>VDFB02000015.1:536917308-536939831 GCA_007258455.2 Sequoia sempervirens
AATCATTCATCTAACCCTTATATCTTCTTATTTCTTGATCTCATCTAAGATTTTGAGCATTTATTATTGGTTTTATGAGGAAAATGGAGCATTGAAGTGAAAGGAAAAGCATTTGATATCAATTGTACTAAATATGCTTGTCAAAGACAATCTTATCAAACTACTGATGATTTATCTGAAATTTGAGTTATTTAATGCTTTCTTTTGATTAAGATAGGAATCTAGATTAATTAAAAGGTTAAAGAACACCATTCTTTCATGCTTGATGAATGGTAGGCATATGCTCTCCCCTTAACTGGGTGACCAAAAAGCTAGACCCATTCGTTTTTATTTTGTTTTATCCTTAGAGGGTCTGCCTTGTGGGAAAAAGTAACCACCCAAGGGAACAACCCAACTGGTAACATGCTAAAGCCAAACGACTTCCAACCGAGATATAAATGTGGGTGCCAGGGGAAAGTTCAAATTATCACGAGGATTGTTCCAATAAGAAGGGTAGCAATGGTCTCTTGTTACATGGATGACCCCCCACGAACAAAATGTCTCTACTAGAACCCTTTGTTGTAGAAAGGCCAAAATCCTTATTCTATTTGTTGGTGCAAGAACAGTCATTCTGAAGCCATCCCACATTCTTGCGGCTTTTAGTAGAGATGAAAAATATTCCATGGGAGATTCATGGGTATTGATGGTTGGCTGCCCCGTAGAAGTGAGTGTCATGGAGGGGAGCTAGTGGGGTCAAGCATCTAATCATACGCTATAAGTAAACGTAGTTGGAGTAAAATCCAAGTGGGAATCCAATAAATATTATCCTACATAGCCTTAAGTTGTACATGCTTGATGTGTCTTTACCAATGTGTTTTTAGACAAATATCAAACAAAACATCATACATTGGAAGTGAAAACCTTGATTCAGAAAAACATCCTTTGGAACAACTTGGAAAATCAAAAAAATCAAACAAACTTCCAAGAAACTACGTCATTTTTCCAGTTCAGCACATCCGTGAAATATTTTAGTGCATCCAACTATTGTTATAGCACATCTGTGCAAAATTTTGGCACATCTGTCCTTTGTTCCAATGCATCCAGTCAATCTTTTAGCACATTTGAGAATTTTTCTAATGCATTTACCCTCTATTATAGCGCATACACTACATATTCTAGCACATTGACCCTCTATCTTAGTGCATCCAATCAATATTATAGCACATCTATGCAATTTTCTGGTGCATCTATCCTCTATTTTAGCTCATCTATCAAATCTTTTAGTGCATCTGGGCTCTATTTTAGCACATCCATTAAATGCAAAACCTGAAAGTAAAACTTGTCCCCTGTTTCACAGTTTGAACCAAAATTCAAAATCTTCTTCAAGTCAAGAATCATTCCTTAGGTACCATAGAGTCTAAACTTGTTAAAATTGAACTCTACAAGTGGAATTCTCCAACCTAGACCAAGATCTAAACATCTCAAAGTGCCAAAATCATCAAATTTATCACACCTTTGATTATTAAGCCTAGTTTCATCATCAAGATTTATCATCCTTTCATCATGAAACGAAGCTATATAGTCAAATAAAACTTATTCTCAATAGGATTTGTCATTCTATTTGACTTAGTTTTTATCCTTGGCACTCCTCCAAACAAAGATCGAAGTTTAGTCCAACTATAACACTTGTATGCCCATTTTAACAAGATCCCAAAAAGCATAAACTCAAAGAATAGGAAATTGAAACTCAAAACACCATGATTGAAATAGATGAGAATCAATTGAATGCTTTAGCTCATCAAATGAAAAACCTTCAACAACAAATCTGGGATATGCAAAGGGAAACAACCATAGAAAGATATTTGTTGTCAGACATCTATTCTTATCCATCTGATAGAAATATGGACATGACACCTTCTCCACTGACAACTACATCATCCAAGTTCAATTTCCTTGAATTCTTGAAAAAGTTAAATCCAAATCCCAAACCTCAGTCCTCAAACACAAATGATATTGAACAATCTTACCACATCCTGCATCTATCTTCACCTCCCATAAGCCAAAATATACCTCATGATTCTTTCACTCAAGTTAACGATTCCATCCAACCACCTTCTTTTATCATATCTTCTATATCCAATGATCCATGTTATCATAGACTCCTCTACACCTCAAGATCAAAACATTCTTTCCACTTCATCCAATATACCAAAATTCCACAAGTTCTTCCAATCTTTGACCAAGACCCCATCTCTCAAGAATTCTATGATGATCCCCTTCTTTCACTTTTCATCCATAATGAGTCCTTTCCATCTCGAGAGAAAAGTATCCTTCCAAATCCTCCTTCCACTCTATCTAATGAATCCATACCATTTCACGATTTCATTGCATCCCAGGAGCATGATAATTCTTTCAGCTTATCTATTGATGTCCTACCACCTGATGATCAAGATATACTTTCTACAAAATCTCAGGATTCCCTTCCTCATCAAGATCAAGATATGCCTTTCATACCACTACATGATTATTCTATACCTAATGAAGAGCAAGCTACTCCATCTCCTACACCTCCTAATCCTTTTCCAAGTCAAGATCAAAACACTCCATCACCCCCATGTCAAAATTCTATCACACCTATACTAGCCATCCATGAACCCCACACCTACAAATTGGGATCCTCCGCCTTTAGCCCCTCCGGTTTATTTTCAACACCGATGCTTTCATCCATATCATATCCTCCCCAAAATGGACATGCATCTTGTTTCACAAACAATAAATATCCCATTGGTAAAAAAATGTTTCAAAGTATGAACTACAAAGGAAAAGGATTAGGCCTTCATGAACAAGGTATCCTAGAACCCCTTTTTGCTCAAGAAAACCCATATTACCATGGCCTTGGTTATACAACTAAGTGTCCTAGTCCATCAAACCTACCATTTATCTTAGGTCCTCATCCTAATCCACCAAACCTTCCATCTATCCTAGGTCCTCATCCTAGTTCATCAAACTTTCCATATATCCTAGGTCCATATCCTATTCCTCAAGAACAACAATACCTACACTCACTCATCCATAATACCTCCATACCATTCATCTCACTCCACCCCTCCCATTGCTCTTGGAGGAAATTTGGGTGCCAAATGTCAAAAGCTTCTATATCAAAATCCACATGTGTCAAAGGATCAACATGTCTCCTCAAAGAGGCATGCAAAAATAAAAGAAAATTTGATCCAAAATCAAAAGAAAAATCAAAAAGGCCACAAATGCCCATCAAAGCAAAAGGAAAAATTTCCAAGACCACAAAGGTCCATAAATCAAAAGGAAATTTCAAAAGGCCACAAAGGCCCATCAAAGCAAAAAGAGAAATTCCCAAGACCACAAAGGTCCATAAATCAAAGAGAAAAATCTCAAAGGCCACAAAGGTCCATAAAGAAAATATCAAAGTCAAAAATCATGTGGATTCCTAAAAGTCTCATAGAAGCAATAAAATCCAATTTAGCATCCAAATCTGCTAATCCAAAAGCTTCCTCCAATCTTCCATTTAAAAACCCGTCACCTTCCAAATCCATTTTTCCGCCATCACTTCACCACCCTTCAAGGTGTGTGCCAATGTTGATCTTGCCATCATTTCCATCTTTCCAACAACAAGCTTTTAAACCTCCTATCCATTATCCAACATTTATCCCCCATCATTCTCCTTTAATCCAAACCTTCACATAAGTCCTTAGCTTCTTCCATCATACCTTTAATAGGCCAACATTTATGATTCTAATCCCCATTTACCATGATTTATTAAAGGGATATTTTGTCGTGAAACTTGATGTTTAAGTCCATCCTCCATCTCCCCATCACCCATATCCTATTTTCTATATTTCGAGCTCGTACTCTACACTTGGGGGGGAAGTTTCATCCATCTTATCATTCCTTACATTTCCACCTTCGATCTTGACAAAGTTAAGGATCTTCTTGAACATCATATATCTTATCCTATATGCTTTATCCATATTCCATCATTCTTACTAGATACATCATTTCTTCTCGTCCTTGGTCTTTGATGAGGAATAGGGGAAAAATACTCGTGGCCTTGTGTCTGTATCTTATCTAGTTGATCTTGATCATCCCATTCATTATTTTTATCCTTTCTTTCTCCCATTCCATATCTCCTAGCTTATCAAAATCCATGTCATCATGTCCCTTTGCAACCTTGAATCTTATCATGTAAATCATATTTGAGCTGAGCTATAAAACATTATCCCATCCTCATATATTTTGTCAATCAATCATCAAAAATCATCAATCTTATCGTACTTAGAGGAAGTCAATGATCCTAAGTACTTATCATCATCATGCCTTATGGAATCAATCATTCCTAGCATCCTAATCAATCAACCATTATCATCTTTCGACAAGAGATATGTTGCTTGTGTGACATGTTTTGCAATAAATCTTTCAGTTTGATCTATCATTTATCCATGGTTGCATTACCTCTTTTGTGAGGCATCGTGTTCCTTCAACTAGTCATATCATATCATTCCATCTTAAATTTCCTTCAAAAATAAAAATAAAATAAAATAAGATCCAAAGTAATAAAAAAATCAGAAAAAGAGAAAAATACAAAAAAAGTGAAAAAATAAAATAAAAATCATAAAATCTAAAAAAGTGCAATAAAAAAAAGTAGTGAAAACTTGGCAACAAGCGCTATTTGTGATAGGTTAGCTTTTCCATCTATTTGAGCATGTCGACCATTCATCTTCACCATTCGCTTTCACCATCAATCTGCCTATCATCGGAAAGTTTCATGTACATATCCTGGCATCGCGGTCGTGTCTCACCCTAGATCGAGGGCAAAGTCCTGAACTCACAAGGGGAAATAAACTTTGAGCTTGAACCAACAGACAAACAACAATAGGACAAACACAAAAAAACACAATGATCATAGTGCAAAACTCAACATTGAGCATCAATCACAATCAATAACACATCAACCATCAATATCAAACATCCAAATCAATCAAATCAAAACAAACTTTCAATGGATGATGTTCCTTTTGAATCATGGCTTTATCATGTCAAACATGAATGTTCAATTGTTGTACTTTGATTTTTGTTATCATATCTCTAGAGCACCTCGTTGATGTATTGAACTAGAGAAGCCAAGAAGGAGTATGATAGTTTCTTTCTTTACTATCTATGAGTTGATCATTATTACTATGTGTATCTCTGGAAATTTATGTTTGATTAGGTTAGAATTGCTAAATCTAAAAAATCCAAAGAGATCATGGAAAGCAAAGGAGAAAACATAAAAATAAATGAAGCAAAGTTACCCAAATCTTCAATCTCCATGGCTGACCTCCATTACACCTTCTAGCATGCTGCAAGTTGAAGAGTGCCCTCAGATTCTTCGAGCAACTTTAAGATTATGCCATGTCCTACACAAGTGTTGAAGGATTTTTCTATGCAAAATGACTCTAAATGACTAAGAGAAGCTCTAAGTATGTGTAAAAATGGATGAAAATAAGAAATCCAGAAAGTTCACATGAATGCTTGAGAGAGAGAAGAGGAAGAAGACCAAATGAATTTGAAATTGCCATTTTATAAGAAAAGGCAGTTTCAAATGGACGAATGAGATTGAAGGTCGAATCGACGGTCCAAAATTGATGCACCAAGAATATGCCATGCATGGCAAAAACTATGATGTCGACGGCTATGACAGACATGCAAGACATGCAGGCTATGACAGACATGCAGACTATGACATGAAATAATGGCAGGGTATCTTTGACCAAGTGGAGGTGCATAAATAATTTATTTTAAATTATTTATTCAAAATGGAGGAAAATGACAAGTGGCAAATAAATAATTTATCCAAATTATTTATTTAGATAAAATGAAAAGAAGAGAATTTAATTAAATTTATAAATTTAATTAAATGGAGAGATGAAAATTAGACCTTAAATAATTAATTTAGATTAATTATTTAATAGGGAAGGTGGCATGTGATAGTTAAATGATTTTAATAATTATTTAACTATGGAAGAATTAAAGGACCATGAATAGATAAATAATTGATGGTAATTATTTAACTATAGATGAAAGATGACAAAATAATTAAATAAATAATAATTCATTTAACTATTGAAGAAGAGGGAGAAATTAGTGACGCAATTAGTTTGTTTAATCGGTCAAGATAGAATAAAGATTAGAAAGTGAATTAATTAAATAATTATTAAAAATTATTTAATTAATAGAGAAATATAATCAAACATAATTGAATAACTAAAATTATTCAATTATCGAAGGACAAGGATGAAGAAACATGAAGCTCGAAGGCTTAGGACATTTTTATGTGTCTACATTTTTCCCCTCTTTGTCATAATGTAGCCTATCGCATTATGACAAAGAAAAATAAGTCAGAGTCATGCCCCAATGCAAAATAAGATGAGGAAGAATGATGAGGAGGGTAGCGGTATGCCCCCTCAAGAGGACAGATGGGTTCCAAGAACACGGGTGTGCTCTCAAAATTGATGAGAAGACTAGAATATGAAGAGACAAAGAAATGTTAGTGCAAAAGATATGGATGATGATATGGATGCCATGCCTATATGATATTATCTTGAGAGAAGATGACAAGGCAGAAGGAGATGCATGTTAGTAAGACGAAAAAAAATCCTTCAACACATTGTCGTAGGACTACTAATTGTTGCTCTTAATCATCATTGGGCATATTATCGTGATGACCAACAAACACCATAATATGACGTAAATCAAGGTGTGCAAGGTCATACCATCACTTGACATAAATAGTCATAGATAAGGATGATCATGACTCATACTAAAAGGCGTATTTGCCCCAGTCTTTTTGTCATAATCAACCACAGACAATGAAAACATGCAAGACAAATCATGAAAATTCATTGCTCCTCTAAATCCCGTTGTTAGGACATCCTCGAGGAACTAGTAACATGAATGTCAAAAATACACAACAAACACTGTAAAATTAAATGCCAAGTGCCTGTGAAGTGTCTGGATGTCAAAATTTCAAGTTTATCCAAAATGTTGAATGTCTTGGTGTCAAAGTGCCAGAGTTGAAAATGTAAAGATACCAAATTAGTGTCAAGTTTAGGAAGGACACATCCTAAACAATGTTGGGATGTCAGACTCAAAAATGACACATTCTGAATGATGTCAATGCCAGAGTGATACCAAATTTGGGAAGGACACATCCCGAATGAGGTCGATGTCCAGATGTCGAATTGATGACAAGTTTAGGAAGGACACATCCTGAACAATGTCAATGTCGAGATGTTGAATTGATGTCAAGTTTGGGAAGGACACATCCCAAATGATGTTGATGTCACAATGTCGGATTCGGGAAGGGCACATCCTAAATAATATCAATGCCAAGTTGATGTCAAGATTCAGGAAGGACACATCCTAAACAAGATCGATGTCAAGATGTCGGATTCAGGAAGGACACATCTTGAATAATGTTGCTGCCGAAATGTCGAATTTAGGAAGGACATATCCTGAATAATGTCGATGTCAAGAGGAACATATCTTGAATGTTGTGAGAATCCTCAAAATGCCAGATGACTATGACGATGCCTAAGAAGGACACATCCTAGGGCATGATTAAATGATGGGCTACCCTTCAAAAGGACACATCTAAAGAGTAAGCAAGATTTGACTGGTTTGACTAAGTTTGACTGAGTTTGACCGATTTTGATATGCCAAGATGATTGTCCTACTTGATTGACAGATTGTAGAAGTTCTCTTGGGTAGATTGTTCGTTCGAATTTTGACAAAGATCATGATAAATTTAAAGACTATTTCATGTGTGTGAGAATATTGCACAATGAACCCTAATGGACTGACCTAGTGTGGCCTCGGGGCTCATCGACAGATGGCCTTTCCTATGTCATACACTCAGAGACCTCATAGTTCGACATGACCAATGACTTTGTCTTGTTGACCAAAGATTGAATTATGATTTATTTTGACAAACCTAATAGGACTGACCTAATGTCTCGGGGGCTTGAAGATGAGCCTTGCCTACGTAGCAAGTGCGCAGAGACAATGTAGTTCGACAATGACAAAGACTAATCAAGACTTGAATTGACGTGACCATTTTGACTAACATGACTCCATTTTTTAGAATTTTTTGTGTTTTCTTCAGGACGTTTTTTCTATTTTTAGGTCTTTTTTCAAGACATTTTTCAAATTTTAAGGTCTTTTTTTAGGATATTTTTCTATTTTTAAGTCTTTTTTTAGGACATTTTTTTATTTTTAAGTCTTCTTTTCAAGACATTTTTTGATTTTTAGGTCTTTTAAAGACATTTTTTGATTTTTAGGTCTTTTTTTCAGGACATTTTTCAATTTTTAGGTCTTTTTTAGGGCAATTTAAGATGTTTTTTTCTTTTTGAATGGTTTAAGAGGTCACTACAAATGCATGTGACTGATGCCTACACATGAGAATCCAAGGACAAACATGATTGTGCCCCTAGTCAAGCTGAATACTAATTGACAAGTGATGACAACGTTGTTTGACATGGGAAGGACGCATCCGAAAACAACGTGAGGACGACGATAATGTAATGAAAGTATCGAGGTCTGCAACCGGGCCAGGAACAAAGGAAAGTAATGTGTTGGATGATGTGCTCATTGCATTTGGAATGAATTGGTTAGGACTAGATGGGATGATGGAGTATCCTTAAACCATTTGACAAGGGAAAGCCAAGATAGGTGACAAACATGAAAGGATGAGAGGTGGCCTTGGTAAAGGACATGAGACATGAGACTAAAGGAATTGTCATATGATTTTCAAGGACTATGTCAAATAAGGATAATGAGGTTATGAAAGTAATGACATGACATTTTGTGAATCATATATGAGCGAAGGATAGACATGTCAATAATTTTCCAAAGCATGATTTATGTGTGCCAGTTTTATGTCAAGACCAAGGTAGGTGGGAATGATATGGATCAAATGGTCGGATGTCAATGTTAAGAGGAAAGCATGGGGAATGAGATGACTTGCCCCCAAGTGTAAAAGTCCACATAGATGATTTATTTTACACATGACGTCTGTTTGCTAGGTTTTCATCATGGTACTTATCCAGGGCACCTGTTTGCCAGGCTTTCACTATTGGATGAAATTTTTCTCTTTACTATTTTCTTGAATTTTATTTTTATTTTTTTGGTGTCACCAAGACGTCTGTTTGCCAGGTTTTCATCAAGGTGACGATGTTTTACATTTTTCAATTTTTTTGTAGTTCTGGATAGCCTGGATGCTTTAGATGACCACTGACTGTTCTGAATCCACTGACGGTGCCGATGTAGGGACTAGTGCCATGATATGCCAATAATGTCCTTTCTGAAGTAGTTGGCTTGTCAGAATGATAGCGCTTGCATACAATTGATTGATGTCGTCATGGTCCTTTCTGATACTAGAATTGGCCTTATCAGAATACACACATCACAATAAAGTGTCATGAGAATCCTTGTGATAAAGAGTTGATGCCATGATGTGATGGATTTGTGACATGGGATTTTTGGACTTTAGGCAATATGTAGGATTATGACAGATGATGGTAGACATGGAAAAGTTGTTTGGATGTTTGGATGAATCACTTTTTATTTTCCAAACTTGGTATGATGGATGACGGATTTTGGAGGGATGGCATCTGGAACAACACCTTTAGATGCCTTGCTTGATGACCATTTTGAAGGAGGTGGACATGTGTTATATATGGGAGTCCTCTTGTCTTGTGGCTCCACATTTTGATTAACTTTTTCTTTTGACATATTTTCTTTGCTTGATCCACTTTTCTTTGGGATCCATTTTAATTTTATTTGACCACTTATTTTTTTGTCTGATTCGATGGCCTTTGACATTTGATTTTTGACTTTGTAAGGCTTTTGTTTTTGTTGGTTCCAAAGGTAAGGTTTAAGATGTTGAGAATGATGGTTTATGGTGTGGGTGGATGGGGTGTTGGCAACAATCTTATGACAAGGATTTTCATGGACTCTATTTTGACGTTTGTATCTAACAAGGTTTCCCCTAGTATCGAGGAGGTTCCACTAACACCATTTGATTTGCTAACTAAAGAATAGCCAAGACCTTGATGTCTATAATTTTCCTGGAGTTGTATTGGTTCTTGAATGCCTTGCTCGTGTATGCCTAGTCCTTTGCCTTGATAATACATGCTCTGACAAATTATGTTTGTGATGGGGTATTTATTGTTTTGAAAGCAAGATGATAACCCATCATGATGTATGTGGATACTGTCACTTAGAATGTTTTTGTCTGCAAGGAAGCCTGCTCTGACAAAGATAGATGACCCTAGCTGATAAGACGTTGTGACTTCATTGACATGTGGGATTTCTTTGGTCTGATTAACATCCTTGGTCTGATTTTGTGACATTTCAAATTTAGATGATTATATGGGTGCTTCCAAGTTGATGTCAAAACCGTCTTTATGGTCATTGTCATAGAGTCTACCAGATTCAACTATAGCTTGATCATTTGCAAATATGTCCATAGAAGACTCTTGTTTTGTTGTAAGATCATCTATGTGTCCCATGGAGGCAAGTGTCTCATTTTGGGAAGTGGATGTGCTTGGATTTTGAGTAGGATTAGTCTCAGATGTTTGGTCATGAATGGCATAAAGGTCGATGAGTGGATCGTTTTGGATTTATTGGTCAATGGTAGTGTCTTGGTCAAAGATGGGATTGTCGTAGACAATATAATTGGGATTGGATTCTTTGTCAAGGGTAGGTGTATTTTGGATGTCATGATTGTCTTGAAGGATTTCTTGAATGGACTCAAAGATAGGGCCATAAGATGGACTACTTTGACATGAAGGTGCAGTTATAATGTCATGCTTTGGGTTTTCATTTTGACATGTATCCTCAAATATAGACAATGACATGGGACTTTGGATAGAATTTTCATGACTAAATGTATGTTGGGACGAAGTGTTTTGGAAAGGATTAGTGGATGAAGGACTAGGATAGGACATGGAGACTTGGACTGGATTAATAAGGTATGATGTGGAGACTTGACATGAGTTGGTAGATGGTTGATAAGGCATGTAGACTTGGATGGGATTGATAGGTGAAGGACTAGAATATGACGTGGAGACTCATAATGGACTAGAGGATATTTGGTTTCCCTTTTCAAGGTTAGGATAAGGGTAATAACTGGACATGTGTTGGAGATTAATGATAGGATTTTCGTTAAGTGATTCTTCATAGTGAGGGTTGATGGATGGAGGACTTGGGCTGATGGGTTGTCGGTAGGAAGGGTACGTAGGTGATGTTGATCTCAAAGTATTAAAGTCAAATCCATGTGGTAGTTTAACCCTTTGGTCCAAGAGCATGGCTAGATACCTTTGAGGGTCATGCAGGACTAAGTTTTCCACAAAGGAAGCTACGTCAAGATTTTGCGCTGCAGTTTCCAAGTCTTTAGCATAGACTTGTCCATTTTGGTCTCTTTGTATGAATGGTTCAAAAAGGTTTTGTGATGAAGATGACATGCTCATGGAAGATTGTGTGTTCATGTTGTGAAATGGGTCGAAAAACTTCCAGTGTTGGTTTGTTTCATAAGTGTTATTGTCAACGTTGGGATTGGTGTTGGTGTTTGTGTTGTTGTCAAAGTCTTGTCCAAAGTCTGCCATTTGTTTTTTCTTTCTTTGAAGTCTTGTTTCGACCATCAAGAAAATTTCTCAAATGAAGATGATGACAATGCAAGTATGACACTAGTCTATGTTTTTCTCTTTTTGTGTGATAATGAGATGATAATGTGTGCCTAAGGAAATGCGTAATGCCGAAAAGTGAAAGTGACAATTATGACTAGGATGGCATTGATGACAAGGTGCAAAATAAGGACTAAGATGCTTATGTCGACTAAAGGTGCAACTAATTCCAAGTCTAGGTTCAAAATAACAACTAGGATGAATAATGTTTTTGTATTTTTTTGGGAATAAAGTATACAAGGTATGAACTAAAATGAATGCAATTTGGAGAAAGGGGTACCTAAGAACTCTAAGCTTAATCTTTGTTTTCGATTTTAGTTACCAAAGGACTTGTTGAAAATGACAAAGTGACAAGATCAAGATGACTAGTGAGTTTTCCTTACTAGACTATTGAGTTAGAAAGCCTCACGAAAAGTGACAATGATTGAAGATAGAAGTGAATGACGAAGTCCAAGATAACCTAGTTTGGAAAGCAATGATTTTACAAATTGTGATGAGGTTCACCTAATACAAAGCATGAAAAGATGAAAACCTAGGGTCAAGCAAATGCTAAGATGATTATGAACCTAATGGATAAAAGTAAAATTTGAAAGATTAAGCCTATGATCAAAAATGTGGACTAATGGGCAAAAAATGAAGATTTTGAGCAATTTGAAAGCTGGTTTCTGACAAAGACCTCTTGGAAGAATTGTTTGACAGCAAGTTGACAATGTTTAGACTCAGATTCTGGTTTGCATCAGGGTTTTGTTTCCATTAGGCGAATGTGTCGTTTGAGGAAGTGAATGCGTCACAGTATGGCAGATGCGTTTCAGTTTAAGAAAGTGCAGTTGTAACAGTTGCACCACAGTTTGTTAAAATTGAGTTTTTGGATCTATTGAGAGAAAATCTGATCTGTCAAAGGTTGAATTTTTTGTCCAAAAGTGTAATGTGGTGAACAATGTTTGAAAATCTAGCAAGCACTTGACAAGCACAATGTTTTGGTGTATGCAAACACACATGAGACAAGCACAATCCTAATAGGCCAATAGGCAGAGGGTTTGTATCTTGATATAGCCCACCGATATACCCCGGATTGGTGCTAAACACCTTTCCTTCTCGAGAGCGGATAGCTTAGAAGTTTGGTGGCACTGGCTCCCCTCCACGGCTCATTAACGTCATTCGAGCACACCAACTTCGGATTTTTGGGTAGTCACTTCCCAAGAACTACTATCTCTACCCAAGGGGATCATTAGTGAGTATCTTCGGGCATGATACTGTACCCTGCACTATACCAAGGAACGGATGAAAATAGTTGGCCTCTAAAACAAAAGGTGTCTAGTAAGGCATTCCGTTCGTAGGGCATGATCCATGCGGCGAGAGTCCCCTTTCGGATCCATCTCGTCGGAACCATATGCGTGATTCTTGGGCTTTCCCCAAGAATCCACTTTTATATACCGACTGGAAGTCCCTCGAGTTCAGGGTGCTACTAATTTGAGTCGTCCTAGGGTAAGTACTTTTTTCCACCAAAATAGGCCCAAGTTCTAGAGTCAGTAACTGTTTCTCTTACACCCAGGATCACTCGAAAGCACAAGGGGAGAGGATACTTCGATTACTAAATCGTAAAGGTTACAAAAATAAAGTGGGTCTAGCTTTTTGATCACCAAGTTTGCACAAGGTGAGAGCATAATCACTGATGCAGGAGCATCCAGTGGTGTGAAGGCAATCTTGCATCACCCAAAAATATGTTTTCCATTTATGTTCCCGTTGTTTACTTTTTGTAGATATTTTTGCATTTCTGGATACCCTTTTCGTCGAATAAGAGTTTCCAACTTTCAGAACTGTTTTTCTGCTTTTTCTGCTCAACTGCTTTTTTTAGCAGCTGTGAATTTGAAGGCGTGGGAAGAGAAAATTTATGGGAAGGTTCAAGATGGAAAAATAAACACTTTGGCGAAAGAATCAAGTCAAGATCATTCACGGTTTAAAAGTTATTCAAGTTCTAATTTCTGCTTTTTGCCCTGAAAAACCTTCCGAGTCCATTTTGAGGCACTCAACGATTCCAGATGGGCCCAAAAATTTGCAGAAATTCCAAAGTAGTTTGTCATGGGTCTATTTTGTGGAAAATCATCTTTTCAAGAGCTTTCCGAAAATGTATTATCATTGAAGATCCGACGGTCAGATTAAAAATTATGGCTTCCGGAAGTTGGTGCATATTTTAGAAATGTGCTAATTTTTGAATGTGAATTTAAATTTGAATTTCAAATTGTAATTTTGGCGCCACACCTCCAAAACTCATAAATCGAATATTTTTTTTGGCTCCAAACTGAAAAGGGGCTATTTATGGGCTAGTTTCTAATTTTTGGATAGCTTTTTGGGGAAAGAGTTCGGATGCTGCGAAAAGGGGATTTTCTGTAATGTCTATAATTTTTTCTGAAACTTCTGTAGCTTGCATGTATCGCAGGGCACGAGGATTTGGGATCCTCTGCATGTAAGATTTTCATTATTGAATAATAATAAATTTTTCTAGTTGTGTGCATTATTTATGTGTCTCGGGTTTACTCCCTCGTCAATCACCTACCACATCAAGCACAATCAAACACTTGCAAACACAATTTCATTTTAGTGCACCAAAAGAAGTGTTCCTAAACTAAAAATCACAAACAAATGGTTTGAAAGATTAGTCTTTGACAAACATAGCTGCAAAATCATATGTCAGTAGTTTAGATATATGTCATTGACTCACGAGCGTTGCAAACCCAAATGTTAGTAATTTCATAAATGTCTTGGACCAACGAGAAAACTGCAAAAAACTAAGTTAGAGCAAGATATTAAAAACCAAACTAAAACTTTAAAAGTCAGTAAATAACTAAACTAGAAAATAAAGAGGCTAAACTAAACTAAGAAAAATAAATTAAAGAAAACTAAAAACTAAGAGCTCAATTTTTTTGTTGCTCCAAAAGAAGCAGTTTTTAGGAGCCCCATTCCAAAGCCACACGCTACAAACAAAAGATTAGTAAACAAAAAAAAACTTGAATGAAAACAACAAACTAAAATAGTGATAACTTTCTCAAAACTAAGCAAAATTTTAAACCGTAGATATATATGGAAAGCTAAGACATAGAGCTTCAAAATCTAGAAAACGTTTTGCAAAATCCTACAAGACAAAAGCGCTATAAACAAAAGAAAAATTGGGTCTTAATAACTACATCTTAAAAAGCTATAATCACTAAAATGGCCATAACTTTCTCAAATCTTAACAAAATTTTAAACTGTTTGAAGTTCTAGAAAGCTGAGAATAAGGCCTACAAAACCCAGATAATCATTTTAAAATATTTTATGCGCCCATTTTTCTGTGCTCAAAAGAAGATGACAAGATTTCATATGAATTCTTGGTTGTAACCTGCAAAATAGCAAAAACAAACAAGAAAACACAATTTTTTCTACAAAATTACGGGTTCACCAAATGTATCTCTGGAAATTTATGTTTGATTAGGTTAGAATTGCTAAATCTAAAAAATTCAAAGAGATAATGGAGAGCAAAGGAGAAAACATAAAAATAAATGAAGTAAAGTTACCCAAATCTTCAATCTCCATGGCTGACCTCCATTACACCTTCTAGCTTGCTGCAAGTTGAAAAGTGCCCTTAGATTCTTCGAGCAATTTTAAGATTATGCCATGTCCTACATAAGTGTTGAAGAATTTGTCTATGCAAAATGACTCTAAATGACTAAGAGAAGCTCTAAGCATGTGTAAAAATGGATGAAAACAAGAAAGCCAAAAAGTTCACATGAATGCTTGAGAGAGAGAAGAGGAAGAAGACCAAATGAATTTGAAATTGCCATTTTATAAGAAAAGGAAATTTCGAATGGACGGATGAGATTGAAGGTTGAATCGACGGTCCAAAATTGATGCACCAAGAATATGACATGCATGGAAAAAACTATGATGTCGACGGCTATGACAGACATGCAAGACATGCAGCTATGACAAACATGCAAACTATGACATGAAATAATGACAGGGTATCTTTGACCAAGTGGAGGTGCATAAATAATTTATTTTAAATTATTTATTCAAAATGGAGGAAAATGACAAGTGGCAAATAAATAATTTATCCAAATTATTTATTTAGATAAAATGAAAAGAAGAGCATTTAATTAAATTTATCAATTTAATTAAATGGAGAGATGAAAATTAGACCTTAAATAATTAATTTAGATTAATTATTTAATAGGGAAGGTGGTATGGGATAGTTAAATGATTTTAATAATTATTTAACTATGGAAGAATTAAAGGACCATGAATAGATAAATATTTGATGGTAATTATTTAACTATAGATGAAAGATGACAAAATAATTAAATAAATAATAATTCATTTAACTATTGAAGAAGAGGGAGAAATTAGTGACGCAATTAGTTTGTTTAATCGGTCAGGATAGAATAAAAATTAGAAAGTGAATTAATTAAATAATTATTAAAAATTATTTAATTAATAGAGGAATATAATCAAACATAATTAAATAACTAAAATTATTCAATTATCGAAGGACAAGGATGAAGAAAAAGGACGCTCGAAGGCTTAGGACATTTTTATGTGTCTACACTATGCAAATTGTCGTGGGACGTGCTCTACAAAGTATCACTAATGACATTCTGAATTTGCATAGGAAAACGATTAACTCTTGTCTATTTACGCAAGCAATACTCAGATCATCTCGGTCTAATTATACCTAGATGCTTGTGTTAATTTGCAATATCAAAAATCATGGAAGTAGTACTTAGGTCATCATGGTCTAAATATACCATCGATGTTTGTGCTCACTTTCAACATTTTAAAGGCTCAATGATGATAAAAAGCACGACAAATCGACTATTACGAATGACAACTTCTGTATATTAGATCTGTATAGTTAAAGTAGATTGCATCCATGTTAGTTTGCATCGGTATTTATGGGATTTCCAAAGCTGTAACAATTTCACAATGATGTTATCTCTCTTATTAATGGATTGAGTACACTTGACATTAAAACACATCATTCTCATATAGATGCATATCAGTTGCATCATCATTTTCATCCATAGCATATCATATCATCATCATCATATAGAACATCACATGGCATAAATAATAGAAATCAAATGCATCCATCATAATCATCATGATCATCATCATATAAACATCATATAGACACATAGATCAATCATCATCATCATTGCATATCATATATACCTCAAAATAATGTCAAGTGTACAAGGATATCCAAATATCGAGAGGTACATCATCAAAAATGGTAGAAATCATAATGTATCAACTGATTCAGTGTATACATCAGGTCTCAGTACATCATCAAGTCTCAGTACATTAATCAATCCTATACTAGGGCATATCAATCAATCAAAGAAGTCAAACCACATTTCCTAATCAAATCTAAATCCGCTTGCACCAGATACGAAAATCCTTCTTTGATCATAACATATCGCAAATCAACAATCTTATCAATCAATCAACCCATCAATCAGTCAAAATCAATCAACCTATCAATCTAATCATCTCTAGTGAGACTTTTATCAAATCTCATGAGCATCAATTTATCAATTCAACCTCGCCTATCATGAGGTTCATCAATCAATGCACCTCACCTATCATGAGGTTCTTCAATTTATCAGTTCAACCTCACCTATCATGAGGTTCACCAATCAATGCACTTCACCTATCATAAGGTTCATCAATCAATTCAACCTCTCCTATCATGGGGTTCATCAATCAATGCACCTCACCTATCATGAGGTTCATCAATTGATCCAACATCGCCTATCATTAGGTTCATCAATCAATGCACCTCGCCTATCATGTTGTCCATCAATCAATCAAACTATCATTGATCTTCACCTATCATGAGGTCAATCATCAATCTATCATTGATCCTCGCTTATCATGAGGTCAATTATCAATCTATCATTGATCCTCACCTATCATGAGGAAAATCATCAACATCCTATCATTGATCCTCACCTATCATGAGGTCAATCATCATCATCCTATCATTGATCCTCACCTATCATGAGACCAATCATCAACTATCACATCAACATCATCAAATCAATCGGTTGAATGTGATCATCAAACATCAAACACAAGGAGGCAACATAAGGCATCAATTAATTAGGCAGGCTCAATCTTCTTAGATAAATCATTTCAACATCAGAAAATTTTGAGATCATCATCAAATCATCAAAAATTTCAAAAATTTCAAAAAAATACTAAAAATTCCAAAATTCACCGATTTATCTCCCAAGGGGGCATATATCTATCAATATCTAAAAATCAACGTCTAGGGCATTGAATTTTTTTTTCTCGGCATTGGTATCAAAAATTTTCTTTGCAACAATGTGTAAACACATTACTTCAAAGAGGGGCAAAATGTATACACCTAAAATCAGTCAAGACATTTAATTAATTAAATACTAGCTATTTAATTAATATTTCATCTACGTATAAATAAATTCTCAATTTATTTATATTGTTCATATTTTCTAATTCTCCAAATCTAAAATCATATTCTTCTAATTTAATTAAATAAACAATTTTCATAAGCTTGTTTTATTTAATTAAGTTTCGCTAATCCCTATTAGGAATTCAAGCACATGTCTACAACTTTTCATGCCACCTCACCAAGGTCACATGAAATTAAATAATTAGAATTTTTAATTAGAATTATCTTCAAACGCATGGCTTATTCATCACACACTTATTCAACAAACTTTCAAACACATGGTCTTTTTCTCACACACTTGATTCTTCCATCCATTTGGCATATTGTTTTTGGTCAAGAGATTCCTCCATCCATTTGGCATGTTTTCTTTGGTCAAGGGGACACCTTCTTGATTTTCTTCATCTCCACCGTTCATCCCTCTTGTTCGAATTTGGACCATCGATTGTTGCCACATCACAAGATGCTTGGAAAATTCTATAAATACAACCCTTTGCCATTGTATTTTGCATCCACATTTGAAGTAGAGTTATCATGTAGGAATATCGTTTGAGCATTGGAGCATTTTGGAGTCTTATAATTACATTCACATATCATGTTTTGCATCATAGTTAAATCTTAGAATAATACTTTGCTTCATAGTTGCATTTTAGATTAGCATATTCATGGTTAGCATTTGAGCATATGTAGAATCATCCTAGTTTCATATCATAGCATTTACATTGTATAATCTAACATCATCATCCATTCATCATAGCATCCATTATCCTTTCCATCGTATAATTTCATGTAGGAACTTAGTTGGCTTGCATGTTGAATATTATCTCATTTCCTAAGTTGTCATTTTAACAACCATAGTGCACAAAGAAATCTGAGGGCCAAATGGTTTAATAAATCCTTGGGAATAGAGGACAGTGAGACGTTCTTAAAAGATTTATTTAGCTGCAAAATAGGGTAGTTCACTTGTTTCAAATCTTTGATATAATTTGTTTCATTAAGGTTTGTGTTGATTTACTAATATTTCTCACATTTCACACACACAGAAAGAATTGCATTTTAATAATCAGATTATTAATTATTTATGAATGGTGGTTGTTGAATAGGTGCGACTAATATATTTTCAAGCATTATGTCACCCTTCCTCCTATATTTAAGGATTGTTATGTGAATTTTTCCCAAATAGAAGAGAAAACTACAAAATAACCTTTTATAATTAAAAGGGGTATAGAAAAATAAATGATATTATGACCTTTTGGTTAAAAGAGATTAATAAAGAATATATAAAAACTCTTTTAAAAAGGGGGGGAATAATTATTGAAAGGAAACTCTTAAGAAAGGGTGCACGATGGTTTGGAAACCACCCCTTCATGCTTATATAAAACATTTATGTGAGACTTGGAAAGGCATGAAGAATATTCAAGGAAAAAGAAAGTAGTTAAGTGAGCTATGGGCATTGGAGAAAGGGTCACACAAAGTTTTTCCAACTTGGGGTATAGATCTATTGAACCGACTGTTTTGTGGAGCACAATAGTGTGTTGTGTTTTGAAAGGAATTATTTCCTCCTAGATTTTTCCATAGCAAGAGCCAATACCACTGATATCTTCTTAGGGTGAGAATGACCTTTCCAAGACCTATGATTAAGATAAGTACTAAACTCAATTTCAAAATATTTTTAATTATAAATGAGATGGAGTTGATTTAATCGAATTCTTTGATGGTGTTATTCCTTCTCTTTTAATCATTTTATATTATTGAATACCAATTTATATATTGTTGATGATGTTTTAATGTATTTAAGTCTTAAACTAGATAACATTGATCAATTAGCATTTTTTTGCATTTGTATCTAATTTTTAGAATAATTTGTGATCTTTAAACTTAATTAATAACACTAATAAATCCATTGCCAAAAAAATATTAAATTTATCCAATTTATACTTGGAGAAAAGTAGCATTATATTTGGTATCATAGCCAAAACATAAATCAAAAGAATGTAAATAATAACAAATAAAGTATTAAATTATGAACAAAATAAAATGAGTAAAAGAATCCCCATAGTAGGATAGCAATATGTCATCATAGAAAAGACTGGAAATGACATACAAATACACATGAGTACTCATTACAATTATTTTTAATAAAATTTGAATTGGAGTGAAATACTTGAACTTAATTGAAGGTGACTTAATATAAATAAATTTAGTACATCAAGGCACGGTAAAGTCAAAAGAATGAGCTTTGGTAAATTAATCTAGATTTCTACTATGACATAAAATTTAGGTAAATTTGATCTAATCATGTATCAAATACTATGGTGAATTTTTGAGTTAATTTTTTTAATAAAATAAATTATTTAGTGATTTAAATATGATTAAAATTAAATTTTGTAAAAATGTGGTGATTTAGGTCACTGTATAGATTAAACTATTAGCCAAATTTTGATTCCCAAATTTTAAATATTAGCCAATTAGTGAATATTTGCCACTCAAAGAACCATTGTCACACATTATGGTGAGGTAAATAGAAGGGGAGAACAAAATTCATATGCCAAAAGAGGAGTTATCATTGTTGGCCTAGTCTAGCCCTATGAGACTTGGAGAAATTGTATGCCTTATACAACACTTTAGTTCACTAGCTCAAGCCTCATGTACCCTTTTAGTATATAAAGGATACCCCTAGTCACCTTTTAAAGCCTACTTTAAGCATTTTTTCTCATACTTGTATTTAATATACCAATTAAAAATCATTTCAAGAAGTTACTCACCTTCCACCCCCAAAAGTAAGTGTATAGGCCATGTATGCTCTCCCCTTGTGTCATAGGAGTGATCTTGAGTGATAAAAATGGTAAATGACCCAATATGAGCTCTACAAATAATCCTTGGACAAGGTATATTAGTATTCTTAAAATTAGGTACACTCACATCAAAATAATTTATAGGTTGTGCATATGACTAGTATGTTTTCTTATGATATACATGTAATTTCCTTCAAGCCAAAATCCCTCAAAAAAATAAATAAATCATTTTCTTAATTTTTTTAATTTTATACGGGTCTTGCTAAGGTTCAATCATTAACCATATTTCATTAACCAATATAACATTCAACACCAAATCAAATCCAACACCCCCCTTTGGCAGAATCAAAAACCTTTATCCATAATTGAACCATACTACATCAAGCTCAAATATTTGAATAAAAAATCCAACAAATACAAATCCAAAAATATTCAAACCTACCTTCCAATATCCCAAATCATAATTCTAATCTCAATTCTCATCAAAGATCCTAGGTTATCAAATCCAAAATCAAGAAACATCTAAAACCCATAGTAACCCATTCCATCCTCCATCCACATATCATAATCTAAATCCAATCCCAAATCAATCATCCCCTAATCCAATCAATCCATCCAATTGAACCATAACATCCACTTATCCTAATCTAAATTCCATCCCAAATAAAAAACCCATCATTAGATTAAAACCTTAATCAACCTCATTCACATTGAGTCCAAAAAAATCTCACTAAAAAATCCATCCTAACCTCATCCTAATCCATAATCCCAAATCTTAATTCCAACAACCCAACTTTCTATACTTAGTATAATCCACCATTCAACCCCAATATAAAACCCAATAATTAGATCACAATCTTCACTAATCTCATCCATATTCAATCCAAAAACCAATCCAAACCAAATCATCCCATCCTACCTTTAACAAATTACCTTAAGAAATTTTCTTATCCTAAGTTAACTATTCCAAGATATTGCTTGATAACTTCTCTATCTCAATTACAAAAGATTCAACAATCCATTTAAAGTCTTGCCTAAAAGCTACCTTTCATTTAGGAACCTCTCATCCCTTATTTCCACATTTAAAATATTTTAATCCTAAACTAATCTAACCATTCCTTTCATACTCAACCCATTAACACCACTAAATCCTCAACTATAACCAAATTAACCACCTTCCAATATCAACATTTAACCTTAACAAAAATAAATAAACAAAATTCAAAATAAAAGAGCAACACATCCCCAAAAATCCAAATTGTCATTTCCTGCCACCCATCACTAGACTACCAATGAAAAAGAAAATGGAAAAAAATAATGAAATCCTTTCGCAATAAGTTATTACTATCATACCCAAGGCGAAAGATCTAAATATCAAACTCATCATGACACAATAAATGAGCAAGAAAACCTTGTAACCAAAGGACCTATCTAGAGTGAAACAATACATTCTATGGTGATAAAGGCTAGGAAGACTAGATGGAGTGGTGCATGTCCTCATTGCGTAATCTCAAAATGCATCTA
>VDFB02000015.1:536939931-536988081 GCA_007258455.2 Sequoia sempervirens
CCCGAAATTATCAAAGTAAACAGGGTCCCCTTAGGCTTTAGCTTCACCCCCTGTCACCTCTAGTGGTGGAGGCTTTGGCGAGATGAGTGGTGGAGGCTTTGGTAGTGGTGGTGGATTCGGTAGCAGAGGTGGTGCTAGTGGAAGCGTTCCAGTGGAGGTCATGGTGGTGGTTCCAACGGAGGACCTATTGGTGGTGGTGGATTTGGTAGTGGTTTTGGCAGGAATCACATCGGTGGCAATTCTGGAGGTGGCCTTGGTGGTGGTTCTAGGGGAGGTTCCTCTGGCCCTCTATCTTCTAATGGCCCTATTCTGAACACTCTTCTTCAAAATATGGGTAAGATGTAGAGCCAGTTAGCAAGTCTTTCCCAAGCCTCTACCCAACCTATCTTCTAGCCCTTCTTTCGACACATCCCATTGTCGGTTGCGATCTTAAACAATCCTTTCCCCCAAGGAATGGAGATACCTAAATTTGAAAAGTATGGCAGTAAAGGAGATCCACAGACACATGTGTCTGACTTTAACGGCTTGTGCATAGACTTTTTCCATCACGTCGCGTTGATGGCTAAACTGTTCCCCCGATCTCTCAAGGATACAACGCTCAAGTGGTACTGTTCCTTGCCTGACAATTCCATTTTCTCGTTTGACCAACTTGTAAATTAGTTCCTTAGACAATTTCAAGTGAACATCAAACCAAAGATGACCTTTTCAAATCTTGTCCAATGTAAACATGGAGATAACGAAAAAATCACTAATTTCATAGCACGCTACCAAGTGCTACTTTCACAAATCTCATATCAGCTGCCCGATTCTGAAGTGCAGAAGGTATTCATAGGGAACTTACAAAGGCCTTGGAAAGAGAAGTTTTCCCTTATGAAATATCCTTCTTTCGTGCACTTGTGTGCAACCTTACGAGAGTACCAACGAACGGTTGTTCAGTTCGGGGGATCCTCCTTGCGCTCCCATTCCAAGGGGAAGTCTATCACATCAATCTCTAGGAAAGGTAAGGTTGTTACGAACGTAGTTGCCACTACTGATAACAATGGCCTCAGGCATAACCGAAAGTTCACAAAGTTATCGAAATCCTATTCTTCTATCTTGCAAAAGCTATTGAAGGATAAGATCATAACTTTGTCAAGTCCTAAGCCTGTTAAGGAACCTTACCCTAATTGGTATGACGGAAACACTTATTGTCAGTACCATCAAGTTAATGGGCATGATACCGAATGTTGTATGCGGCTGCATCATGAGATACAGGACCACATCGAGGACGGTACCATTCATCTCGGTGGGAGTAAACAAAATGCTAACAAATCACTGGTGAAAGCTAATGGTGAATTACAGATATACACAGACCCATTTCTGTCTCACTCTGCTAACAAAATGAAGAGTATGAAGAAAAAAAATCTACCATCTATACGCATGATAGTATGTCCTAAACCTTACGGCTCAATAACTTTGTCCGTCATGGTTAGACCCAGGGTTGTTGACACGGTTTTTGATGTTATCCCAGAGTAAGATTTGTTTAAGTTGAAGCTAGGCATACCTTGACTAGCTTCCATGAACGAAATCGCCTCTGTTATTCACAAGTGTTTAAAATTATCCCATAAAGATATTGTGCATGTAGTGCATGACACTGGATACCAGCCATTGGTGTCCCATGGTGGATATCCGTTGGATCACTTTTGGCCCTCCCCAGTTGTATTGCTTCCTCCAAGGATGGACCTACTTTACAAGAATTATGTAAAGTATAAGACTGGGGGCCAAGGATAGCCGAAATTGACCCTTCCTGTAGTAAAGAAATTAGTTGCCTCATCTTCTTGAGAGGAGAAGGAGAAGCCTGTACCGAAAACTCTCTCTTCCCAAAAAGGAAAGGAGAAGTCCACACTGGCTCCCTCTCCCTCCCTTAAAGGTAAAGAGAAGGTTTCCTTCTCTCAGATTGCCTCGTCCTCTCCCCTTTCTTGGGAAGAGTATTAGATGAGTCAACCCGACGCCTATCTGTTGAATTTAATGATTCCTCCTTGGCGTAGGCCGAAGCTCAGGATCGCGGATCTCCCTAATGAATACCCCAAACCGTGGTACTATTTATAAGACAGAAAGAAGGGTTCCTGAAGGGAATTCGATCTACAGCCTCCTACCACTCTGACTCCCAAAGTAGTGAATGGGAAGAGGCTCGCTACTGAGGCTCTTGAGCTGGCTCCTCCCACTGCTCCTTAACCTGTCCCTCCTACTCCCATTTAGGAATATGTTTCTCCGCCGAAAATGGTTGTAGTGGACGTTCCCATGGTTGAGCAGGAGTATTTTGTTCCTTCACAGCCTCCGGCCTCCAGCTCCAAGAGTCGAAGAAACCACCTTGTGCATGAGCACAAGCATCGGTGAAAGACTCTCTTAGCTGAGAAGGACACCTCACAAAGAAGGGAAGAAGAGACGACCACCACTGCTTCAGGGCCTCCTATTGTGTCGCCCTCTTCCCTTCCTTCTGCTTCTCTCCAGTCTAGTTCCACACCGCTTCCGGCTCCCGTAGTGAGTATGAATGTGCCTAACCCCAAGGGGTATAGGTGTTCATCACTCCTTCGGTGGAGACACCTTTGTTGATGTCTGTTTCGTATATCCAGCCTTTCCCGAAGCCTGTGGATATGGTTAATACCTTGGTCGTATATTTTGTGATTCTTTCCTCCTCTTCCTCTACGCCTCTAGTCTCGTTTGTGGGGAGTTCATCTTCTCCAACGAAGAAAAAGGTGGAGTGTGGTCCTTCTAGCAATGGACGTAAGAGGAGCCCACCTTCTTCACAAGGTGGTCCTGTGCTGACTTGTTCTATCCTAGTGACAAAACCAATCCTGACTTCTCCTGAGTTCGTCACCGCTCTTGAGTCATTCGGTGAGCCCAATGGTGAATCTCAGGCATAGCTTGCCCTATCCACTGAAGTTAGACATGGCGCTCCTGTGGGGTGCATGTTTAACTCTGTGGATGAAGTTTCGGCCTTGTCAGTAATCTTCGCGAAATTGTTGACCCTAGCTCCACAAGAGCTCGATGGAGAGGACCTCGAGGGGCCCTCTTCCTTAGCCCTTGTTGCAGGAAGGCCAAATGTTCCTCCTCTTAACATCCCACCACTGCACGCTCATCCTCCTTCCCCCTATAATGATCCAGAGTGGTAAGCGGACAACCTCTTGGCTAATAAATGTTAGGAGGAGGCCTCTTCTTGATCTTTTGTGTGTGTGTGTTTTGTGATGTGTTTCCTCTGTGATCATGCTATGATTGTCTGGATGACCCTTGTCACCCTTGTTGGTGCTTGGATATAGGTGTGGTTTTTGTGTTGTAAACCTTCTTCTATTTGTATCATCATTCTTCCATGTTTGTGCTTGATTTTTGACAAACTAGGGATGATGCAAAGCGCTGGGGGCATTTAGGCTTCCCTTCCATGTTGACCTAATTTTTTATTTTTACTTTTTCTTCTCATGCATTCTTCACATAGTCTGATATAGTAGGGGGTTAATGACAGTTCATTTATATACTATTATTATACGTATCTATATATATTTATGAGCAATTATGACCCTAAAATATCTAGCTACCCTTGTGCCCTTTTTTTGTGTCTTCTTTCTTTTTGCTTTCTCTTTATCTTTTTTCTTGTTTGCTTAAGTTGTCTCTCTCATGTGTGACAACGCCTTTCTTCAACATTTTGATTTTTAGAAAACACATTTGTTGCCAATGAATCTTTTCTCGAGAATCCTCACAAACCTTTCTTTAGAATCACACTCTCAACTTGAAACCCTAACGGAACATGTTTCTTTCATCATGGGTTCATAAAGAAAGGACTTAAAACCTTCCTCTGAAATGGGGAAAACTTTGACCTTCCCCTCACGTGGGGGGCATATTCTTCCTTTCAAATTCCTTGATAAAATGAACATCTTTCAAAAGGATCCCTTGATGACATATCGATCTAAGAAAGAGAACATCTATTTTTTGAACTGTACGTCCCTTGAGTGGACCCCCTCTTCACGACGGGTTCCTTAGGGAGCCCTTCGAAAATTTTCCAAAATGATGATGATCTGTGTGACTGTCCACTTACTTGCCTACGTGGCTGCTTCTTGACTCTGCGGAGTCCACTTTCTTGGGTTTTCTCCATGCGAGAGATCTTGGGGGTTATTTTCCCTATAGGGCTATAGATCTGTAGGGCGCTGATGAGCTCAAAATATGCTCATACTTTGAGTATTATGATGTATTTTTAATACCCTTACTCTTATTACTAATAGTTGTTTTAACTCTTTAATTAAATACTTTTTATTTGAAATTGGGTAGTATCTTGTAGCAATACATTCCTATATTCCTATAGCTTAACATCTCTATGTGTCTTATTAATTACCCTGTTTGACCTCCTGAATGAATGATATAATGCATGTGGTTTTTGGATAATGAAATAGATTTAATATGCGATTAATGAATGTGTATCGTGTTGTTTGCCATGAGTTCTTTCTTCCGCTTCTATCGCCTTGCATATCGCAGGTTGTTGAAGGAACCATGAACGAGTCAAGCGCAACAGATCTCGGCCTTGCAGTAAATTCCATTACCAGCAGGGCATCGAGGAAGTTGTTCCGGCGAAGACTCTCTGACTGGGTTGTTGGGAAGAAATCTAAATGATCATTAATCTGGGAAGAGTGGAATGCTAAATTCTCTCTAAATCATGTTGAATGGATATGCTTTCATTTATGAGAAGTATGTTCCTCGGTTTCAGGATACATTTATGTCCACGTCTTTCTCTGTTAGAGTTAGGTAGTTAGTTGCTTTTCTGGTTTAAATAAGTGTTCCTCCTGCGTGAGTGAGCAAGCAGAGAATGTAAGAGTTAGTATTATAATAAGAAATAGTATTTTGTGTTAGTTTTCTTATAAGTAGAATGATGTATATCATTCCAAGTTTATGAATAAAAGTTGATGAATTTTTGAGTTCAACTCTTGCATAACTAGTTGATGCTTGCTAAGGGGGCCCACTTAGTAAGTATCTATAGTTAGTTAGTTGTTTATTTCCTATTGATTATAAGTTAGATTTCATTCTTGAAAGTTTTAGCGCAAACTCAGTCTTATATTGTTTCTGCAGTATCGGGAATCCATCCCTGTGTTTGTTCCTGCAACATGAGGCTAGTTCATAGTTTGTTTCTTAGTCATAGTTATGATTTCTGCTTTGATTAAGTTTAGAAGGCTTCGCATTACATTCCTGTAGCATAAGTAGAATTATTTTCACGCATTTATTTCTGGTAAATTGTGACTGAAACTGGTTCCTAGTGCACATACAGTGCCGCTCCATTTCAAGTATACATTCCCTGGTTTGACAATGTAAATGAACAACCATAAGAAGATATTAGTCACTTGCTGGAATGTCCAATTCCCAGGTTAGGATTTGTCGTGACTTTTATATCCTTTTGTGGATGTGACCATTTTTGGCGTTGTTGCTAGGGATGGTGTCAAACTAAGAACCTATCATAGTCATTGTTAGCAGTAGTTTAGTCTGTTATTCACGCATTTTCTAAAGTCCTTCAATTTACCATTCATTCTATTGCATGCATAGAAGAAGAGACGCTCTGGGAAGATTCCTCCCTGACCTTCCATTCATTGATAACAATTCTGAACCAACTTATAATCTATTTGAGGAAGGAGGAGACCAAGATATCAATCCATTTGCTAAAAACCTATTTGTTGAATTGCCATTTGACCCAGCTGATGAAGAATCTGAAGAAAATCCATTTGCTCTGATACTCCATCAAACAAATATGGCACGAAATCCACCTAACCAACCTCCTGCTTTTGAATTCCCCATCATTGCTTAGCAAGATAATGATAACCTTACAAATATCCCTTCTTCATTACTTCCCAAGTTCTATGGACTAGTTACAGAGGATCCAGACACTTTCTTGTTTGAATTTGACATCCTCTGTCGCAGCTATGATTACACTTCAAATGCTCACAGGTTGAAGTTGTTTCCTGCTACTTTGAAAGAAGGAGCTCTTAGATGGTTTATGAGTTTGGGAAGGGGTGTTGTTGATAGTTGGACAGCCATGCAAACAAAATTTCTTGAGAAATACAAGGAATATTGTAAGGGTGGTAGTAAGGGTGATGATATATTTAGAATTCAACAAAAGGAGGATGAAAGCCTGGAAGACTATATCTCAAGATTTTTGTTTTCCCTGAAAAAAAATTCAGACCATACTCTCAATGAAGAATCTCATAAACTATTTTTTCTAAGGGGAATCAGTGATACTTGTATAGATGCCCTGGATCTGATGGGAGGAGGAGATATAACCCAACTACCTTAGGATGATATCAAGAAAATATGTCTCAACTACTCTCGAGCAATTGTTAAGAAGGGTAGAGGTCATCAAGCTACAGTGGGAAAGTCTTCTATTAATGGAGTTTCACGAATAGAAATCACAAATTTGTTCCCTGATTTCAAGCAGGATATCATAAACAATATGGCTACACAGTTGGATACTATGCAAGCTCGGAAGAAACATGAGGAAGCTGAAGCAATCTTGGCTGAGTTCTGTCCACATTGTAGATAGAAGAAACGTGACTGCAGATGTAAGATAGTGGCTAACCTAGAGGCTAAGCAGTTACCTACTAATTTTAAGATAGTAGAAGGTGATGATGACCAAGTATTTTTCGTCGCACAAAGGCGACCATGGGCTGAAAGACAAGGTATGTCTCAAGACCCTTTGACTTTTGGTAATCCTTATTCTAATAACAATAACCAATGGCAACCTATATATGGCCCATCACCACCTTGGAATACTTCTCAACCACATTGGTCTAACTATCAAAGTCCTCCATGGCAATCTCCTCAAGGAGGTTGGCAGCAGCCACAAGGACAATGGACTCCACCCCCAGGTATCTGGCAGCAAAATCTTCAATGGAGAGGTTCTCAGCAATGACAGAACCAATCCCCTGGATCCCTGCAGCTTCAACAGCCACAACCTTAGGCCCTCATACCACCTCCTGCAACACCTGCAACAAATACTGGCCCTCTAAAACAAATGCCTATACCTGCTCAACCATTTCCAAATCCTAATAATAAGCAGCAGCAGCCACAAACAACCTATGTATCTTGCAGAAGTCAATTAGTATCCAACTTATACCCTGAATATTCATAATATCCATCTCAAGTCTGAAACCACTCTTCCTGCTCCACAGCTGCCTGTAATTACAGAGATTCCAGATTATGTCTTTGAACAACCTACTGATCCTACAGAGCATATACTTGTATTAGATACTATCTCTAAGGAACCTGTCCTGCAGTATCAGGCTAAACTGCATTTTCCTTAGAGATTGCAAATTACTACATCCAAGTCTATGGAAGAGCCTACCTTTGATATTTTGGATTAGCTAAAGAATGTACACATTCAAATTTCTCTTTTTATGCCATTAATGATGTCCCAATTTATGGAAAAACCATTAAGGAGGCATGTTTAAAGAAACTAGGAAGAAAGAAAAAGGATCCCCAAACTATCCATGTTCTACGACAATTGACAAATATTATGTTAGGGAAGGTAGTCATTCCAAAATATACTTAACCCTGGGAGTCCTGTGGTACAAATAAATATTAATGGCTAGATAGTAAAGAATGTTTTGATAGACCTTGGTGTAGCCATCAATGTAATGACCAAGTATACAATGGAGTGTTTGAAAATCCCAACAATTCGGTCTACACCTACCGTCCTACAGCTTGTTGATAGTTCTACAGTAAAACCTGATGGAGTGGTAGAAGATATCATTGTCATCCTTGAGTCTTGGGAATACCTAGCAGACTTCACCATATTGTCCACTAAGGCAAATTTGGGAGGATATCCTATTATCCTAGGTAGACCATGGTTAACTGATGCTTTATAGGATGTCGTTCATGAGACATGACAATTTCTGATGGTCAGTCAAGAAAGAAATTGGCTTTATATCCACCTGCCCAGCCTCAGCCAGACTTGTCTCAACCAATTTGGCTAGATTTAGGAGAGGAAACTGAAGAAATCAATTCATTGGCTCAGCTAATGATGCTGCAAACTAATCTGTTTTCCCAGCTTCAGAGTGAGGATGGCCTACTTTTACACATTTTGCAGTCCAACTCTGATCTGAGTAGCCCGTTTGTTCCAGATAGCTGTCCTCAGCAGTGTTTCCTGCAGCAACTGAATTCTGAGAGCATGCCACCTGAATCTCCTATAGTTTATCACAACTTTTTTCCACATGAAATACAGACACCACCTTTATTAGCAGCCTCCATGAATGATATTACCAAGCAAGTAGAAGTGTCTCCAGGCCGCTGTCTGAACATCAATAATAAGCTGCCTCAATCTCAACAAGTTGCCTTGGTCACAATGTTGGAAGAACAACACAAAGCTTTTGCATGAGACTATGGGGATATGAAGGGAATAGATCCTCAACTCTGTACTCATAGGATTTACATTAAGGAAGACTGTTTACCTGTTAGGCAGCCTCAAAGAAGGATAAACTCAGCACTTAGGGAAATAGTTAAAACAGAGCTCCAAAAATTACTTGATGCTAGTTTTATCTACCCAATTTCAGATAGTCAATGGGTATAGCCATTGGTGATTGTTCCTAAAAAAGATGGAAAATAGAGAGTTTGTGTAGAATATAGGGAGCTGAACACAACAACTAAAAAAGATCACTTTCCACTGCCATTTGTTGACCAAGTACTAGACTCATTGTCTGGTAAAAAGTATTTCTCCTTTTTGGATGGATATAGTGGGTATAATCAAATTAGAATTTCCCTTGAGGATCAAGACAAAACAACTTCTACCAGTCCATGGGGTACTTTTTCCTACTCTGTCTTACCTTTTGGACTGTGTAATGCACCTGCAACATTTCAAAGGGCAGTGATCAGTATTTTTACTGACATTTCTCATGATTCTATGGAGATCTATATGGATGACTTCACTACTTATGGAGTTATGAAGAAGCATTATTCAATTTGGAAAAAGTGTTGAAAATATGTCAAGAGCAAAATTTGTCTTTAAATAGTGAGAAATGTTTTATGATGATGCAAGAGGGAATTGTGTTAGGCCATCATATCTCTCAAACAGGAATTCAAGTTGATCCTGAAAAAATAAAAGTTATTCTAACGTTGCCAACACCTATAAAATAAAAGGATGTTAGAAGTTTCCTAGGACATGCTGGATATTATAAAAGATTTATCAAAGACTTCAGCAAAATAACTAGTCCATTATATGTTTTATTGACTAAGGATTCTGAATTTAACTGGACTGAGGCCTATGAAAAATCTTTCCTGCAGCTTAAGGACCTACTTACTCAGGCACCTGTTCTTCAAGGACTGAAGTGGAGTCTACCCTTTCATATACACATAGATGCTTCTAATTATGCCATAGGGGTAGTTTTAGGACAGAAAGAGAATTCCATAGAGCATGCCATATATTTCATTAGAAAAAACCTTCAAGGCCCTGAATTAAACTATACTGTCACAGAAAAAGAATTTCTAGAAGTTGTGTATGCTTTGAACAAGTTTCGACATTATGTCACTGGTTATCAAATATTTGTCCATACATATCATGCTGCAATAAGATACCTCATGAATAAGCCTGCCATATCTGGCAAATTAGCAAGATGGCTCCTATTGTTGCAGGAATTTGATATCACAGTTATTGATAAGCCAGGCCGAACTAATGTGGTGGCTAATTTCTTGTCAAGACTTCAAACAATTACACCTCCTGAGATAATTGATGATAGCTTTCCCGATGAACATCTATTTTCTATTGCTGCTCAAATTCCATGGTATGTAGATATTACAAATTATTTAGCAGCCAACAAAATTCCAGCACACTTCTCACCAAAGGAAAGACAATTGTTGGTAGAGAAATTTTTTAACTTTTTATGAATTGCAAATTGTTTATTTTACACAGGACCTGACTAAGTCATGAGAAGATGTGTTAGGGAAGATGAGACCTATGACATTTTGCATGCCTATCATGATGAGCCATGTGGTGGGCACTTTGCAGCGAAGGGAACATCTATGAAGGTGCTTACTATAGGATACTATTGGCCCACACCACACAAAGATGTTGCAGCCTACACCAGGAAATGTGACAAATGTCAATGAATGGGGAGACCAACAAGGTCTGATGAAATGCCCCTGAATCCACAAGTGGTAGTTAGTCCCTTTGACAAGTGGGGCATAGATTTTGTTGTACCTATCGATCCTCCATCCAATGGGAAATCATACATTTTGGTTTGTACTGATTATGTAACCAAGTGGGTGGAAGTGAAAGCAATGACACATGCCCGTGACAATAAAGTTGTTGAGTTCCTATATGAGCATATTTTTACTCGGTTTGGAGTCCCAAGAGAACTTGTTACTAATCAAGGAGCTCAGTTTACATCCAACTTAATCACTGCATTGATGAATGATTACAAGATCAGGCATAGAAAGTCTAGCCCCTATCACCCTCAATCCAATGGTCAGGAAGAGGTTACCAACAGAGAAATTGAGGCAATCCTTACAAAGATAGTCCAATTACACAAGAAGGATTGGAGCAGTCGCCTTCCTGGAGCAGTTTGGGCCTATAGAACATGGAAAACAACTACAGGGTTCACTCCTTTTGAGTTACTCTATGGAAAAAATGCCATGTTGCCAATAGAGTTTGAGCATAAGACTTTGAGGACTGCTCTCCAGCTTAACATTGATATTTCAGAAGTTCAAAAGGAACGCCTCCTACAGTTGAAAGCATTAGATGAGATAAGGAAAGCTACCCTGTCGCATAAAGAAAAAAATGGCATGACAATCATATCCGAACTAAGCAATTCTTTTCCAGTGATTGGGCGCTGCTCTATGACTCCAGGTACAAAGACAATCAAGGTAAACTCAAAACAAGATGGCTTGGTCCTTATGAAATAGAAAATGTGTTTGATAATGGTTCAGTTCAGTTAGCTACAATAGATCCTATCTGATTCAAGCTACTAGTTAATGGACACCATCTTCGGTTGTATCATAAGCCAACGTCCAACGAAGAATTTATGAAGCAGTTTGTTTCGAATACGGCCACTAATCTTCCTGCAGCATCTCTTTAAAATTCCACGTTGCATGCTCATAATAAAGGTTTCCTTTTCAAGGAAGCCACGTTCTCCGTTTTTCATCCATCACCACCATTCATCCCCTTTTCTTCCACGTCATCCATCCTACCATACCGCCCTCATTTATGATTTCCATTCCAGCCATCATTTCATGTTGAGCTATGATCTTTCCCAGCATGTACGAGCATTTATTACAGAGTACACGATATCTTTTATTGTCACATCATTTATTTATTTTATTTATTCATCAACTGCTATGTACATATCAGTCATTATTGCCTATTCTTCACATATATTTTCGCACATGTGTGGACACATGCCAAATTTTTAGTAGGGGGCGGGGATAATCCATTTCAAACCTTTTCTTATGTCACTGTCACAACTGATAAGATATTTTTATTTTCTTGTACTTTCCAAATATGACTGTGTGTTTTATCCTAAAAAATAATTAACTGCTTGATTTGAGTAGTTCCTAACAATCATTTCATGCAATTATCTTTTGATTCATTCTTGGAAAAGTAAAGAAAAGTGGAAAAGTGACGGTAGAGTAGAAAGAAGAAGTTTTTTTTTAATTTTCAGAAAATGTTTGAGTTTCTGGAATCTCAACAGGGATAATTTGCGAATATGGGTGGCCAATTAGTAAGACATGAGCCTATAGCTCATGAACTCTGGACACAAAATCCTCAAGCAGTTCAGACATTCAACAATTGCGGTTGGTTGAATTATTTTCTGAGGTTAGATTCCTTCAATGAGGAAGTTGCAGGTGAGTTTTTGAGGACTCTTTCAGAAGGAGAAGCTTCAGTGTGGGGTTTGACAGTGGCTATAACAGAAGAACGGATTGTAGAAGTAACTGGGCTTCCAACGGTAGGAGAAATTTTTTCTTCAGATGTTGTCTCCGCTAGGGCAAAATTCACAATACCAACAGATGGACCCTTGGAGGTTTCTAAACAAGGATGAAAACGAGTGTCATTGCCTTTTCCATACTCAGAATATGCCATCCTCATAATCAGGTACTTGACTTATGAGGGACACTTTTCCTATTTACATTCCTACCATTTTTAATTATTGAGTCATATGAGGCATAGTTTAGCTATCAATGTTCCAAATTTCTTGTTAAACCTTTTGAAACAATGTGCCCATGAAACCTAGAGGGGTAGGGACAACTCTATTGCCCATCATGCCCTAATTAAACTCTTGATTGAGCATTCCCTGAGGGATGTATCACCCCTTTTTTGGCAAGAATTTATTGCTCAAAAGGGTCTGCAACTTCCAGAGCCTCCTAGAGCACTCTCTACAGCACCAACTCCTACAGCCTCCACACCAGAGCCCTCTACCCGAGTACAAACCAGGTCTGCTAGTAGAAGAGAAAAAGGGAAAAAGAAGGTAGGAGAGTCATCTAGGGCAGAACAAACCCCAGAGTCTAACCCTCATGTTCAAAAACAACAGTGTTCCTCTCCTGCAACATCTTCTCCTGTAGCAGTTCCTCCTGCAGCAACACCTGTTGCCATTGCAGTTTCACCATTATCTTCTTCTGTTGACTCTGAGTCCTCTAGGAAAGTCAGAAAGGGGAAAGCCACGAGAGTGCCTCCTACAGCTGCAACATTTCCAAAAAGGGTTTCAGCAAGGAAACAATGTAAAGTCACCTCAACATCTGCTCAACCTAAAGTTATAATAATTTCTGAGGACTCTGAAGAATACAGTCATGATGATTCTCAGAATGAATCTGAGAATGTTCCACAAAACCCATCTGTTGTTCTTGGGGAAATGCAAAATGAGCCAATGGAAGTTGAGGAAGCACAACATGTTATTAATAATGAAAGGGGAATGCCAAGTCTTGATGACTTGCCTGAGGCAACTAGGCAAATTTCAGAGGAAGTACAATCTCCTCCTGTGCAGCAATAGGAATCTTTCCTACAACAAGAGGAAGAACAACCTGAATAATTAGAAGTGTCCAATGAAACCTCATTACCCCCTACAACTTGTCAAGCAATGGTTGTTTATAAAAATACATTGTTGATTGAATTTTTGGAATACCTTAGGACCACATGGAGGCCGATCACATTTCAAACCCTAAGTTTCCGCCATTTAGCCAAGACTGAAATTCAGCAAAGTCTTTGGGAAGAATAGAAGAAGAAATTGAAAAGAGAAATTGCAAGACAGAAATAGGAAATCTAGGAAATGAAAGAGAAAATGGATGAAATGAGGAAAATAACTGGTAAAATTGTGGAATGTAGACCACCGCCTAGGGTTTATGCTATGTGCTTAAAAGAAAATTTTCTTTGGTTTCAATTAATGAGAATTTCAAGGAATTTAAATCCTATTATTCATACAGCCAAATAATTTTATGATGCATATCAAGTAGCCCCTAGTTGGCTCAAAAATTATTTATGTGAATTTTATTTGCATCGTTTGATAATTCCCTCTAAAATAGAGTGGAATCCACTTCTTTATATTGGTGATATTCATTTGAGGTCACTCATGTCTTAGGCGGCCAATGAAACTAATTATGGCAGACAATTAGAAGCTTATGAAGAAGCTGAAAAGGATGAGCCTATCCCACTACGACCTGAAAGCTCAGATCCCTACACAATGTTGAAAACTTGGCTTACTGTTGCGTATGGGTTCAATGATCAAACAGAAAGAATAAAAATATTCGATATCAGGAAGCAAGTGTATGAAGAATTCAAAGGCCAACCATATCTATTTTGGAAGCTTTCATCTTCCATAATTGAAAAGAGATGGGAAAAACTAACTGTTGGCCTAAGGAAATCTGCGTCTCACAGCCCCTTGAACTTCAAAGTAGCCCTTAGGAGGATATAGAAGTACATGCAACTTGGTCTTCAGAAGAGGTTTGAGTTATGGTTGCCAATAACATTTCGACCTTCAGTTTTGATGTGGCCACTTTATCATTATCGAGCTACAGATGTCAATGAGGATATAGAAACCCACAGATATGAGAGATGCCAAAATTTTAGGGGTTTCTACTATAAATTTGGAACTTCACTACAAGGCCATGCTACTCCTACGAATTTTAGAGAAACAACCAGGAAGCTTAATTTTGGAGGACCATCATTAGGATAAGTAGGGGGCAGATGATGAGCTCAAAATATGCTCATAATTTGAGTATTATGATGTATTTTTAAGACCCTTACTCTTATTACTAATGGTTGTTTTAACTCTTTAATTAAATACTTTTTATCTGAAATTGGGTAGTATCCTGTAGCAATACATTCCTATATTCTTGCAGCTTAACATTTCTATGTGTCTTATTAATTACCCTATTTGACCTCCCGAATGACTGATATAATGCATGTGGTTTTTGGATAATGAAATAGATTTAATATGTGATTAATGAATGTGTATCGTGTTGTTTCCATGAGTGCTTTCTTTCCCTTCTGTCGCCTTGTATATCGCAAGTTGTTGAAGGAAGCATGAATGAGTCAAGCGCAGCAGATCTTAGCCTTGCAGTAAAGTCCATTACCAGCACGGCATCGAGGAAGTTGTTCCGGCGAAGACTCTCTGACGGGGTTGTTGGGAAGAAATCTAAATGATCATTAATCTGGGAAGAGTGGAATGCTAAATTCTCTTTGAATCGTGTTGAACAAATATGCTTTCATTTATGAGAAGTATGTTCCTCGATTTTATGATACATTTATGTCCACGTCTTTCTTTGTTAGAGTTAGGTAGTTAGTTGCTTTTCTAGTTTAAATAAGTGTTCCTCCTGCGTGAGTGAGCAAGCAGAGAATGTAAAAGTTAGTATTATAATAAGAGATAGTGTTTTGTGTTAGTTTTCTTATAAGCAGAACGATGTATATCATTCCAAGTTTATGAATAAAAGCTGATGAAGTTTTGAGTTCAACTCTTGCATAACTAGTTGATGCTTGCTAAGGGGGTCCACTTAGTAAGTATCTGTAGTTAGTTAGTTGTTTATTTCTTGTTGATTATAAGTTAGATTTCATTCTTGAAAGTTTCAGCACAAACTCAGTCTTATATTGTTCCTGCAGCATCGGGAATCCATCCCTGTGTTTGTTCCTGCAGCATAAAGCTAGTTCATAGTAACTTGCTTCTTAGTCATAGTTGTTATGATTTTTGCTTTAATTAAGTTTAGAAGGCTTTGCATTACATTCTTTTAGCATAAGTAGAATTCCTTTCACACATTTATTTCTGGTAAATCGTGACTGAAACTGGTTCTTAGTGCACATACAATGCCGCTCCATTTCAAGTATGCGTTCCCTGGTTTGACAATGTAAATGAACGACCATAAGTAGATATTAGTCACTTGCTGGAATGTCCAATTCCCAGGTTAGGATTTTTCGTGACTTTTATATCCTTTTGTGGATGCGACCAGGTGCTTCCTTGGGTATTTTTCATGCGAGAGATCTTGGGGAACACCTTCCCTATAAAACTGAGAGCCTGTAGGGTGCTTGCTTTGGGTTTCCTCCATGCTAGAGTTTTTAGGGACACCTTCCTTGCAGGACTGAGAGCATGTAAGGTGCTTTATTTTTTCAACTTCATAGTTCCAAACAACTATGGAGTCTTTCGCTTGCCCTGCACCTTCAAGTAGGCCAGATCGTGGTCTGCTTCCTTGACGATTCAAGTATACATTTCTAACCTTACTCTTTTCTTGATCTACTTTACCGAGTCCTCATAAATACTTGTGCTCATTAAGGTGGGGGAAAAATCAATAGGAGTGAATTTACGCCCCATGTGTAAATTTCCAATTTGTCCCTTTCCACTTTAGAAAACTAAGTTCAGAGGCTTAATTCCACCTAAGCCCGTTGTTGTTGTCACACTTGGCACCTGTTTTGAGCGTTGTTGGAGGCATTTCCATCTAGGACACCTGTGTGACACGCAGATGTCTGTGTGGTGCACTGATGTCCGCGTGGCACGCAGACGTCCGTGTGGCACGCTTACATCCCTGGTAGATTCCTATTGTTGAACCTGCAAAGGAATTACACTTCTCATTGGGAGTCAAGTTGTAACGCCCCCTTCAGCCGACTAACCCGAATATGGTTGTTTCTTTCATCCCTTCTTCAAATTCACTCCTTGAACAAGCCATCTTCTACACACTTCAAGCCTTCAACTCCACACTCTTACACTCACTCTCAAGCTTTCAAGTAGTATTCTTACACTTCATTGCAACAAACACAACACTCCATCACTTTGGTAGAGAAAGTTGGGAACAAAACACCATTGCAGCAGAGGCTCGAGTACTCTCATTTTCTCTCCCAAGCATCCTTGAGTGCTCTTGGTGGAGGTGGTAAGATTCTATTTCCTTCCTTCTATCACTTAGTTGAGTTAGCACTTTACTATTTTGTAGTGCTTTAGTGTTTTTTGTTATATTGGTCTCTTTATCTTGCTTTCTTTGTTGTCCGTGGAGGTGGAAACACCTAAATGGGGGTCTGACTGAGGCAAACCCCTATACAACCACCCAACATTTTCCTCTCTTTCTATGTGTAGGTGCATGTGCTTTGTGGAGCTAGCTGGAGAATAGGCTCTTCTACGAAATCATCATTGTCACCCTAGCTTTGGTACATTTGCTTTATCACATTTTTTTGTACTTCTCATATTTCATAGTGTTGTTTTGCTCTTTTAAAAGTCATTAGCTAGGCTACTAGCTTGTTTTCTAATAGTTCACATTGTACTTTCGGTCCTCTGGTTGTACGAACGCCAGCGCGCCACACTGTCATCCCAGAGTTACACTCTCATCCTCAGACAAAGAGCTATCTGTGATACAGTGTTGAGCTCGAAAACCAGCTCGCCTAGCCTCATTTAGAATCTTGAGATTGTAGAGTGGTTGCAGGACCTTATAGTCCTCATCATTTTCATCCTCATATCCGAACACCTCGTTTAGCTGAGGTAAGTTAGGGCAGCCTTCCGCATCTTGGCCCTCAGTGACTTGGGGCCTTGCATGTGGTGGTCCCCCTATCTTACACTATCATACACTACATATACCCTCCAACCATGCATGACACTCTAGACTAGCTATGCAATCCTAGCACATAGTGAACCAACAAAGTGTATGCAATGACTTCTACACTTACTTTGGCCAAAGTTTTCATATATATATCCACTTTTTATGAAGCAGTGTCGTATGTTCACCCACCCCCTCACTTGATTTGAAAACTCTATTGACTTGTGAAAACTCTTGTTTTGGTTTGACCCCAAAATTTAAATAATAGAAACAAGATTCCATACAAAAGTGATAACACATTTATATTGATATAACTGACCAATTAGGTTTAACCCAACCTCTTGAATACCCTATTACACATTTGTAACATTCCTAGTATTGGAAACTACTTATTATTCAAATTCTTTCTTGTAATAATGGGAGTAACGACTCTCCTAGTTCATGCATAACTAGTTAATATTGATGACACCATGTCACCAATTGGACACACCTTGTTTCAATCTAAAGCACTATCAATATGTCGATATGTATAATAATCTAGAATTAAACTTGATTTAAAGCTTACTTCTTTGAATTGAGTTTCAGACTCTTTATTGTCATATCTAGTATGACTCCATCCTTCTAGGATGCCATAACCAATATGGTTGTCCTTGACATTAATTATCATTAGATTTGATTCAATATAAAATCTTATGTTCGTAGTAGTATCCCATAATAAGTTACCATAATAAGCTATTTAACTTCTAATAATTTATCTAATAATCTTTCAACTAATTTCCAATTTCCTCATGGTTCTTTCCAAGTTATCATTTGCATCATTTATATATGGTACCTACATTTGTATGTACATGGACATTCATATATCTTTTCCTTAAATATGACACATATATTCACATGTTTAAAATTTATGTTAAGTTCATATCTAATCTGGGGGACATTTTCAGCTTGAGAGGAGTTTGTGCTTCCACACCTTAAAATCTCCTTGTATTATAGCTTTGGTTTTCCATGACATAAAATCCTCTCCTTAAGATTAAAATACCATGAATAGGTATAGACTCTTGGTCAAGTATAAGATAATATCATTTAAAAAGGTAATTAGAACACATATATCTCCAATATGTTTTTCAACCCTATTGTTTCATATCAATATAATCATATTCAAGTGTATACCCTATCCCTAGGGAATAAACTAATCTCCTACTTTCAAGGGTTATAAACAATCGATAACATAAGTTCTCCACCCCTGGTTAAACTACCAAGTAAAGGTATTTATAAAATAAAATCATACTCTAAATAGTAATGGCATAATACCTCTATTAGGATTTCATCCCTTTCATACTGTATTTTGGATATAATCATAATACCCTATTCTAGCTTGTCTTTGCTATAATAATCAAATAATATAATTATGATAACAATATATCATATCACTTCCAACTTGTAATTAGTCTAGCTAACTGCATTAATAATTTAGTTGATTGAACTTGCACACACATTTTCCAATAGCAGTAGTATGCACACATATAATAGCTCAAACACTTTTAGCCTATAATAATACTTAGTTTTAGAATTAATAAGAGATATAGAGGTAGCTATCTTAAGCATGTCTGGTATAAATTAGCTCCCAACAAATATCTTGAGACTCCTTGCTCAACGCAAATGGATCAACTTGTTGCCTCCTCTAATCTCAACTCTTCTTATTGTTGATACTCAGTTGATAACTTTAGCTACACAAATCAGCCTATGCTCACTCTAAAACAAGTATTCTATGATCTCAAAACTCACAAATATGTTTCTCTCAACTCATAAAATAAACTGCTCTCAAACTCACAAAAGAATATGAAATGAACAATATGAATGCACTCAAGAATTAACAACCAAACAATAGCTATTGCCTTCTATTTATATAGAAATGAAAAGTTGTTTCTAGCTAAAAGAAAGCTAAGTTTCATGCCAAAGCTAAGTTTCATGCCACCTCTTCTCTCTTTTCCAATCGTGGGATTTGCTGGTCAAAATAGTTGTAGAATTATCTCTTGAAATCACTCAAATGCCTCTATCAAATGCCACGACCAAACTGATTATTTCAACCTATGATTTGTTGTTCATTATCTCAATAAAAGGATCCAATAACATAGCATGTATGGAGTCCAATTCATAATCAGTTTGTACTTTTCCCAATTCGTGGCTTAAACAAGCATATATCATGATATTTTACCAAGTCAAAGCTCTCTTTTGGGTTGTGCGTGGGCTTTATAAACTCTTATTTTCATACTACTTCATCATGGCCTTTTACATTCTTTATAAACTTGCAATCTGGGTGCCTATGTTGGTAGCTCATGTTTTCATAACAACTAATTTTAAATGCTTCCAAATAACAATCAGATATCCACGCCACCTTGCCTTTTGGTATGGCATTTTGACTCATTCAAGAGCATGGTTACTTTTCCAAAATGTCGCTGCCTTTTCATACTTTATAACAACAAATACATGCTTATATTATGTTGTATTATTTTTACTTCCATCACATTTATCTCCCCTTTCTATATTTACTCACTACAACCCTTCATTCCAACCACTATCCTCACTATGCATGGTAGATTTTTATGGTGTTTGGTTTGCAAAAACATTTAGAACTTATTCCCGATGTGTGACTTACTTCTCCCATGTGGCAGTTTTTCCTTTGAATAGGTTGCACTTATTAATTTTGGTAATATGCATATATCTGCCTATATATATTATAATATAAATACTTTTAATATATTCATAGATAATAATAAATTTATATTTTTCATTCAAATAGGTAATGTATATATTTTAATATATATATATTCGCATACATAAATATGACATATATATTAATATATATACACCAATATGTGTTTCACTTGATCATCAATATTAAGTATATATGTTTATATATATATATATATATATATATATATATATATATATATCCTCCTATATACATATTTACGATAATCCTTTTTATTTATATCATTATATAACAATATATGCATATATTTATATATATATATGACTTATTTAATTTCCAGTATTAGTATTGTGTTAATACATACACATATATACCTCAATTAAGTATCGACACCTAAATGCTCCCTTGCATACCTGTATATACATTCCCTATATTCACATACACATTTCACATAGTGAAAGACATGTGCAAGAGTTTTGTTATTTTAATTCGATTTGCTTAAATGATCAAGGTGGTTCAAAGACGACCAAAACATAGTTTTACCCATCGATCAAAAAGCTTTGAACTTAGGTTTTTAGCTTACCGACACAAAACTCAAACTGACTCAATTAGGTTCCCCTATCATGTACAATGTGTGTGTGTGTGTGTGTACTCAAATAGACATACCAATGGTTTCCGTACCAACTTCCTCTCCTGGGTGATACTCTCCCTCCCCCTCGAGAGGGTTTGAACCTCTAATGCATCCAACTTAGTGTAACAAGTATGTAGTTAACTGATATCACAATCTTGCATTAAAAACATATTTACTCATAAAGGTAAAAGTAATCTGGTAACTTAGAAACGGGGTGTAACAAGATTATTCTATACCATGCACAAGGAAAAAGATTATTTACATTTTGATGAACCTAATCAATCGTACACAACCTTATCTAGCCTTTAGGGTTTCTAATTCAAATTTTCATATATGAAATTGTTCTAAATTTTCACATATTTTTAATATTACCTAGGTCTTTATTTTCTTATATCTTTCGATTAGGGCTTAGGTATACATAGTGTTTTATCTTTTATACCACCCTCCCACTCTATATTTTTAATATCATTATGGAACCTATTAGGTTTTATTCCATGAATAATTTGCATTCATTTATTGTATATTATAACGTGTTTCTATCTTTATTATCTTATGACATGTCTATCTTTGTTACACTTTTGGACTTTAATGCTAAATGTATATATGCATCATCTATAGAGGTATTATTTTGTCATGTATTATATTTTTCCCTCTTTCATTGTTGACGAGTTTATGTTAGAACATAATGTTATTAAACCTTATATATTATATGTTTATTAATCATATCCCATTTGAAAGTGTATACACCTAAAATCGGTCAAGACATTTAATTAATTAAATACTAGTTATTTAATTAATATTTCATCTACGTATAAATAAATTCTCAATTTATTTATATTGTTCATATTTTCTAATTCTCCAAATCTAAAATCATATTCTTCTAATTTAATTAAATAAACAAATTTCATAAGCTTTTTTTATTTAATTTTCACTAATTCCAATTAGGAATTCAAACATATGTCTACAACTTTTCATGCCACCTCACCAAGGTCACATGAAATTAAATAATTCTAATTAAATATCTTCAAACACATGGCTTATTCCTCACACACTTCTTCAACAAACTTTCAAACACATGGTCTTTTTTCTCACACACTTGATTCTTCCATCCATTTGGCATGTTGTCTTTGGTCAAGGGGACACCTTCTTGATTTTCTTCATCTTCGCCGTTCATCCCTCTTGTTAGAATTTAGACCATTGATCGTTGTCACATCACAAAATGCTTAGAAAATCCTATAAATACAACCATTTGCCATTGTATTTTGCATCCACATTTGAAGTAGAGTTATCATGTAGGAATATTGTTTGAGCATTGGAGTATTTTGGAGTCTTATAGTTACATTTCATATCATGTTTTGCATCATAGTTAAATCTTAGAATATTACTTTGCTTCATAGTTGCATTTTAGATTAGCATATTCATGGTTAGCATTTGAGCATATGTAGAATCATCCTAGTTTCATATCATAGCATTTACATTGTATAATCAAACATTATCATCCATTCATTATAGCATCCATTATCCTTTCCATCGTATAATTTCATGTAGGAACTTAGTTGGCTTTCATGTTGAATATTATCTCATTTCCTAAGTTGTCATTTTAACAACCATAGTGCACAAAGAAATCTGAGGGCCAAATGGTTTAATAAATCCTTGGGAATAGAGGACAATGAGACATTCTTAAAAGATTTGTTTAGCTGTAAAATAGAGTAGCTCACTTGTTTCAAATCTTTGATATAATTCGTTTCATTAAGGTTTGTGTTGATTTACTAATATTTCTCACATTTCACACACACATAAAATGGCGCCCACTGTGGGGCATGACCCCATATTTAACAATTTTTTGGAAAAGCTTTTGTAAATAGGTTGGATGTGATGTTTTAGCGCGACCATGAGTTCTTTTGGCACATTCGAAAAGTCTTTTAGCACATCCAATCACTGTTCCGGTGCATCCAGAGCTTCTTTTGGTGCATCCAAAGCCTTCTTTTGGTGCATCTGGCACTTCTTTTAGTGCATCTGAATGATCTTCTAGCACATACATTAGATACTTCTTTTAGCGCATAGGATCTCTGTTTTAGCACTTTTATAGTTAATCTTAAAATGGCCATATATTAGTCATACGAAGGTCTTTTTTGAAGCTTTTTTTTTTAAAATGAGGTAGAATTTCATAAGTTATGCAATGGTATAGGTTTTTATCCATTTTTGTAGAATTAAAATTTTCACTTTTACACCTAAAGTCAAATCACATTGTAACTTGGTCTAAGTTTTTGGGGTTTTATGCTTAATCATTCATCTAACCCTTATATCTTCTTATTTATTGATCTCATCTAACATTTTGAGCATTTATTATAGGTTTTAAGAGGAAAATGGAGCATTGAAGTGAAAGGAAAAGAATTTGATATCCATTGTACTAAATATTCTTGTCAAAGACAATCTTATCAAACTACTGATGATTTATGTAGGGGCTGGAGTTATTTAATGCTTTCTTTTGATTAAGATAGGAATCTAGATTAATTAAAAGGTTAAAGAACACCATTCTTTCATGCTTGATGAATGGTAGGCATATGCTCTCCCCTTAACTGGGTGACCAAAAAGCTAGACCCATTCGTTTTTATTTTGTTTTATCCTTAGAGGGTCTGCCTTGTGGGAAAAAGTAACCACCCAAGGGAACAACCCAACTGGTAACATGCTAAAGCCAAACGACTTCCAACCGAGATATAAATGTGGGTACTTGGGGAAAGTTCAAGTATCACGAGGATTGTTCCAATAAGAAGGGTAGCAATGGTCTCTTGTTACATGGATGACCCCCCACGAACAAAATGTCTCTACTAGAACCCTTTGTTGTAGCAAGGCCAAAATCCTTATTCTATTTGTTGGTGCAAGAACAGTCATTCTGAAGCCATCCCACATTCTTGCGGCTTTTAGTAGAGATGAAAAATATTCCATAGGAGATTCATGGGTATTGATGGTTGGCTGCCCCGTAGAAGTGAGTGTCGTGGAGGGGAGCTAGTGGGGTCAAGCATCTAATCATACGTTATAAGTAAGCGTAGCTGGAGTAAAATCCAAGTGGGAATCCAATAAATATTATCCTACATAGCCTTAAGTTGTACATGCTTGATGTGTCTTTACCAATGTGTTTTTAGACAAATATCAAACAGAACATCATACATTGGAAGTGAAAACCTTGATTCAGAAAAACATCCTTTGGAACAACTTGGAAAATCAAAAAAATCAAACTTCCAAGAAACTACGTCATTTTTCCAGTTCAGCACATCCGTGAAATATTTTAGTGCATCCAACTATTGTTATAGCACATCTGTGCAAAATTTTGGCACATCTGTCCTTTGTTCCAACACATCCAGTCAATCTTTTAGCACATTTGAGAATTTTTCTAATGCATTTACCCTCTATTATAGCGCATACACTACATATTCTAGTGCATTGACCCTCTATTTTAGTGCATCCAATCAATATTATAGCACATCTATGCAATTTTCTGGTGCATCTGTCCTCTATTTTAGCTCATCTATCAAATCTTTTAGCGCATCTGGGCTCTATTTTAGCACATCCATTAAATGCAAAACCTGAAAGTAAAACTTGTCCCCTGTTTCACAGTTTGAACCAAAATTCAGAATCTTCTTCAAGTCCAGAATCATTCCTTAGGTACCATAGAGTCTAAACTTGTTAAAATTGAACTCTACAAGTGGAATTCTCCAACCTAGACCAAGATCTAAACATCTCAAAGTGCCAAAATCATCAAATTTATCACACCTTTGATTATTAAGCCTAGTTTCATCATCAAGATTTATCATCCTTTCATCATGAAACGAAGCTATATAGTCAAATAAAACTTATTCTCAATAGGATTTGTCATTCTATTTGACTTAGTTTTTATCCTTGGCACTCCTCCAAACAAAGATCGTAGTTTAGTCCAACTATAACACTTGTATGCCCATTTTAACAAGATCCCAAAAAGCATAAACTCAAAGAACAGGAAATTGAAACTCAAAACACCATGATTGAAATAGATGAGGATCAATTGAATGCTTTAGCTCATCAAATGAAAAACCTTCAACAACAAATCTGGGATATGCAAAGGGAAACAACCATAGAAAGATATTTGTTGTCAGACATCTATTCTTATCCATCTGATAGAAATATGGACATGAAACCTTCTCCACTGACAACTACATCATCCAAGTTCAATTTCCTTGAATTCTTGAAAAAGTTAAATCCAAATCCCAAATCTCAGTCCTCAAACACAAATGATATTGAACAATCTTACCACATCCTGCGTCTATCTTCACCTCCCATAAGCCAAAATATACCTCATGATTATTTCACTCAAGTTAACAATTCCATCCAACCACCTTCTTTTATCATATCTTCTATATCCAATGATCCATGTTATCATAGACTCCTCGACACCTCAAGATCAAAACATTCTTTCCACTTCATCCAATATACCAAAATTCCACAAGTTCTTCCAATCTTTGACCAAGACCCCATCTCTCAAGAATTCTATGATGATCCCCTTCTTTCACTTTTCATCCATAATGATTCCTTTCCACCTCGAGAGAAAAGTATCCTTCCAAATCCTCCTTCCACTCTATCTAATGAATCCATACCATTTCACAATTTCATTGCATCCTAGGAGCATGATAATTCTTTCAGCTTATCTATTGATGTCCTACCACCTGATGATCAAGATATACTTTCTACAAAATCTCAGGATTCCTTCCTCATCAAGATCAAGATATGCCTTTCATACCACTACATGATTATTCTATACCTAATGAAGAGCAAGCTACTCCATCTCCTACACCTCCTGATCCTTTTCCAAGTCAAGATCAAAACACTCCATCACCCCCATGTCAAAATTCTATCACACCTATACTAGCCATCCATGAACCCCACACCTACAATTTGGGATCCTCCGCCTTTATCCCCTCCGGTTTATTTTCAACACCGATCCTTTCATCCATATCATATCCTCCCCAAAATGGGCATGCATCTTGTTTCACAAACAATAAATATCCCATTGGTAAACAAATGTTTCAAAGTATGAACTACAAAGGAAAAGGATTAGGCCTTCATGAACAAGGTATCCTAGAACCCCTTTTTGCTCAAGAAAACCCATATTACCATGGCCTTGGTTATACAACTAAGTGTCCTAGTCCATCAAACCTACCATTTATCTTAGGTCCTCATCCTAATCCACCAAACCTTCCATCTATCCTAGGTCCTCATCCTAGTTCATCAAACTTTCCATATATCCTAGGTCCATATCCTATTCCTCAAGAACAACAAAGGCACACATCCTTGATTTCCTTTCAAAATTATACCTACACTCACTCATCCATAATACCTCCATACCATTCATCTCACTCCACCCCTCCCATTGCTCTTGGAGGAAATTTGGGTGCCAAATGTCAAAAGCTTCTATATCAAAATCCACATGTGTCAAAGGATCAACATGTCTCCTCAAAGAGGCATGCAAAAATAAAAGAAAATTTGATCCAAAATCAAAAGAAAAATCAAAAAGGCCACAAATGCCCATCAAAGCAAAAGGAAAAATTTCCAAGACCACAAAGGTCCATAAATCAAAAGGAAATTTCAAAAGGCCACAAAGGCCCATCAAAGCAAAAAGAGAAATTCCCAAGACCACAAAGGTCCATAAATCAAAGAGAAAAATCTCAAAGGCCACAAAGGTCCATAAAGAAAATATCAAAGTCAAAAATCATGTGGATTCCTAAAAGTCTCATAGAAGCAATAAAATCCAATTTAGCATCCAAATCTGCTAATCCAAAAGCTTCCTCCAATCTTCCATTTAAAAACCTATCACCTTCCAAATCCATTTTTCCGCCATCACTTCACCACCCTTCAAGGTGTGTGCCAATGTTGATCTTTCCATCATTTCCATCTTTCCAACAACAAGCTTTTAAACCTCCTATCCATTATCCAACATTTATCCCCCATCATTCTCCTTTAATCCAAACCTTCACATAAGTCCTTAGCTTCTTCCATCATATCTTTAATAGGCCAAAATTTATGATTCTAATCCCCATTTACCATGGTTTATTAAAGGGATATTTTTTCGTGAAACTTGATGTTTAAGTCCATCCTCCATCTCCCCATCACCCATATCCTATTTTCTATATTCCGAGCTCGTACTCTACACTTGTGGGGAAAGTTTCGTCCATCTTATCATTCCTTACATTTCCACCTTCGATCTTGAAAAAGTTAAGGATCTTCTTGAACATCATATATCTTATCCTATATGCTTTATCCATATTCCATCATTCTTACTAGATACATCCTTTCTTCTCGTCCTTGGTCTTTGATGAGGAATAGGGGAAAAATACTTGTGGCCTTGTGTCTGTATCTTATCTAGTTGATCTTGATCATCCCATTCATTATTTTTATCCTTGCTTTCTCCCATTCCATATCTCCTAGCTTATCAAAATCCATGTCATCATGTCCCTTTGCAACCTTGAATCTTATCATGTAAATCATATTTGAGCCGAGCTATAAAACATTATCCCATCCTCATATATTTTGTCAATCAATCATCAAAAATCATCAATCTTATCGTACTTAGAGGAAGTCAATGATCCTAAGTACTTATCATCATCATGCCTTATGGAATCAATCATTCCTAGCATCCTAATCAATCAACCATTATCATCTTTCAACAAGAGATATGTTGCTTGTGTGACATGTTTTGCAATAAATCTTTCAGTTTGATCTATCATTTATCCATGGTTGCATTACCTCTTTTGTGAGGCATCGTGTTCCTTCAACTAGTCATATCATATCATTCCATCTTAAATGTCCTTCAAAAATAAAAATAAAATAAAATAAGATCCAAAGTAATAAAAAAATCAGAAAAAGAGAAAAATACAAAAAAAGTGAAAATAAAAAAAAAATCATAAAATCTAAAAAAGTGCAATAAAAAAAAGTAGTGAAAACTTGGCAACAAGCGCTATTTGTGATAGGTTAGTTTTTCCATCTATTTGAGCATGTCGACCATTCATCTTCACCATTCGCTTTCACCATCAATTTTCCTATCATCGGAAAGTTTCATGTACATATCCTGGCATCGCGGTCGTGTCTCACCCTAGACCGAGGGCAAAGTCCTGAACTCACTAGGGGAAATAAACTTTGAGCTTGAACCAACAGACAAACAACAATAGGACAAACACAACAAAAAACAATGATCATAGTGCAAAACTCAACATTGAGCATCAATCACAATCAATAACACATCAACCATCAATATCAAACATCCAAATCAATCAAATCAAAACAAACTTTCAATGGATGATGTTCCTTTTGAATCATGGCTTTATCATGTCAAACATGAATGTTCAATTGTTGTACTTTGATTTTTGTTATCATATCTCTAGAGCACCTCGTTGATGTATTGAACTAGAGGAGCCAAGAAGGAGTATGATAGTTTCTTTCTTTACTGTCTATGAGTTGATCATTATTACTATGTGTATCTCTGGAAATTTATGTTTGATTAGGTTAGAATTGCTAAATCTAAAAAATCCAAAGAGATCATGGAAAGCAAAGGAGAAAACATAAAAATAAATGAAGCAAAGTTACCCAAATCTTCAATCTCCATGGCTGACCTCCATTACACCTTCTAGCATGCTGCAAGTTGAAGAGTGCCCTCAGATTCTTCGAGCAACTTTAAGATTATGCCATGTCCTACACAAGTGTTGAAGGATTTTTCTATGCAAAATGACTCTAAATGACTAAGAGAAGTTCTAAGTATGTGTAAAAATGGATGAAAACAAGAAATCCAGAAAGTTCACATGAATGCTTGAGAGAGAGAAGAGGAAGAAGACCAAATGAATTTGAAATTGCCATTTTATAAGAAAAGGCAGTTTCAAATGGACGAATGAGATTGAAGGTCGAATCGACGGTCCAAAATTGATGCACCAAGAATATGCCATGCATGGAAAAAACTATGATGTCGACGGCTATGACAGACATGCAAGACATGCAGGCTATGACAGACATGCAGACTATGACATGAAATAATGACAGGGTATCTTTGACCAAGTGGAGGTGCATAAATAATTTATTTTAAATAATTTATTCAAAATGGAGGAAAATGACAAGTGGCAAATAAATAATTTATCCAAATTATTTATTTAGATAAAATGAAAAGAAGAGAATTTAATTAAATTTATCAATTTAATTAAATGGAGAGATGAAAATTAGACCTTAAATAATTAATTTAGATTAATTATTTAATAGGGAAGGTGGCATGTGATAGTTAAATGATTTTAATAATTATTTAACTATGGAAGAATTAAAGGACCATGAATAGATAAATAATTGATGGTAATTATTTAACTATAGATGAAAGATGACAAAATAATTAAATAAATAATAATTCATTTAACTATTGAAGAAGAGGGAGAAATTAGTGACGCAATTAGTTTGTTTAATCGGTCAAGATAGAATAAAGATTAGAAAGTGAATTAATTAAATAATTATTAAAAATTATTTAATTAATAGAGAAATATAATCAAACATAATTGAATAACTAAAATTATTCAATTATCGAAGGACAAGGATGAAGAAACATGAAGCTCGAAGGCTTAGGACATTTTTATGTGTCTACATTTTTCCCCTCTTTGTCATAATGTAGCCTATCGCATTATGACAAAGAAAAATAAGTCAGAGTCATGCCCCAATGCAAAATAAGATGAGGAAGAATGATGAGGAGGGTAGCGGTATGCCCCCTCAAGAGGACAGATGGGTTCCAAGAACACGGGTGTGCTCTCAAAATTGATGAGAAGACTAGAATATGAAGAGACAAAGAAATGTTAGTGCAAAAGATATGGATGATGATATGGATGCCATGCCTATATGATATTATCTTGAGAGAAGATGACAAGGCAGAAGGAGATGCATGTTAGTAAGACGAAAAAAAATCCTTCAACACATTGTCGTAGGACTACTAATTGTTGCTCTTAATCATCATTGGGCATATTATCGTGATGACCAACAAACACCATAATATGACGTAAATCAAGGTGTGCAAGGTCATACCATCACTTGACATAAATAGTCATAGATAAGGATGATCATGACTCATACTAAAAGGCGTATTTGCCCCAGTCTTTTTGTCATAATCAACCACAGACAATGAAAACAAGCAAGACAAATCATGAAAATTCATTGCTCCTCTAAATCCCGTTGTTAGGACATCCTCGAGGAACTAGTAACATGAATGTCAAAAATACACAACAAACACTGTAAAATTAAATGCCAAGTGCCTGTGAAGTGTCTGGATGTCAAAATCTCAAGTTTATCCAAAATGTTGAATGTCTTGGTGTCAAAGTGCCAGAGTTGAAAATGTAAAGATACCAAATTAGTGTCAAGTTTAGGAAGGACACATCCTAAGCAATGTTGGGATGTCAGACTCAAAAATGACACATTCTGAATGATGTCAATGCCAGAGTGATACCAAATTTGGGAAGGACACATCCCGAATGAGGTCGATGTCCATATGTCGAATTGATGACAAGTTCAGGAAGGACACATCCTGAACAATGTCAATGTCGAGATGTTGAATTGATGTCAAGTTTGGGAAGGACACATCCCAAATGATGTTGATGTCACAATGTCGGATTCGGGAAGGGCACATCCTAAATAATATCAATGCCAAGTTGATGTCAAGATTCAGGAAGGACACATCCTGAACAAGGTCGATGTCAAGATGTCGGATTCAAGAAGGACACATCTTGAATAATGTTGCTGCTGAAATGTTGAATTCAGGAAGGACATATCCTGAATAATGTCGATGTCAAGAGGAACATATCTTGAATGTTGTGAGAATCCTCAAAATGCTAGATGACTGTGACGATGCCTAAGAAGGACACATCCTAGGGCATGATTAAATGATGGGCTACCCTTCAGAAGGACACATCTAAAGAGTAAGCAAAATTTGACTGGTTTGACTAAGTTTGACTGAGTTTGACCGATTTTGATATGCCAAGATGATTGTCGTGCTTGATTGACAGATTGTAGAAGTTCTCTTGGGTAGATTATTCGTTCGAATTTTGACAAAGATCATGATAAATTTAAAGACTATTTCATGTGTGTGAGAATATTGCGCAATGAACCCTAATGGACTGACCTAGTGTGGCCTCGGGGCTCATCGACAGATGGCCTTTCCTATGTCATACACTCAGAGACCTCATAGTTCGACATGACCAATGACTTTGTCTTGTTGACCAAAGCTTGAATTATGATTTATTTTGACAAACCTAATAGGACTGACCTAATGTCTCGGGGGCTTGAAGATGAGCCTTGCCTACGTAGCAAGTGCGCAGAGATAATGTAGTTCGACAATGACAAAGACTAATCAAGACTTGAATTGATGTGACCATTTTGACTAACATGACTCCATTTTTTAGAATTTTTTGTGTTTTCTTCAGGACGTTTTTTCTATTTTTAGGTCTTTTTTCAAGACAATTTTCAAATTTTTAGGTCTTTTTTTAGGATATTTTTCTATTTTTAAGTCTTTTTTTAGGACATTTTTTTAATTTTTAGGTCTTCTTTCAAGACATTTTGATTTTAGGTCTTTTTCAAGACATTTTCAATTTTAGGTCTTTTCAGACATTTTTCAATTTTTAGGTCTTTTTTAGGACATTTTATGATGTTTTTCTTTTTGAATGGTTTAAGAGGATCACTGCAAATGCATGTGATGATGCCTACACATGAGAATCCAAGGAAAAACATGATTGTGCCCCTAGTCAAACTGAATACCAATTGACAAGTGATGACAACGTTGTTTGACGTGGGAAGGACGCATCCAAAAACAACGTGAGGACGACGATAATGTAATGAAAGTATCGAGGCCTGCAACTGGGCCAGGAACAAAGGAAAGTAATGTGTTGGATGATGTGCTCATTGCATTTGGAATGACTTGGTTAGGACTAGATGGGATGATGGAGTATCCTTAAACCATTTGACAAGGGAAAGCCAAGATAGGTGACAAACATGAAAGGATGAGAGGTGGCCTTGGTAAAGGACATGAGACATGAGACTAAAGGAATTGTCATATGATTTTCAAGGACTATGTCAAATAAGGATAATGAGGTTATGAAAGTAATGACATGACATTTTGTGAATCATATATGAGCGAAGGATAGACATGTCAATAATTTTCCAAAGCATGATTTATGTGTGCCAGTTTTATGTCAAGACCAAGGTAGGTGGGAATGATATGGATCAAATGGTCGGATGTCAATGTTAAGAGGAAAGCATGGGGAATGAGATGACTTGCCCCCAAGTGTAAAAGTCCACATAGATGATTTATTTTACACATGACGTTTGTTTGCTAGGTTTTCATCATGGTACTTATACAGGGCACCTGTTTGCCAGGCTTTCACTATTGGATGAAATTTTTCTCTTTACTATTTTCTTGAATTTTATTTTTATTTTTTTGGTGTCACCAAGACGTCTGTTTGCCGAGTTTTCATCAAGGTGACGATGTTTTACATTTTTCAATTTTTTTGTAGTTCTGGATAGCCTGGATGCTTTAGATGACCACTGACTATTCTGAATCCACTGACGGTGCCGATGTAGGGACTAGTGCCATGATATGCCAATAATGTCCTTTCTGAAGTAGTTGGCTTGTCAGAATGATAGCGCTTGCATACAATTGATTGATGTCGTCATGGTCCTTTCTGATACTAGAATTGGCCTTATCAGAATACACACATCACAATAAAGTGTCATGAGAATCCTTGTGATAAAGAGTTGATGCCATGATGTGATGGATTTGTGACATGGGATTTTTGGACTTTAGGCGAGATGTAGGATTATGACAGATGATGGTAGACATGGAAAAGTTGTTTGGATGTTTGGATGAATCACTTTTTATTTTTCAAACTTGGTATGATGGATGACAGATTTTGGAGGGATGGCATCTGGAACAACACCTTTAGATGCCTTGCTTGATGACCATTTTGAAGGAGGTGGACATGTGTTATATATGGGAGTCCTCTTGTCTTGTGGCTCCACATTTTGATTAACTTTTTCTTTTGACATATTTTCTTTGCTTGATCCACTTTTCTTTGGGATCCATTTTAATTTTATTTGACCACTTGTTTTTTTGTCTGATTTGATGGCCTTTGACATTTGATTTTTGACTTTGTAAGGCTTTTGTTTTTGTTGGTTCCAAAGGTAAGGTTTAAGATGTTGAGAATGATGGTTTATGGTGTGGGTGGATGGGGTGTTGGCAACAATCTTATGACAAGGATTTTTCATGGACTCTATTTTGACGTTTGTATCTAACAAGGTTTCCCCTAGTATCGAGGAGGTTCCACTAACACCATTTGATTTGCTAACTAAAGAATATCCAAGACCTTGATGTCTATAATTTGTCTGGAGTTGTATTGGTTCTTGAATGCCTTGCTCGTGTATGCCTAGTCCTTTGCCTTGATAATGCATGCTCTAACAAGTTATGTTTGCGATGGGGTATTTATTGTTTTGAAATCAAGATGATAACCCATCATGATGTATGTGGATACTGTCACTTAGAATGTTTTTGTCTACAAGGAAGCCTGCTCTGACAAAGATAGATGACCCTAGCTGATAAGACGTGACTTTGTTGACATGTGGGATTTCTTTGGTCTGATTTTGTGACATGTCAAATTTAGATGATTCTATGGGTGCTTCCAAGTCGATGTCGAAACCGTCTTTATGGTCATTGTCATAGAGTCTACCAGATTCAACTATAGCTTAATCATTTACAAATATGTCCATAGAAGACTCTTGTTTTGTTGTAAGATCATCTATGTGTCCCATGGAGGCAAGTGTCTCATTTTGGGAAGTGGATGTGCTTGGATTTTGAGTAGGATTAGTCTCAGATGTTTGGTCATGAATGGCATAAAGGTCGATGAGTGGATCGTTTTGGATTTATTGGTCAATGGTAGTGTCTTGGTCAAAGATGGGGTTGTCGTAGACAATATAATTGGGATTGGATTCTTTGTCAAGGGTAGGTGTATTTTGGATGTCATGATTGTCTTGAAGGATTTCTTGAATGGACTGAAAGATAGGGCCATAAGATGGACTACTTTGACATGAAGGTGCAGTTATAATGTCATGCTTTGGGTTTTCATTTTGACATGTATCCTCAAATATAGACAATGACATGGGACTTTGGATAGAATTTTCATGACTAAATGTATGTTGGGACGAAGTGTTTTGGAAAGGATTAGTGGATGAAGGACTAGGATAGGACATGGAGACTTGGACTGGATTAATAAGGTATGATGTGGAGACTTGACATGAGTTGGTAGATGGTTGATAAGGCATGTAGACTTGGATGGGATTGATAGGTGAAGGACTAGAATATGACGTGGAGACTCATAATGGACTAGAGGATATTTGGTTTCCCTTTTCAAGGTTAGGATAAGGGTAATAACTGGACATGTGTTGGAGATTAATGATAGGATTTTCGTTAAGTGATTCTTCATAGTGAGGGTTGATGGATGGAGGACTTGGGCTGATGGGTTGTTGGTAGGAAGGGTACGTAGGTGATGTTGGTCTCAAAGTATTAAAGTCAAATCCATGTGGTAGTTTAACCCTTTGGTCCAAGAGCATGGCTAGATACCTTTGAGGGTCATGTAGGACTAAGTTTTCCACAAAGGAAGCTACGTCAAGATTTTGCGCTGCAGTTTCCAAGTCTTTAGCATAGACTTGTCCATTTTGGTCTCTTTGTATGAATGGTTCAAAAAGGTTTTGTGATGAAGATGACATGCTCATGGAAGATTGTGTGTTCATGTTGTGAAATGGGTCGAAAAACTTCCAGTGTTTGTTTGTTTCATAAGTGTTATTGTCAATGTTGGGATTGGTGTTGGTGTTTGTGTTGTTGTCAAAGTCTTGTCCAAAGTCTGCCATTTGTTTTTTCTTTCTTTGAAGTCTTGTTTCGACCATCAAGAAAATTGCTCAAATGAAGATGATGACAATGCAAGTATGACACTAGTCTATGTTTTTCTCTTTTTGTGTGATAATGGATGACAATGAAATGAGATGATAATGTGTGCCTAAGGAAATGCGTAATGCCGAAAAGCGAAAGTGACAATTATGACTAGGATGGCAATGATGACAAGGTGCAAAATAAGGACTAAGATGCTTATGTCGACTAAAGGTGCAACTAATGCCAAGTCTAGGTTCAAAATAACAACTAGGATGAATAATGTTTTTGTATTTTTTTGGGAATAAAGTATACAAGGTATGAACTAAAATGAATGCAATTTGGAGAAAGGGGTACCTAAGAACTCTAAGCTTAATCTTTGTTTTCAATTTTAGTTACCAAAGGACTTGTTGAAAATGAAAAAGTGACAAGATCAAGATGACTAGTGAGTTTTCCTTACTAGACTATTGAGTTAGAAAGCCTCACGAAAAGTGACAATGATTGAAGATAGAAGTGAATGACGAAGTCCAAGATAACCTAGTTTGGAAAGCAATGATTTTGCAAATTGTGATGAGGTTCACCTAATCCAAAGCATGAAAAGATGAAAACCTAGGGTCAAGCTAATGCTAAGATGATTATGAACCTAATGGATAAAAATAAAATTTGAAAGATTAAGCCTATGATAAAAAATGTGAACTAATGGGCAAAAAATGAAGATTTTGAGCAATTTGAAAGCTGGTTTCTGACAAAGACCTCTTGGAAGAATTGTTTGACAGCAAGTTGACAATGTTTAGACTCAGATTCTGGTTTGCATCAGGGTTTTGTTTCCATTAGGCGAATGTGTCGTTTGAGGAAGCGAATGCGTCACAGTATGGCAGATGCATTTCAGTTTAAGAAAATGCAATTGTAACAGTTGCACCACAGTTTTTTAAAATTGAGTTTTTGGATCTATTGAGAGAAAATCTGACTGTCAAAGGTTGAATTTTTTGTCCAGAAGTGTAATGTGGTGAACAATGTTTGAAAATCCAGCAAGCACTTGACAAGCACAATGTTTTGGTGTATGCAAACACACATGAGACAAGCACAATCCTAATAGGCCAATAGGCCAAGGGTTTGTATACTTGATATAGCCCATCGATATACCCCGGATCGGTGCTAAACACCTTTCCTTCTCGAGAGCGGATAGCTTAGAAGTTTGGTGGCACTGGCTCCCCTCCACGGCTCATTAACGTCATTCAAGCACACCAACTTCGGATTTTTGGGTAGTCACTTCCCAAGAACTACTATCTCTACCCAAGGGGATCATTAGTGAGTATCTTCAGGCATGATACTATACCCTGCACTATACCAAGCAACAGATGAAAATAGTTGGCCTCTAAAACAAAAGGTGTCTAGTAAAGGCATTCCGTTCGTAGGGCATGATCCATGCGGCGAGAGTCCCCTTTCGGATCCATCTCGTCGGAACCATATGCGTGATTCTTGGGATTTCCCCAAGAATCCACTTTTATATACCGACTGGAAGTCCCTTGAGTTCAAGGTGCTACTGATTTGAGTCGTCCTAGGGTAAGTACTTTTTCCCACCAAAATAGGCCCAAGTTCTAGAGTCAGTAACCATTTCTCTTACACCCAGGATCACTCGAAAGCACAAGGGGAGAGGATACTTCGATTACTAAATCGTAAAGGTTACAAAAATAAAGTGGGTCTAGCTTTCTGATCACCAAGTTTGCACAAGGTGAGAGCATAATCACTGATGCAGGAGCATCCAGTGGTGTGAAGGCAATCTTGCATCACCCAAAAATATGTTTTCCATTTATGTTCCCGTTGTTTACTTTTTGTAGATATTTTTTCATTTCTGGATACCCTTTTCGTCGAATAAGAGTTTCCAACTTTCAGAACTATTTTTCTGCTTTTTCTGCTCAACTGCTATTTTTAACAGGTGTGAATTTGAAGGCGTGGGAAGAAAAAAATTTATGGGAAGGTTCAGGATGGAAAAATAAACACTTTGGCGAAAGAATCAAGTCAAGATCATTCATGGTTTGAAAGTTATTCAAGTTCCAATTTCTGCTTTTTGCCATGAAAAACCTTCTGAGTCCATTTTGAGGCACTAAATGGTTCCAGATGGGCCCGAAAATTTGCGGAAATGCCAAAGTAGTTTGTCATGGGTCTATTTTGTGGAAAATCATCTTTTCAAGAGCTTTCCGAAAATGTATTATCATTGAAGATCCGACGGTTGGATTAAAAATTATGGCTTCCGGAAGTTGGTGCATATTTTAGAAATGTGCTAATTTTCGAATGTGAATTTAAATTTGAATTTCAAATTGTAATTTTGGCGCCAAACCGCCAAAACTCATAAATCGAATGTTTTTTTTGGTTCCAAACCGAAAAAGGGGCTATTTATGGGCTAGTTTCTAATTTTTGGATAGCTTTTTGGGGAAAGAGTTCGGATGCTGCGAAAAGGGAATTTTCTGTAATGTCTATAATTTTTTCTGAAACTTCTGTAGCTTGCATGTATCGCAGGGCACGAGGATTTGGGATCCTCTTCATGTAAGATTTTCATTATTGAATAATAATAAATTTTTCTAGTTGTGTGCATTATTTATGTGTCTTGGGTTTTCTCCCTCGTCAAGTGGTATCAAAGCGGGTTTTCTTAAGTGTGTGAACAAATCGTCGATCGTGAGGTAGTTTGCACCAGGACTATGGTTGTGGGTTCAAGATCTTCAAGATGCCTCCAAGAGTGATTCCTGGTAGGCGTGGTGGTGCCAGAGGTGGAAGAGGTGGCATAAATGCTGGTGGAAGAGATCCATTGGCAGCTGAGGGTTTTAGAGCCCTCCAGACACAAATTGATGCATTGCAGGAACAAATGAGAAGAGGGCAAGGAAATAGATCTATGAAAGAATACATAGAAGATTTTCACAAGATGATCATTAGAACAGGCCATCCAGAGGCCAACAAGGAGAAGGTAGCCCGTTATCTTAGTGGGTTACGATCGAGCATTCAAGAGGAGCTAAGCCTGGTCAGAATGACCACCATTGAAGATGCATACCAGTTTTCTCTGAAAGTTCAGGAGAAGTTGAACAAAAGATTTGACAGCAAGCAAAAAGGTCGAGGAGGTCAAAGCAGAAGGGGTATTGGAAGATCTTCTGGGAGCCGAAATGAGGATGAAAGGAAAAATGAAGATGTGGGTACCAGGCGAAGCCAGAGGAATGATAACTTCTACCGCCCTCGTGATCAAAACAGTGGTGATCAAAGAGGTAGAGGACGAGGAAGATCTGGGCTAGGGCCTGGAAGAGGTGGTTTTAGAGGAACTTGTTTCCATTGTGGTGAAGAAGGGCATCGAGCCTATGAATGTCCACAACACCAAGGAAGGACAGACAGAAGGCCAGAAGGACGTGGAAGGTTTGCACATGTAGATGAGGAGGCTCAATCTAAGCATTCAGATGATGCTGAAAGGGGAGAAGCCCTAGTTGTTAAAAGAGCCCTGGTGACTGAAGAGAAGGAGCCAGAACAGAGGAAGAATTTGTTCCGCACAAGGTGCAAGTGTGAAGACAAGTGCTGTGAGGTCATTATTGACAGTGGGAGCACTGATAATCTGGTGTCAAAAGAGATGGTTACAAAGTTGAAGCTGAAAAGAGAAAGGCATCCACATCCATATCGGATTGTCTGGTTGCAGAAAGACCACAAAGTTCTGGTCAATGAGCAGTGCCTGGTGATGAGGTACTCTGTGATATCATCCCCATGGATGCATGTCACATGTTGTTGGGGAGGCCGTGGCAGTTTGATAGGCGAGATGTACATGATGGCCATGCAAACACTTATTCCTTGATGAAGGATGGAGTCCACCATAAGTTGAAACCCCTGAAGAAGGACGAAGAAAAGGTATGCAGTAGTGCTAGAATTTGTTTTGTTGATGGAAGGAAATTTTTAGAAGGCATGAAGCATGAGCGTATGTGTTATGCATTGATTCCTAGAATGGAAAAGGAATATAGTGAGAAGGTGCCAGTAGAAGTTTCTGAGCTATTGGATGAGTTTTAGGAGATTATTTCTGATAACATACCTAAGGGTTTACCACTAATGAGGAAGATCAGTCATCAGATTAACTTGATCCCTGGAGCCAGTTTACCAAATAAGGCAGCTCATAGAATGACTCCTGCAGAAAATGAGGAGTTGAACAGACAAGTTCAAGATTTGTTGAGAAAAGGGTTTGATTCGAGAGAGTCTGAGCCCATGTGTAGTACCTACAGTACTAGCACCAAAGAAGGATGGGGAGTGGAGGATGTGTACAGACTCCTGAGCCATAAATAAGATAACAATCAAGTACATATTTTCCTTGCCAAAGATGGATGACCGGATAGACTGTTTGAGTGGAGCACAATACTTCACGAAGATTGATCTGAAGAGCGGATATCACTAGATCCAGATTCGAGAGGGTGATGAATGGAAGACTGCTTTCAAGACCAAGGAGGGCCTATACAAGTGGTTAGTCATGCCTTTTGGGCTAACCAATGCACCGAGCAAATTCATGCGGCTCATGAACGAGGTACTGAAAGAGTTTCTGGGGAATTTTTTCATTATGTACTTAGATGATATTTTAATATTCAGTAAGTCCCTGGGTGAGCATTTGATGCATATTTGTAGAGTCTTTGAAAAGTTGAGAGAAGAAAAATTGTTGATTAATTTGAGCAAGTGTAGTTTTGTGAAGAAGCAGTTAGTGTACTTGGGGTTTGTTGTCTCAGAAGAAGGTGTCAAGATGGACCCAGAGAAGGTGAAGGCTATTCTAGAATGGCCTACCCCAAGAACTGCTACTGAGGTGAGATCTTTCCATGGTTTGGCCAGTTTTTATAGAAAGTTCATTAAAAACTTCAATAGTATTTGTGCACCCCTGACTAAAACAATGAGAGGGGATAGAAAAGAGTTCAAGTGGAGCACTGGAGCAGCAAAGAGTTTTGATCTGTTGAAGCAGAAGGTGACAGAGCAACCAATTTTAGCCCTCCCAAATTTCAATAAGCTGTTTCAGGTGGATTGTGATGCCAGTGGTTGTGCCATTGGAGCAGTGATGAGCCAAGAAGGTAAGCCCATTGCCTATTTCAGTGAAAAGTTAAATGATGCAAAGAGAAAGTACTCTATATATGATCAAGAATTTTATGCAATAGTTCAAGCATTAAAGAAATGGAGACATTATTTGTTGCCGAAGGAATTTGTTTTGTTTACTAATCATCAAGCATTACAGTACCTGAGTAGTCAAGGAAAATTGAATCAGAGGCATATGAAATGGGTAGAATTTTTGCAGAGTTATACCTTTGTTTTAAAGCATAGGAGTGGCAAGTCAAATAGGGTTGCAGATGCCTTAAGTAGGAGGCAAACATTGTTGATCGAGATGCAGATTGAATTGGTTGGGTTCAATGAACTCAAGACATTGTATCCCTCGAAGATCTTGATTTCAGAGTGGCCAAAGCTTGCAAGGAGCCTGTTACAGCTTCGATAGGACGTATGGCCGGATTTCATAATCCAGATGGCATGCTGTTTAAGGAAGCCAATTGTGTATTCGAGTTCCATGAGGAGAACCTGATAAAGGAGAAGCACAGCTGGAGGAATGCCAGATATTTTATCGAGATAAGACCATTGCCATTATCGAGGAGCATTATTATTGGCCTCAGTTATCACAGGATGTGAAGAAGTTTGTGCAGAGTTGCAGGGTTTGTCGATATGGCTAAAGGAGTGAGCCAAATACCGGGTTGTATCACCCTTTACTTGTACCAGAGAGGTCGTGGGAGGATATAAATATGGACTTTGTCCTTGGTTTTCCAAGGACACAATGAGGGAATGATTCAGTCTTTGTGGTGGTTGATAGGTTTTCGAAGATGGCACATTTCATTCCATGTCAGAAGACCCATGATGCAGTCCACATTGCTGACTTGTTCTTCAGAGAGGTGGTGAGGCTACATGGTCTGCCAAAGAGTATAGTTTCAGATCGTGACACAAAATTTGTTGGGTACTTTTGGAGGACCTTGTGGAAGAAGTTGAAAACAGAGTTGAAGTTTAGTTCCGCACACCATCCACAAACCGATGGGAAAATTGAAGTTGTGAATAGAAGTCTAGGTAACCTACTGAGGTGTTTGGTAGGAGATAAACCCAAGGGATGGTACTTGATCTTACCCCAGGAAATTTTTTTTACAACAATTCTATCAATAGAAGCATTGGTAGATCACCATTCCAGATTGTGTATGGAGGTATTCCCAGGACTGCTCCAGAATTGAGGAAGATGGACTAAGAGAAGAAGACTAGTGTTGAAGCCGAAGACTTTGCAGAGCACATCAAGAATATACATGAGAATGTCAGAGAACATATTAACAAGATGAATATGCAGTATAAGGCTAAGGCAGATCAGAAGAGGAGGTATAAGGAGTTTCAGATTGGTGATGAAGTGATGGTCCACTTGAGGAAAGAAAGGTTTCCAGTGAGAACCTATACTAAACTGAAGGTGAAAAAGTTCGGTCCTTGTAAAATTGTGAAGAGGTATGAATCAGGGAATGCATATGAAGTAGAGTTGCTGGATGGAGTCAATATTTCCCCTGTGTTTAATATTTCACATTTGACAGAGTATCATGAAGGTGGCGCAGAGGAAGTACCAATAATAAAACAGTATGGCATTCCAGCACCTACTTCAAAGAAGGAGCAGATTGAGAAATCCTAGATAGCCGTGTGGGAAGGAGTACCAGAAACAAGCAATATGAAGAATATTTGGTGAAGTGGAGAGAAAGGCCTGTGGAAGATTCATCCTAGTTGTCTAAGGCAGAGGTTGACTATTTGAGTTTTCCTCAACCATCTGAGACGTGACGAGGTCACTTCTCAAATTACCTTGGGTGTCTGATGCAGGAGCATCCAGTGGTGTGAAGGCAATCTTACATTACCCAAAAATATGTTTTCCATTTATGTTCCTGTTGTTTGCTTTTTGTAGATGTTTTTGCATTTTTGGATACCCTTTTCGTCGAATAAGAGTTTCCAACTTTCAGAACTGCTTTTTTGTTTTTTCTGCTCAACTGCTATTTTTAGCAGGTGTGAATTTGAAGGCATGGGAAGATAGAAATTTTATGGGAAGGTTCAGAATGGAAAAATAAACACTTTGGCGAAAGAATCAAGTCAAGATCATTCACGGTTTGAAAGTTATTCAAGTTCCAGTTTCTGCTTTTTGCCCTGAAAAACCTTCTGATTCCATTTTGAGGCACTAAACGGTTCCGGATGGGCCCGAAAATTTGCGAAAATGCCAAAGTAGTTTGTCATAGGCCTATTTCGTAGAAAATTATCTTTTTGAGAGCTTTCCGAAAAGGTATTATCATTGAAGATTCGACGGTCGGATTAAAAGTTATGGCTTCCGAAAGTTGGTGCATATTTTAGAAATGTGCTAATTTTCGAATGTGAATTTAAATTTGAATTTCAAATTGTAATTTTGGTGCCAAACCGCCAAAACTCATAACTCGAATGTTTTTTTTGGCTCCAAACCGAAAAGGGGCTATTTATGGGCTAGTTTCTAATTTTTGCATAGCTTTTTGGGGAAAGAGTTCGGATGCTGCGAAAAAGGGATTTTCTGTAATGTCTGTAATTTTGCTAAAACTTTTGTAGCTTGCATGTATCGTAGGGCACGAGGATTTGGGATCCTCTGCATGTAATATTTTCATTATTGAATAATAACAATTTTTTCTAGTTGTGTGCATTATTTATGTGTCTCGGGTTTGCTCCCTCGTCAATCACCTACCACATCAAGCGCAATCAAACACTTGCAAACAAAATTTCATTTTAGTGCACCAAAAGAAGTGTTCCTAAACTAAAAATCACAAACAAATGGTTTGAAAGATTAGTCTTTGACAAACATAGCTGCAAAATCATATGTCAGTAGTTTGGATATATGTCATTGACTCACGAGCGTTGCAAACCCAAATGTTAGTAATTTCATAAATGTCTTGGACCAATGAGAAAACTGCAAAAAACTAAGTTAGAGCAAGATATTAAAAATCAAACTAAAACTTTAAAAGTCAGTAAATAACTAAACTAGAAAATAAAGAGACTAAACTAAACTAAGAAAAATAAATTAAAGAAAACTAAAACCTAAGAGCTCAATTTTTTTGTTGCTCCAAAAGAAGCAGTTTTTAGGAGCCCCATTCCAAAGCCACACACTACAAACAAAAGATTAGTAAACAAAAAAAAACTTGAATGAAAACAACAAACTAAAATAGCGATAACTTTCTCAAAATTAAGCAAAATTTTAAACCGTAGATATCTATGGAAAGCTAAGACATAGAGCTTCAAAATATAGAAAACGTTTTGCAAAATCCTACAAGACAAAAGCGCTATAAACAAAAGAAAAATTGGGTCTTAATAACTACATCTTAAAAAGCTGTAATCACTAAAATGGCCATAACTTTCTCAAATCTTAACAAAATTTTAAACTGTTTGAAGTTCTGGAAAGCTGAGAATAAGGCCTACAAAACCCAGATAATCATTTTAAAATATTTTATGCGCCCATTTTTTTGTGCTCAAAAGAAGATGACAAGATTTCATATGAATTCTTGGTTGTAACCTGCAAAATAGCGAAAACAAACAAGAAAACACAATTTTTTCTACAAAATTACGGGTTCACCAAATGTATCTCTGGAAATTTATGTTTGATTAGGTTAGAATTGCTAAATCTAAAAAATTCAAAGAGATAATGGAGAGCAAAGGAGAAAACATAAAAATAAATGAAGTAAAGTTACCCAAATCTTCAATCTCCATGGCTGACCTCCATTACACCTTCTAGCTTGCTGCAAGTTGAAAAGTGCCCTTAGATTCTTCGAGCAATTTAAGATTATGCCATGTCCTACATAAGTGTTGAAGAATTTTTCTATGCAAAATGACTCTAAATGACTAAGAGAAGCTCTAAGCATGTGTAAAAATGGATGAAAACAAGAAAGCCAGAAAGTTCACATGAATGCTTGAGAGAGAGAAGAGAAAGAAGACCAAATGAATTTGAAATTGCCATTTTATAAGAAAAGGAAATTTTGAATGGACAGATGAGATTGAAGGTTGAATCGACGGTCCAAAATTGATGCACCAAGAATATGCCATGCATGGAAAAAACTATGATGTCGACGGCTATGACAGACATGCAAGACATGCAGGCTATGACAAACATGCAAACTATGACATGAAATAATGATAGGGTATCTTTGACCAAGTGGAGGTGCATAAATAATTTATTTTAAATTATTTATTCAAAATGGAGGAAAATGACAAGTGGCAAATAAATAATTTATCCAAATAATTTATTTAGATAAAATGAAAAGAAGAGCATTTAATTAAATTTAAATGGAGAGATGAAAATTAGACCTTAAATAATTAATTTAGATTAATTATTTAATAGGGAAGGTGGTATGGGATAGTTAAATGATTTTAATAATTATTTAACTATGGAAGAATTAAAGGACCATGAATAGATAAATATTTGATGGTAATTATTTAACTATAGATGAAAGATGACAAAATAATTAAATAAATAATAATTCATTTAACTATTGAAGAAGAGGGAGAAATTAGTGATGCAATTAGTTTGTTTAATCGGTCAGGATAGAATAAATATTAGAAAGTGAATTAATTAAATAATTATTAAAAATTATTTAATTAATAGAGGAATATAATCAAACATAATTAAATAACTAAAATTATTCAATTATCGAAGGACAAGGATGAAGAAAAAGGACGCTCGAAGGCTTAGGACATTTTTATGTGTCTACACTATGCAAATTGTCATGGGACGTGCTCTACAAAGTATCACTAATGACATTCCATATTTGCATAGGAAAATGATTAACTCTTGTCTATTTACGCAAGCAATACTTAGATCATCTCGGTCTAATTATACCTAGATGCTTGTGTTAATTTGCAATATCAAAAATCATGGAAGTAGTACTTAGGTCATCATGGTCTAAATATACCATCGATGTTTGTGCTCACTTTCAACATTTTAAAGGCTCAATGATGATAAAAAGCACGACAAATCGACTATTACGAATGACAACTTCTGCATATTAGATCTGTATAGTTAAAATAGATTGCATCCATGTTAGTTTGCATCGGTATTTATGGGATTTCCAAAGCTGTAACAATTTCACAATGATGTTATCTCTCTTATTAATGGATTGAGTACACTTGACATTAAAACACATCATTCTCATATAGATGCATATCAGTTGCATCATCATTTTCATCCATAGCATATCATATCATCATCATCATATAGAACATCACATGGCATAAATAATAGAAATCAAATGCATCCATCATAATCATCATGATCATCATCATATAAACATCATATAGACACATAGATCAATCATCATCATCATTGCAAATCATATATACCTCAAAATAATGTCAAGTGTACAAGGATATCCAAATATCGAGAGGTACATCATCAAAAATGGTAGAAATCATAATGTCTCAACTGATTCAGTGTATACATCAAGTCTCAGTACATCATCAAGTCTCAGTACATTAATCAATCCTATACTAGGGCATATCAATCAATCAAAGAAGTCAAACCACATTTCCCAATCAAATCTAAATCCGCTTGCACCAGATACGAAAATCCTCCTTTGATCATAACATATCGCAAATCAACAATCTTATCAATCAATCAACCCATCGATCAGTCAAAATCAATCAACCTATCAATCTAATCATCTCTAGTGAGACTTTTATCAAATCTCATGAGCATCAATTTATCAATTCAACCTCGCCTATCATGAGGTTCATCAATCAATGCACCTCACCTATCATGAGGTTCTTCAATTTATCAATTCAACCTCACCTATCATGAGGTTCACCAATCAATGCACTTCGCCTATCATGAGGTTCATCAATCAATTCAACCTCTCCTATCATGGGGTTCATCAATCAATGCACCTCACCTATCATGAGGTTCATCAATTGATCCAACATCGCCTATCATTAGGTTCATCAATCAATGCACCTCGCCTATCATGTTGTCCATCAATCAATCAAACTATCATTGATCTTCACCTATCATGAGGTCAATCATCAATCTATCATTGATCCTCGCTTATCATGAGGTCAATTATCAATCTATCATTGATCCTCACCTATCATGAGGAAAATCATCAACATCCTATCATTGATCCTCACCTATCATGAGGTCAATCATCATCATCCTATCATTGATCCTCACCTATCATGAGACCAATCATCAACTATCACATCAACATCATCAAATCAATCGGTTGAATGTGATCATCAAACATCAAACACAAGGAGGCAACATAAGGCATCAATTAATTAGGCAGGCTCAATCTTCTTAGATAAATCATTTCAACATCAGAAAATTTTGAGATCATCATCAAATCATCAAAAATTTCAAAAATTTCAAAAAAATACTAAAAATTCCAAAATTCACCGATTTATCTCCCAAGGGGGCATATATCTATCAATATCTAAAAATCAACGTCTAGGGCATTGAATTTTTTTTTCTCGGCATTGGTATCAAAAATTTTCTTTGCAACAATGTGTAAACACATTACTTCAAAGAGGGGCAAAATGTATACACCTAAAATCAGTCAAGACATTTAATTAATTAAATACTAGCTATTTAATTAATATTTCATCTACGTATAAATAAATTCTCAATTTATTTATATTGTTCATATTTTCTAATTCTCCAAATCTAAAATCATATTCTTCTAATTTAATTAAATAAACAATTTTCATAAGCTTGTTTTATTTAATTAAGTTTCGCTAATCCCTATTAGGAATTCAAGCACATGTCTACAACTTTTCATGCCACCTCACCAAGGTCACATGAAATTAAATAATTAGAATTTTTAATTAGAATTATCTTCAAACGCATGGCTTATTCATCACACACTTATTCAACAAACTTTCAAACACATGGTCTTTTTCTCACACACTTGATTCTTCCATCCATTTGGCATATTGTTTTTGGTCAAGAGATTCCTCCATCCATTTGGCATGTTTTCTTTGGTCAAGGGGACACCTTCTTGATTTTCTTCATCTCCACCGTTCATCCCTCTTGTTCGAATTTGGACCATCGATTGTTGCCACATCACAAGATGCTTGGAAAATTCTATAAATACAACCCTTTGCCATTGTATTTTGCATCCACATTTGAAGTAGAGTTATCATGTAGGAATATCGTTTGAGCATTGGAGCATTTTGGAGTCTTGTAATTACATTCACATATCATGTTTTGCATCATAGTTAAATCTTAGAATAATATTTTGCTTCATAGTTGCATTTTAGATTAGCATATTCATGGTTAGCATTTGAGCATATGTAGAATCATCCTAGTTTCATATCATAGCATTTACATTGTATAATCTAACATCATCATCCATTCATCATAGTATCCATTATCCTTTCCATCGTATAATTTCATGTAGGAACTTAGTTGGCTTGCATGTTGAATATTATCTCATTTCTTAAGTTGTCATTTTAACAACCATAGTGCACAAAGAAATCTGAGGGCCAAATGGTTTAATAAATCCTTGGGAATAGAGGACAGTGAGACGTTCTTAAAAGATTTATTTAGCTGCAAAATAGAGTAGTTCACTTGTTTCAAATCTTTGATATAATTTGTTTCATTAAGGTTTGTGTTGATTTACTAATATTTCTCACATTTCACACAAACAGAAAGAATTGCATTTTAATAATCAGATTATTAACTATTTATGAATGGTGGTTGTTGAATAGGTGCGACTAATATATTTTCAAGCATTATGTCACCCTTCCTCCTATATTTAAGGATTGTTATGTGAATTTTTCCCAAATAGAAGAGAAAACTACAAAATAACCTTTTATAATTAAAAGGGGGGTAGAAAAATAAATGATATTATGACCTTTTGGTTAAAAGAGATTAATAAAGAATATATAAAAACTCTTTTAAAAAGGGGGGGAATAATTATTGAAAGGAAACTCTTAAGAAAGGGTGCACGATGGTTGGAAACCACCCCTTCATGCTTATATAAAACATTTATGTGAGACTTGGAAAGGCATGAAGAATATTCAAGGAAAAAGAAAGTAGTTAAGTGAGCTATGGGCATTGGAGAAAGGGTCACACAAAGTTTTTCCAACTTGGGGTATAGATCTATTGAACCGATTGTTTTGTGGAGCACAATAGTGTGTTGTGTTTTGAAAGGAATTATTTCCTCCTAGATTTTTCCATAGCAAGAGCCAATACCACTGATATCTTCTTAGGGTGAGAATGACCTTTCCAAGACCTATGATTAAGATAAGTACTAAACTCAATTTCAAAATATTTTTAATTATAAATGAGATGGAGTTGATTTAATCGAATTCTTTGATGGTGTTATTCCTTCTCTTTTAATCATTTTATATTATTGAATACCAATTTATATATTGTTGATGATGTTTTAATGTATTTAAGTCTTAAACTAGATAACATTGATCAATTAGCATTTTTTTGCATTTGTATCTAATTTTTAGAAATAATTTGTGATCTTTAAACTTAATTAATAACACTAATAAATCCATTGCCAAAAAATTATTAAATTTATCCAATTTATACTTGGAGAAAAGTAGCATTATATTTGGTATCATAGCCAAAACATAAATCAAAAGAATGTAAATAATAACAAATAAAGTATTAAATTATGAACAAAATAAAATGAGTAAAAGAATCCCCATAGTAGGATAGCAATATGTCATCATAGAAAAGACTGGAAATGACATACAAATACACATGAGTACTCATTACAATTATTTTTCATAAAATTTGAATTGGAGTGAAATACTTGAACTTAATTGAAGGTGACTTAATATAAATAAATTTAGTACATCAAG
>VDFB02000015.1:536988181-537268438 GCA_007258455.2 Sequoia sempervirens
ATTGAATGAATGAATGCTATATATTATTAATAGATATGAATGAATGATTAATGTTATATGATTGGGTATGGGGAATTGAGAGTGATGTGAGGGGGGGGGCAAATGAGCTTCCACCGTCACGTGGTTGCCCTGTTAAGTAGAGAATATTAAACTATTCTCAAAACAAAGAGAAGCTCAATAAGGTAATGAACTTTTCAATATAAGAAATGCATCATTTGAAGCATCAAACCAATATGCAAAGATGAAAGAAAGTGCTAACTTTTCACTATGGTGGCAGAAAAATGATTCTTTATACCTGAATCCATGCTCTGCATCATAATTTGAAGTTGTTTCCATTCCAATGTTCTGAGTTTAGTTTGTTTGTATGGCTTTGTATGAATACCACATTGTGTTGTGTGTGGATTTGGTTTCAAAGCTCTATTTCTTATGTTTTAGTGGTGACATAACTCTAAAATTTGACTTTTGTGCATAACAGGTTAGTGGAAAAATTGATAGCTTTGAAGGGTTTAGAGGCTCGATTGAGATAGATACATGGATATTTGGATCTTGTTGTTGATGGGAGGCTTCGACTTAACCATGAAATTTTTGTACCATATCAGGTATGCAAAAGTTTCTCTACTTACATTCATTCTTGATCATAAATGTTGTAAATGATATTAATGCTTCAAACTTAAGATTCGTTTCATTGTTATAATGATCAAAATGTTATACTTTCTATACATTCAAGCATTCCCTTGCCCCCTACCCTTTGCTCTCTCCCCCCTCCTTTTAAGAATTATCTTTGTCATAAAAGATTCACATTTCTGTCTCATTTACACAAATTTATCTGAAGCGCTAGGAGTGAATAAAGATATGTAAAAGATGATGGATTATGTCTAAACAACAACTTTCCATCTTATAGCTAATTAAATCCTTAATATTTGAATAGTTTAGAGCTCGAATAATTCTTGTATATGCATGTGTAGCAATAAGGGAGCCTATGTGAAGATTGAAATTTAAAACATCACTTTGGTATTTTTCCTTAGGCAGTGAAATGATATTTTGAGTAATACAAACCTACACACACATTGATATTTTTTGGCATTGCATTGAAGAATTTTTTTTCTCTTATACCTACCCTTGGCTAGACATGGAGGTATATAATATTGGTTTCTGGGTTTATTCTATAAGTAGTTAATTTCACAGAGGAAGACTAAAATCTTCTTAATGTCTTGTGTCAGGTGTGAAAGCATATGAATCACTTGCTGAAGGCACCATTTTGTATTCATCCAAAAATTGGTTTGTTCTTTTTTTTATGTTTCTTGCATGTGTTTTTTTTAGGCTCTAGAGATGTAGCTCGGCTCTTTCCTTTGCACTTTTCATCTATTTTGATGATTACAGTAGATTGTCCTCATAATTTTTCATGTAGATTTGTTTGTAACCTTATTTTCTACCAATCAATTTGCAAACCACTCACATATTAAGGACCATTTCACTAACTTGTAGTCATCTATTACTTCATATGTTGCAGGTTGTGTCTGTGTGCCAATAAATCCTGATGATTGCGAGAACTTTAATCCTACAAGTGTACCCAATCTTTCTCAAGTAAAAGTCTTACCTTATTTTATAGTACTTTAAATGGTTAATTGAAGGTGCTTCTTTAGATTTGAGATAGTTGAACCCTCGATTAAAATATGGTATTAGATGGGCAGTATAATGATAAAACTGAGTTCCATTGGACACAAATTATGAACATAATTTATTGGACTATGAATAGTGTTACAATTATAATTATTTCTCCTTTACCTACCTCTTCATTAATGAAAAAGATAGTAGATATTGGAAGTTCATTACACGTTTCATGTATGTGTTAGTATTTTAATTTTGTTTAAGTTGTTCAAGAGCTTGATTAGGTCAAGAATATGTTCTACAAGTTGTGTTCTCTTGACACTGCTCAACATTTTCCCTACACATTTTCTCTTCAATCCAGACATTTCTTAACTCCTTCCCTTGTTATCCCTTGGTTGTTCTCAAGTGTAATGCTTTTTCTATGTATCTTGCAGTCTGTATGTATGATCAGTCATCTCAAGTGTAATGCTTTTTCTATGCATCTATGCATCTTGCAGTCTGTATGTATGATCAGTCATTAGTCTCCGCGATGGTACATTTGAATGAATATTTTGTTTTAAAAAAAATTGCATTGTTTCATCGCAATTTCTACGAAAACCACCAACTAATCATCGAAAAGGTCCGACAAAGTTGCTATAGCTGCGACGAAGGCTTCGTCGTAACTCCTTGCCCATTTCGTCGCACTTTCAACGAACTTTTGTTGTTGTTTCGACGCTACTCCTTGCCCATTTCGTCGCAATTTCGACAAAATTTTGTTGTTGTTTTGACGCTACTCCTTGCCCATTTCGTCGAAATGGCGACAAACTTTTGGTGTTGTTTTGACGCTACTCCTTCCCCATTTTGTCAAAATTGTGATGAACTTCTAGTGTTGTTTCGATGCTACTCCTTGCCCATTTTGTCGAAATTGCGACGAACTTCTAGTGTTGTTTCGACGCTACTCCTTGCCCATTTCGTCGAAATGGCGACAAACTTCTAGTGTGATTCGTCAGTGGATATACGAAGTTTTCATCGATATTACGATGAACATCCAAGTCATTTTATGATGCCAACGACTGACGAATCTGCGCCATTATTTTGACGTTTAATTTGTCGTCGGTCGTTCGATGAAAATGTTTTCATCATTTTGTCAATTTTCGACAAAGATGTGTCGAACAACCGATGAACATCCGTCAGAAAATGGTGTCAAATTCAGTAGTGTGAGTATCTTTAAATGAATCAATTTTTATATCCATATGATCATTTCTTTGGATTCCCTCCTCACCTTGTTGCAAAGGTGTTTGTTTTTGTTCCTACTCTGAAGGTGTGGGAGAGGGGAGTTATGTTACATTTACCACCTCAATTAGTGGTGGCCCTGCCTTAGTTTCCTTTTCTGACACTTTTCCTATGTTGGCTTCTATTGGGGGTACTTGAGCAATAAGTCTTATAGCTAACCTGACACAACCCATGCTTTTGTAACTTTGTAGGTTACAAAGGTTGGTTTGAATTCCTTATTAACCTTTTCTATTATTTCCATTGCTCTTGAACCTTCTTGATTTTTCACCTTCTCCTTTTTCTTCTATCTTTTATATCCCATGGGGATGGATGAAGGAAATCCCTCAATAGCTACTTGTTTCTTTCTTTTTTGTTGGGTTTCCTTGACCCCAAACTCTTAATTCTCAAATTAATCCACAAAAATTTATGGTCCAAAACTTGTATAGATATGGTATCAATAAAAGGATCCTCTTTCTGAGACCAATCTATTGGATACGATGTTTTACTATCAACCTTATTTATGCCATGCATTGGGTCCAAATTTTTTCCATCATTAGACAACCCCTCAAGAATATCACCCCTTATCCCAAATTACTCTAGTTGAAAAACTAATCTGTTATAGCCTCTCTTTCTAACCTCAAAGTCATCTTGAAGATCAGCCCAAAAATCTTCTATAATTGGTTTGTGGAAGGGGAACATGGAGGGACTTAGAGCCTTCCTTTTTCCTTTGGGATCAAAATTGTCTCTTAGTACATAGGGTTTTAAATTTAATGCTTGTAGCTCTTCTAATGCATTCTTGGATGCCAAAATAGAAGGGAACCCACAAAAACCTAAATAAAATGAGTATTTTAACCTTTCTTTATATTTTCCAGAGAAATTGAAATGTACTTCCATAACTTTCCTAGCAAGATCAATCAATACTAATTTGTCATTGCAACACCTAGGTAACAAGTATGGTGCCTTATCAAAACCATATATTCTAATATATGGTGACTTTGGAAACTGGATGAACCATTGCCCCTATTCCTTAATTAAGATCATGGATTCCTTAGCCATCCTAAATCCCACATCACCAGTGAGTTGGTTGATAATTGGATATAAGAAGGAATCATTTACTCTTTTGAAATGTTTTTTTTGCTTCCTTTATCTCTAGTTGGGAATAAATTTCCCATATCTTGCTTTTTCTAAGAGCTTCCCCTCTAACCCCATGAGTTAATCTAGGAATGTTCCCAACTCTAGTTACTAGGTATACAATATAGGAAGACATGAAAAATTGTTTGGTGTTCCTCATTATAGTCAATTGAGCATGAATTGCATCTAATAGTATTTGAACCCAATTTGGAATACTTTTTCCTTTTAAGATGGCATTAATGAAATCAAACATCCAAGTATAATAAGTTCTTGACTCTTCCTTGCTAAATACTTTTCTCAACAAAGTGATGATATCTCCCACTCTAAGTATAAGTCTAATCTTGTGAGCTTTTGTGGGATCTTGGAAACATATTTTCTTTCATTTGTAAGCCATCTTTTATTGAGGCATCTTAAATTTCATTTACAACAATCTTATATAGCCGAACTTCTTTTGCTTCAATCACCATCTTTAGTTGGGTGTATGGAGGCATGCCAAATATTGTTCTAATCATAGGTATGAATAGGTCTATTTTTTAGTTCCATAAGGATAATAAAACTTCCTATCTACATGGTTGTAATGTTGAGCCACATCCAAAATGATATCTAGGAAGTGTATTGTCACTAGGAAGGATGGTACATGTACTAACCTTGAATTGGATATCTTTTAAGAGCTAAGAGAAGCATCTTGACCAAATGTATCTTCTTTAAAAGCTTCTAAGTTTATATGTCCCAATTTAGTGTATAATTTTCATCACCTCAAAGGTGAAAATTGATACACTTGGGATTCCCTCAAATTTATACTTCATGGTGATAGGGAGTTTGTCTGCCTTGGACCTCTTTTCCTTTCTTTCTCCTCTCTTCTTGGGATACCTCCTCTCCAACATGCTCTTCATTGTTATCATACATTTATAATATCTACAAGGAAGAGGAGTTACCTTAAGAATTCACTTTGCAACCTCAATTTGATGAGTTTTTACCATTTTATAAATATTTCAATTATTTAAGAGAAGTTCCAATCATTGGAGGACAAAGGATTTAATCCAAAACAAAAATGGGATCTATAATCCAATTGGGTCTTAGAACTTTTTTGGGGACTTGAAAATTACATGCTTCTTCGAGTCTAATATAGGAGTCGATGTTTAAATTAGACAAATGGCCTTTAATTGAGATGTTTGATCGACATTAAAAACTTTGATAGGATATTAGTTAAACTTAGGTGGGAAGCAAAACTTCGGGTGGTTGATAGTCCTTAAGTCACTTTGGTAAAAGTTCTATTGGTATTGAAAAATATGTAGGGATCCCTAGTGTTTTACATGTTATGCTATTAGGGATTGGAGATAGCTCAACATACCAGACTCTAGATAAAGAGGTCTATTCGGGTTTTAAAACTCTAACATGATATTTTTAGTAAAGATCCATTTGGGACCAAAATTCTTGCTTGGACATTTAGAATCAAACAATGGAATCAAGAATGGTCTTTGGATTTTGGATAATTTTCAAAAAGGTCTGATTGAGGTTAAAAAATCTGAAGATATTAAAGTCAAACCAACAAGGACAAAAAGTTTAGATTGAACTTCAAGGATAAAGAAAGATTTAATCAAAGAGGTGGGGGTTGAGACTTGAAAGGGATATCGAATGAACAACTTATGTTCAAAAGGGTCGAATAGGATACAAAATCCCAAAAGATTATTCCCCTAACCTAGCCCTAATTCAATTTGCAAAATACTAAACCACATATCTGAAACTTAAAATACTAATTGTACATTGATCGTAGGGAAAAAGGAGGTTTGAGACCCATAAATCAAATGAGAAGCAACAAGCAACACAAAAACCTATAACCTAGGGAACAAAGTTGAAAAACTAGGGCACATGACAACCCCACTTAGAAGACCAAATGAATAAAAAAAACAAAAGCAAAACCTAAAACTAAAAAAGAAAATAAAGAAGCAAACAAGCAAGCACATACCCACAGGAAAGGAAATGAGAAAACAACAAGCAAAGACAACCAAGCAATTGGGAAGAACAAATAGAGATCGAGGAAAATGAGCACCGAAAGATGACATGTGCACAAAGTAATCCTATCTGCCAATTGAGTGCCCTTGAATTGCTAATGTCTACACAATAGAAGTGTTGGGGATCCAATTTGCAAGGAAATTGTAGCTTTAGGATATGCAAGATTGAATAAAAGGACCTATGTACATGAATGGTAAATTTGCCATCAATGCGGTAAGTGGAGCAAGATTGCAGGATGGAAAAGGATTTTGAAATCAGGAACTTCAAATGTCCAAAGTCCTTTCAGAACTTCAAACTCCAATCGGATCCAAGAAAGGAAAAGGAAAAAAGGAAAAAAGGGGCGGAAGTGAGACTACAAACCAGATTTTGGTCACTTGAGATAAAAATCCCAAAGTCCAAAATTTGTCCAAACTCCCAATGTCTGACAAAAGGAACAAAGTAAGACCGAGATTTTGGAAGGATCTTTGACTTTTGGGAAAAAGTCTAAAATCCTTCTAGAGTCCCAAAACTCAACAATAAGCGAAAAGAAGTGGGCTCTGGACAAAACTTGGATTTTTGGAAAAAAAATTAAATCCTTCTAGAGTTTCAAAACCCAACAACACAAAACAAAAAGAAGCTTTGGGAAAAACAAAACCCTCAAAACAAAAACAAAAGGAAAATCAAAACAAAAAGCAAGGACAAAAAAAAAGAGATGAAAGGAAAAAGAAAGAACAAAAGAGAAAAGAAGAAAACAAACCAAACAAAGAAAGAAGAAAAGGAAACAAAATGAAGGGGGATCCATTTCATGTTAAAAAAAAAGATGTTTATACAAGACATAATACTTTTTCACTAAAAAATATTAAAATATTCTACAAATAAATAAGATACCAAAACTATAAATATAAAATCCATCATCATTATTTTTTTTAATTACTAATCATGACATTGAATTATTTATTATTCCTAAATAAATTGTAATGAAAACCCTTTACTTGTTTTTTATTATAATTGTAAAGAAAAAGATTTTGTATTATATAATTGTAAGCTCCCACGCTTGAAGGCAGAAGAATATTAATTATTAAAACTAGACATTAATAAGAGTCCGTACAAACTAGAAATGGAGGAGTGATAGTCTAATAGGTATTGTGTGGGGGCCAGGCTGTCAGAATATGATGATGCTCAATAGATATCCACCACTGCCTAATAATGACTGGGGATCTGCTGCTCCCTAATAATTAAGGTTGAACCCAATCAACGGCCAGGAGGAGATCCGGCCTCACACATGTCGAGTCCCCCTTGATTAGAGTGAAGACACGTGTTAGCAAGGGCAAGGGGATGTTGAGTGGGGTTACGGCTCCATTGGAGTTCTGGACACGTCAACATCAGCATGCTTGTGGGACCCACTGCACCTTTTGGCTTCTGCTAGTGCTCCTCCCCCACCAATCGTCATTTTATTTTATACGCTTTCCTTTTTCCTTTCCACGTGTTCACCCATCACCATTCCGACTCCCCCCAATAATTTTCTAGCCTATTTAATAATCTATTAGGCTTCATATAATATAATTAAAAGATAGAAATTGTTCTATTAGATTAAATAATTGTATTAATGATAAAATTTACATACATGTTGATTTTTATTTGATTTGAGAAATAGTGTACTTTTGGGAGTACAAAATTGGACATTTGTTATAATTTAGCTTTCTATTACACATGTCCATCCATATGCATTCCTTCCCCACACTTTCATCCCCTACATCAATCTTACAACATGTGGGATCAATTCTACACGTGAAATTGACCCAAAATTCAAATTTTAACTCTTTGTTGACTCTTGCATATTCTATTCATTGTTGTAAACCAACTTAATGCTTTTTGTTTTTAGTCTTTTTATAATATCACTATTATGTAACTTCCGTATGATAGACTTATTTCAAGTCTATCTATCATTAATATTTTTCATATGTTTTGATTTTGGTTTTTTGCTCATTTCCTATATAATTTGTGGTTGTGTTATATCTCTTACTGTCATTTTCAATATGCTTTATTAATATGATGTAAACAAATTGCACACAATTCAAATCTATAAATATTAACACACTATTGTCATGGACTGTGGAAACTTCATGCTTTTAACTTAATACTTGTTTGAATGATTGTTTGTTATGTCTTGGTATATAAAGACATTCAATGTGCATTTATTCATCATCCATAATTCATTGAAAATCTTACACATTGAAGAGAAGAATCATTATAGGAACACTTATTTGGAGTACTAAAAGGAACCTAATTTTACATCATTCTAGGGCATTTGTGTGACTTAATAGTGTTGTCTTTAATCATTTCCATGACTATAAAGCTGGTCCAATTAAGAGGCTTGACCTAAGATAATTTGATTCTTACAATCCAATGATTTCTCAAATTTACTTTTAAATATAATGAATGTAATAAATCAAATAACAAAAGTACAAATTGCAATAGCTTAGGAGTGTCTGAAAGAGCACAAATTTGTGTGGCATGAGATTGATCCATAGCCACAAAGTCAACCTAGGGAGAAGCTTAGGTCTTCAAAAATGCAATAAATTAGATAGAAAAAGCACACATTACACCAAATTAGGAACATCCATAAGAGTCAATATCTATAGTTGTAGAGTCAAGTTAGGGAGAAGTTTAGGTTTGCGAAGAATTCCAAATAGAAAGCAAAGTGAGGAAATCTATTTTTTGTACCTAGTTTAATGACATTTGTATTATATTTAATTTATTCTTCACCATTGTTCCCAAAGTTAGTATCTTAATCCCTTGCATTAAATTTTTTCAATTATCATTTTAATTATCTCGATTTATCTACTCAACTCTACTACCTAGGTTCATTTATGTTTATTAATGACATTACTTAACAAGTCTAAGTAATCTATTAGTGAAAGGTTATTTTCATTTAGATTTTTGTTAAACCTATCTAGTATTGCACTCCATAGGGTTTGACCTTAAAGTCTACAACTTCACTATTTTAATTTTTTTCAAATATAATACCATTATTCTTTTATCATTCACTTTCAATTTTCCTAAGGTTTGGACTTTTTTTATTTATGTAACTTCTTTGATTAGGTTTTTGGTACACCTAGTAGCAAGCATCTTTTATCTTATCCTCCCACCCTAAGACAATATTTCCTTATGGCTCCTTCTAGGTCTTGTTCTTTAGTCAATCTATATGGATAAATCTCAAGTTTTTATAATTTCGTATATCTCATCACGTCTCATCTTTCCATCCTCGATACCCTAAAGAAATTTTATGGTATGGATGATTATGCATTCTCAAAGGAGACATTTTTTTAGCATGTATTTTCCTTTCCCTCTTTCATTGGTTAGTTAGTGCTTAGATTTCCTTTTAGAAACACTTCATGACTTATTTGTGAATTTCATATTGATCATCCTTCACCCATGAACATGTACCTAGTGAGGCATTACCATGTGATAGTGATAAACTTTGCATAATAATTACTAATGAAGATGCATCTACTCTACATATACATGACATATATTAAAAATTATAATAGTTTTTATACATGTCATTATGACTATTATCAATATGGCTCACAATTTGTCACATGTTACATCTCATGCTAAGACTTGTTATTCTTGCATTTTATGCTTTAGTTATTCCATATAATTATCCTACAAAAGACTTACCAACATGGGTTATATTGAAAATGTTCAACCTAATAATTCCCCTCTTAGAACAACTATTTTTCACCTCCTTGTACCTTGCACACATGTCCCATTTTTGTAAGGCTAAAGAAAGACCCCTTTTTTTGTCTTTTTTTACTTTTGATTATGGCCTTTTGTGAGATTTTTAAAGTAATTGATCCTTTGGTTTTGAATTTTTATGTTTGTCAAATTTTTTGGGTTTGTTTTACAAACATGACATTACAAGATTCCCCAAAACACTAGTTTCACTTGGTCTTTTTGTTTGTGGGTGTCAGAGTTTCCTTTTTTCTCTTGTTTGTGGGTGTCTTTTTGTTTGGTCAAAGGTACACTTGGACTCCAAACCCCATCATTGGAAGTCGTTTGGACCTAGCCCCAACCTACCCTCTCAGCTCTATATTAATGACACTTCCCATGTGTGTGTGTGCCTTTGTTTAAAAGTCAAAATTTTATTTCTAGTACCTTGCTTTTAATTCATCACATTTTATGCTCTACAACTTCCATGCCTCCTTGCAAAATTAAAATTAAAGACCTTTATGTGACATTTCATTGACTGTAGTAGATATTTGCATGGTGAGTGTGGTGAATTTTTGGTTGCATCCTAGGTGCTTATTGTTTGATTTTGGTGGCTATTATTTTATGTGTTTTCTAGGTAGGTTTTTGTCCTTCCTTTTTTTTTCCATTCATTTTTAATAGTGGTTATTTGTTTGGTTATGATCGTCATGTTTTCTTTTTTTTGAGTTGTTAGTTTTGATTGATTTAGGTTTGTGTGTATTTATTTTCTTAACATTTTTGGTTTGGGTTTCACATATTTTAGGGCCACCCAATTTACATTGGTGTGTTCTTGTGCCCAAATCCTTAACATGTGAATAAGTCCCCTACTAGGGGAGTTAGGGGACTTATTCACATGTTAAGTTTACTTTTGTATATAAGATTCCTTCTAGAAGTCTTAGTTGTCATATCTCGATCTTATCTTATCCTAGGTTGTTATGAGTTAGTTGTCTCATGTTATAGGATTAACACACATGCCACAATCTTGTTTAATCCTATTCCTCACTTTGTCTATATAAGAGAGGTCATTGTTCACTTTTTAAAATACTTCATACATCATTATCATATTGATAAATTTTAATATCAAGAAAGCTCATTTCTTGTATACTCTCTTACAGAAGGATTCTATTGTTTTTGCAAGTGGTCCTAGGTATAGAGCTACTTTCAAATCTTACATGGTATTAGAGCCAAGGCCATACAAATTACTTTTGATATATGAGGGTAGAGTTACTTTTAGTGAGAGATCTTGGTGGTTTTTATAAGGTTGAGCATGCTCTTCCCTTACACCTGATGGTGATTTGGGGAATAAAAAAAACTTGAAAAAAATACTAGATTTGGAGGGTTCCTCTTTATGGGTTTTCATTGAAGGTTAATTTTGGTACATGTTGGAGGAAATTTGTGCTTAACATTGAGTCTAGAGTGTCTTGGAAAGTTAAGATCAACTTTTGTTTCATCAAAATCTGACATATTTTGTTAGATCTATGAGGGTTTCAAGTTGGGAGGTGGTTACCAAATTTGGGAAATAGATGATTTTTTGAAGCACTTCGAGCCAAAATCGACCCTTCCATTACATCCAAAACACCCAAAAACCCCAAGAACTCTTGTCAAATCATAAAAATGGAGACTTTTCCCAGACCCTTAGAGATTTTCTAGTTGTACCATTAAGAAAATCCATACAATATAGATCCGTACAATTTGTACAGTCCATACCATTGCTATCATCACTATGCAATTGATAGAGTTGTAGAAGAATATTCATAGAATATTCTGTGGTTGGTGTCATCAGGAGTACCCATCTGCACAATCTCTGCATAAGCACTATCTATGCAGGCATTGCATTAGATTTGTTGGAGTGAAGAAGACACTAAGAGGGGGTGGTGAATCAGTGTCGTAAACAAATTTTGACTTTTTCCTTAAAACAAAATTGAATAATTTATGCTCTTAATATCTCAATGATAAATACATTCATGAATTGAATGCAATCATTAAAGAACTGAAATAAGAAATATTAAAGCAAACCAAAGATCATCACAGTGTTGAAACATTATCACATCAAAGCAATCAGACCATAAGACAAAAATTTGATGAGTGGAAAACCCTCTAGGGGTAGAAAAACCACTCCAGAAATGATGCCTCACTGGCTTAATCTAAAAAACATTATGTTTACAATGCCTCACTAGCAATAATATCTCACCAATAGATTTCAAATGCCTCATTGGCAATAAGACAATGTCTCACTGACAAAAATAGCCTCACTGACCAAAGAACCTCACTGGTTACACATTTTCCTCACTGGCATACAAACATCTGCCTCACTGGCATACACTTCATCATACATTTCTCAAAAAGAATTCAACTACAGAGGATCACTTTGTTTCTCTACAAAACATTACAACACTTTTAAACTAACATAGTATATGTCCCAAAGATTCATAAGATGGGACCTTTAAAACATATAGTATACTAGGTATTTTTTACTATTTTGTGCACAATCCTTTCAAAAATAGATCTCTGCATTTTACTCAAGATTTTTTATATCATAATAATTACAAAGGATAAATATCACATACACAAACTATGTGATTTATGCATTATGTTCAACCAACCGAACCTAGAATCCAGAAAAAAAAAACATTTATATCCTTCAAGGCTATTCATATTTGAACACATAACTGAAAGAGTCATTAATCGGTCACAACTGTCTTTTAGATAACGCCACATGTTAATTGTCTTCAAAAATACATACCTGAAATAACAACTTGCCTTAAAAATTAACATTGAATAAAATGAATATCAAACCAACTGTCTTTATCAAAATTGTTGTGATTTCCTCTTTAACAAATAATAATGATCAAGTTGTCATTTTGCTCAACCAGAGTAAAGAAGTTAGAGTATGCATGTAAATTGAAATTTTAACATACTGAACACTCTATACTCATACTAGGGTTTTAGATCTATGATGTTTTAGAGATAACCCATGATAAGGCACAAACTAAAACTGGAAGACAACTTTAACAAATCGTAACTTCCATAATACAACAACCAAACTAGGGTTTTAACAGAACTTGATGCAAATGATTTTGTATAGCATATAACTTGTCTTTTTCAAAATAAAAATGAGGCTTTAGGAACAAAGAAACCTATTACTTTCTCCTTATTCCATGTTGAATATGCCACAAACCATCATGATCCTGGTCACCGTCCAAGGCAATTAGCTCCTCTTCAAAATCAAATCAAACTCTAGTATGTCGTGCCTTAGTGAGGGCTTTTCAAAAAATGAAATGATAAAATTCCTTGAAGCTTCAAGTTTTACATATACATGTCATGTGTCTTTAAACTTAGCAAACCCGAGAAGGGATTTATTTCCCTTTCTTTTATTTCCAATGCCTTAGGACAATAACATGTGTTTGGTGCCAATAACAAGGTCTATAGACCTTGTCTTATAAATTGAGTTCATATCACAACCATGTATTAGAAATACCTTTCTAAAGAACATTTTAACAGTATAAGAGACGAACCTTTATCACTGCATGACAAACCCAATATGCTATATAATTTTTTTTTTGCCAAGATACTAGGGAACAAGGTTACCACAACCTTTAGTATCTTATCACAAATGTAACCAAGATCAAAACAAAATATATGCACTGTAATGAACTTCATAACCTTGTATGCCAAAACAAATGTTCATTAAAGAACTATAATGAAGAAGGGCATTTTAATGATCATGAATATGCCAAACTAAAATACCAAACCAATGCCACCGTTAATGATCATGAATATGCCAAACCTTCAAAAATAGTAATAAAGACAATGTGACTCACAAAGATTTATGCCTTACACATAACCTTGAAATTTTTCCATATATGTCTTACCAAGGAGCCTTATATATGTTCCTTGTAAAAATATTGAATAACCAACCTTGAATTTCCCAAGTAAGTGTGAGAACACTTTGTAAATTCCATCACCAAGTGAAATGCCATATAACTGTGATCATGTCAATCACCTTGAAACCTTGCATATATTTGACACAATGCCAACCAAAGATGTCACAGGGGTCAACAAGATTAACGTAGAAAGTTACGGTCGACGACTTTTAAATTTAATAATATTTTAATATATTTTTTGGTTATTACTTTTTGTAGTCGTTGGTCACCGCGGAAAGTCGCCTGAACAACGACAAGTGCTAAGGCCTTGTGGGCGATGTGTACAACTGTCACTCACCACAAGTGGCGGTGTCGCTACGCTCCGCCAACCCGCCGCTTGCTTAGTGACGAGATTTATTTTTATCAGACGGGTCATGCAGTCATATTGGTGACCAACCAATAGCCTCCATGGGGCTTTTTTTTTGTGCTTGTTTAGTCTGTCGATGCTCAAATTGGGCCTTTTTTTCTTCGAACCATAACCTTTCACTTGGAGGTATCAAAATTTTGTAAATGAGATATCGACAGAAAGATGATTCTATGTACTTTACAGTGGAGCAAGTCATTTTGCCAAATTTTGTTGCAAGTACATTTTATTGACAACTAAAGTTCTTTTTCCCCTTTGCACCTCCAACCTCATAATTTTTTTCTAGTTTATCCGATTTTTCATGATTCTAGTGGCAATTGAAAGATATTTAAGGAGCTTTATCATTTGGTTCATGCACTTTTTCTAGATTAAGCCAAAAGTATAAATTATTCATTTTTTTCATATTTGGTATATTCATTAATTACTTGGACATACCATCTTCTAAAGAAGTTTTGTTTGTGGGAGGGATTCATTTTCAGTTGTATTTTCAGATTTGGATGATATCACATCAATTTGTATCAGATATTATCTATTTTTCACTCTTGTCACTTATTGTTCTAATGGCCGAACTAGTGTTTGAACTCTTAACTCCTCATAATTATCATACATGAAAGGTGGGAATACAAATATTACTTTGGTCTAAGGTTTTGTGGTCTACCTTGAGTGATCATCAACTTAATTTTTCCAATGAATATGAAATATTTTCTCATAGAAACAAATGTAATGAGGCTATGGGCTTAATTTCTATGCATGTTTCTAATAGTTTATTCTTCCATATTAAGGATTGTACTACTCCTAAGTAGGTATGGGATAAGTACACAGATTTATTTGGTTCAATTAGTAAGATTCATGCTATGCAACTAGAGGAAAAACTGGCATCACTTTCCACATATTCTTTTTCTACCATTGAAGACTATTTGATAAAATTAATTGGTTGGTTGTGGTAAAGATAAATCTAATAAAGACTACATATTCTTGATTTTGTCTAAGTTAAAAAGGTTCATTTGAATACTTCTCTACTTCCTTTTATGCTACAATGGATAGATTAGGCAATTCATTTCCCATGCCTTCTTTTGAGATATTTTGTGATAGGTTGACTAGGGAATGAGCTAAACTTAGTCAGCATGATGCACACTCTAAGAGTCATGCATTGATTGCATCATCACCTAAAGGTAAAGGAAAGAATAATTCTAAACCTAAGACATAATCTAGTGATACACCCACCCATTCTAAAGAGGATAAAACTAAGAACCTGAGAAACCCAAGTGTGGTTATTGTAAAATACCCGGGCATGGTGAACATACTTTCTATAAGAAAGAGTTAAATGAAATGAGGCAACTTCTAAAAGAACATAACATTTATTTTCCTTCTAAATCTATAAGTTCACCCTTTTCTTCTTCACAACATTCATCTTCTACACACAAATGTATTGTAGGAATTGCTAATGGGAGTGATAAGATAAATGACCATAAGATGATAGGTCATGCTCTTGTTGTAACACATATTGAGAAGTCTGGAAATTGGATTCTTGACTCTAGAGCTTCATATCATATATTAGGACAACTTGATATATTTTCATCCTTGATGCATACTTCAATCATGGAGATATTGATGGATAATGGTGTTTATTTAGATGAATTTGGTAAAGGAGTTGTTGATGTGCCTAATGGTAGTTTTCATAATGTTCTTTGAATTCTTGATATTTAGCATAATCTCCTTTCAATATATCAAATAGCATGTACTAGTAAATCCATTGAGTTCACTCTAGATTCAGTTTTCATTCATGATTTGCATACTAGACAACTTGTTGCAGTGGGTAGGGTTTACCATGATACAAATATCTACAACATTTCTCATTTTATTATTGATGGTGAATGTTATAAGAATCACTCTCCTAGATCAAGTGTGAGTAATTGTTCATATGGTGTTTTTGATGGTTGGTTGAACCTTGCTATTCATTAGCCATTTGATGAGTTTCTATCATCTCCCGCTTCTTCATATTTGAGTGTTGACTTGGTTTCCAGGACTTCATATGAGCAAGATATTTTTTGTTTTCCATATTTATCTTTGTAGGATTGTTTCATGGTAGGTATATTAGATTTGGTTTTATTCCTCTTCTATAGACTTGGAGGACATGTTTGAGGGGGTCTCTCTCCTCTTTGATCACACATATTCTTTGGAGGTTAATATTGAGTTTCCATATTCTTTGTCTTCTTCTTTGATTCGTCCCACACTTAATTTTATTGAGAATATTCAGAGACACTTGATGCATCTTCAAAGATATCATTCATGAGGCTTCACCCCTCTTCCTTCTTTGTGGAGTTGGAGTTTCTTTGACATCAACCATTGGATTTCTTTCTTCCCAAGGGGAGACATGTTGTTTGTAGGAATTGGGTTCTCTTTTTTCTTTAGACATTCTTTAGTAGTTTTGGAGCTAATTTATTATGCGAGGCTATGTGATCTCTTTCTTCTCCATAAGTTGCACTTGAGGGGGGTGTTGGTGTGAATAAAGTCTTGTACCTAGTTAATTTCTTACTAGGGGACCTAGGGGGTAAAAGTACAAACTTGTGCCACACTTTATAAAGGAATCAACCAACACAAACAAAAATAAAAGTGGTTTTTATGTTTTGAATTTCAAAATGGTGTAAACTAATGAAATGTAGAACTCTTGATGAAGTTTATTCCTATAATTTTTTAAACTTAAAAATATGTATATATTTTTAATAAATTTAAGAGTAGATTTTGAATTGCTGAAAATCTTAGGAAAAGGTGACATTGGGTTGATGTCAAGAAAAAAATAGTAAACAATTTTATTTTCCCCTAATTTTTTTTCTAAATAGATAACTTCAATATCTAGTGCATGGAAAAAAAATAAAAAATCGATGTATATTTTCCTTGTAATAACATTTTAAAGTCAAACGTACCAGAATTTCATAGTTTTCATTTGATGTCAACTGTTGTCTATTTTTTTTATCATTTAAAAAAAAAATCTCTTTGAAGAGAATTCTCTCCTCTAGTGCACCATATATTTTTCATTTGTTTAATATGTTTTAGTATTTTTTTAATTTCTAATCAACCTCATTTTTTCTTTCAAAAACCTAGTTGTCTTATTTAAAATTAAAAACATATTAAAACTAATCAAAATATCAATATATATATATATATATATATATATGGATTCTTGGCTCTGAGCTCTACAAAAGGGCATTTTTAGTTTTTTGAAGAAAAAAAATTTGACTAAAGAAATGTCATATTCAAGTGAAAATTTTCAAAAACTTCTAAAAAAGATGAGGTAGTTGCCAATATGCCACATAGAGAGTTTCGGGTGAAAGGGTTTCGATCAAAACCCTTTCGACTAAAACCCTTTCAGTTAAAAAATTACATGCAAATTGTGTTTGATTTTAAGTCAACAAAGGGAAAATATTATTTTAATGTTTTGAGCGAAAGGGTTTCACTCCAAACTTTATGTGCCACGTATAGGCCATGTAGGTTTGAGTGAAACTATTTCAACCGAAAATATTTAGGTTGAAACTATTTAGTTTGTTAGAAGTGTGACATAGGTTTTTGCTTTTACCTAGTGGACTTATTCACATTTGAAGTTTACTTAGGCTATATGATTCCTTCTAGAAGTCTTAGTTGTTATGAGTTAGTTGTCTCATATGATAGGATTAAGACACATGTCACAATCTTGTTTAATCTTATTCTTCACCTTGTCTATATAAGCAAGTTCATTGTACACTTTGAAAAATACTTCATACCTCATTATCATACTGATAGATCTTAATATCAAGCAAGCTCATTTATCGCATTCTCTCTTATGGAAGGATTCTATTGTTTTGGCAGGTGATCCTAGGTATAGATTTAGTTTTTAGCTCTTACATCTTGTAGTTGTCAAGTATTTCTAATGGATTTATTGATGAGTTGGTTTTTTTCATTTTTTCATATTTACTTCAATAGATCAAAGTTTTAGTTTTCCCAAGGTTCAATTGTGTTTTTTTAATGATGTCATGATACCAAGGTCTGTGTTCCCATTAGAAGTGGACTTGTGAGATTTTTCTTACCCATATTATTTTGGCTGTCTTTCAAAGTTAGAGCATCATGGGGATTCTTATTTAAGTGCCTAATTTTATGTTTCCCCAACACTCCACCTCCCTAATTTATGATTTATTTTATTTTAAAATTGGACTTGTGGGGATCTCCCTATCTTTTTCCTTTAGGCATTGATTTTGTTGTATCCCTGATTCTCAATCCTTGACACATTCATGCCTTTACCTTTTTATCAATTTTGATGTTGCAATTTCCATTCATTTTTTTCATTTATGGTAGTTTCTTTAAATCCTCCCTAATTCTAATGATCTACATTACATCTCTTTTATAATTAGAAATTAAAAAATGTGTTTCTTGATTTCCCTTTTGGCAAATGTTAAGAAGTAACTTTAATCCCCAATTTTTAAAACTTTATCTTGTATCTCTTTATATGATTATAGATATGGAGACACATCTTCTTAATTGCTTTAGCTAGATGTTAAGGAGGATCCTTGATCCCCAAACCTTGAAGGTTTAACTCCTTTATGGCATTTATGTTTCAATCCAAATCTTCCTTTTCTATTTTGAGTCTAGGTATGCATAGTTCTTGCATGCCAATAATTTTACATGAACTAATATTTTTGGATTGAGGGCTTCAATTTTCCTACTTGACATGCCCTTGTAGTGTCAAATAATGCATTTTTTACATCATTTTCCTAAACCTTTAGTTGTAAAGGTATATTATATTAGGCTAGTGTTTAAATGTATAATTTTATAAAACATTTTATCTCTAGAAGCCAACCAAAAACAATTGATGTTTAGGATTTTTGGGTCCCTAATACTTAAAAAATGAATTATATTAGGATCCTAAATTTTACTTCCATTACTATTTTAACAAAGATATGGTTAGTCCAAAAGAGAATCATTTTTATGAAACCCCCAAAAAGGTATTTGGAGATGCTAAAGCCTGCTTGTTGTGTAATGAATTGAATTTTTAGACTTAACAATTTTCTATGATATTATGATTACAATGATTATATTTCATACATCTAATATATTTTACGCTTTCTTAGTAGAATCCATGTAAGGAGAGAAACCAACTAGAGATATGAAGTATGAACATAGAGACTTTCATCATCCCTTCGAGATGCTTTTACCATGGAATGAGATTGGAGATATAGAATTGGGACATGTAGATGTCCAAGGATTTCTATGGAGGGTACACTAAGAAGGAGAAAAAAATTGAGGCCTAATGCATGGACTAGAGTGGACTTGTATAAGCTATTATTTTCCCAATCTCTCTCTAATATCTAGGGTTGGTGCATACATGTTCCCAAAGATATGATTAGAAGAAATGATATATTTGTGCTAGAACACTAGATAGTCTTAGACATAAACCTTGATGTGATAGAGAGAGTTTTTTTCCTACCTATGTATGCATATCATGAATAGATAAGGATGAAAGAGCCTCTCTAATACTATGAATCAAAGACATCATAAATTTAACAAAAAAAATGAAAAATAATTGATCTATTTGAGGAAGTCAACCTCCAAGATGGATAAAGTGTTGCATAAAAGTGAATTCAAAGAAGATTCATATGATGTCATAACACTACTTAGCAAAGTATTAGGACAACCCTATGCTAGGTACTTCTACCATGTTGGATATGAATTTTCATGCTTTCCATTTTGGACAAGAAGAGGATAGGTTGGGCTTTCATAGTTAGTGATAAAATACATGTGTAATTGCTAGAGGTCTAGGAGATAGGAAAAATCTATTATCTCCTACCTAGTCTACTTTCTTGTCCATAATGCTAGCATTTTAGGTATGAATAGGTAGGGAAAATATAGCTTGGATAAATATAATTATGTGTGTCCAATACCAACAATTGGATTTTTAAGAGAATTGTAGGCATCACAATAGGGTGAATTATTCCATTTTCATCTCCATCATCAAGTTATTTAGTAACTACTTGAAACATAGAAAAAAGGTGGACCTTAATGTCTAAAATGTAATAGAACACTAGGGTCACACTTTTTCCTTTTTCTAGAGGTTCATTTAGGATTCAAATCAACAAGGTGATTTTATTGACTTTCAACCTTGAAGGTGAGTCAATCAAATCTATATTTTCATCTTTATGTGGTCCTTGGAAGTTGATTGGAATTTATTTTCCTTGATTAACCTAATTAGATTGTGTCCTAATATAAAAATACAAGATTCTGACAACTAAGAAACTGAAACAAAGATTCACCAACAGATTTGAGAAAGAAAAAGTTCTATGTACCTGTCCTACAAATTTGGAGTCGGCCTAAATAGGATGAAAAATCCTTGGGTGACTTTTTCCTTGTAGGGATATTCCAATTCTATTTTCATAGTCCTTTGATGCAAGATCAGAGCTTCTTGATTCTACCTACAAATTTGTTGGATCACTATCAAATAATTCTATAGGTGAGTTTTTGTGAGTTGACAAGGTATAGGGATTTGAATGAAACAATGGAAAATAGATCTTCAAGCTTCCTTTAATATCCTTCTAACCTGAAAATTTCACATTCAAAGAGAGAGGAAGGGTTGTGCCATTTAGGGTTTTTCCTTATTCAAACCTCATGTTAGTGTTTCCACTTCCACAATGTCAATATCAATGATAGAAAAGATAAATAAGAGGAAGGAATGATGAACCAACATGTTGTAACTCACCACCCTTCGATGGATTCCTTGAAGGATTGAAGTCATGCACATCTCCTCAAGGTTGGATCTTGCTTGCTTGAGTTGCTTGGAGACCTATAAAAGGGTTAGCCTTCACAAACAATGGTAACAAGAACATGCATGAACCCACATATGATTTGACATGATGTTTGGATCTTAAATTTTTGTAATAAATCATTGAAATGTTTCCCTTGTCTTTCTTGATGATGCTCTTGATAATGTTTGATCATAATTTTTTCTAAATGTTTGCTAGATGATGCTAGATAGATTTCAAATGATGCAATAACTAGGTATTTATATGCAATTCTTCTAATTTCCACAAATTAAATATCGATAGCTGACATTGGAAACTTGAATTGTAAATGATAAAATGCCAACACCAACATATTTGAATTTGGGGCCAAGAAAAATAGGGGATAAAACTGCCAAAGGGCATCTTTGTCCTAGCCCTATTTTTTGAAAATTAAGGTGTCGGGGGCAAAGTGTAGATAATTTTCTGCTTGCATTTTATCAATAATTGTTAAAATGGGCTATAGATTCACAATTTAGGAAATTAGGGGTTCAATCTGGTCCAATAATTTAAGGGGGGGGGAACATAGTGTGAAATTGTCAAGAGTGACAATTTATGATGCTACACTACTAGACTAAGAGGCTATCCCTGAAGGTGCAATAAAACATAGAAAACTCAGGGAGTTGGTTCATATAGTTCAAACCTTCTTTAAATTAGAATTGGATGGTTCTATAAATAACCTTAGAAGATACCTAGGCATCCCATGATAAGATGATCTTGTTGGAAATATGCATCAAACTAGTGGAAGTGTAAAAATGATTGTAGTAAAGCACAAAGCAAGTTTCTAATTTCTCATTCAGGTGGGAGCCTACTCCTACTCTAGTATGCACAAAAAAATTTGTAGAACAAGAGATGAGAATAAAAATGATTGACCTTTATAAGGTGTGAATAATCTTTTATTCAGTAAAAAAGGTTGGACCAATGAATGGCTCATTTTTCAAGCATGATCTAGAGATTAAATACTATTGGGTTGATTACCTAAATGGTCATGAGGTTAGAATCAATTTGTTGAGTGAACCTACCATAGGTAGATGAATTGAACATTGATAGAATCCCTAAAGGGTTATAAAACATAGAAAAAGGTGATCCTAAATCCTAAGTGCTTAGAACAATAGGATTCGAGGCCTTTCCTAGGGTTTCATTGAGATGGAGATCAACAAGGTGTAGATATTGACTTTCAACCATGAACGTAAGCCAATAAAACTTGGATCTCCATCAATATGTGGATTAGAATGGATTGGAATTAATTGACTATGATTAACCTAATTAGACTATGTGCCCTAATATGAAATTTGCAAGAATATGATAATTGATAAATAGAAACAACAGTTTGCAGGTAGATTTGGGAAGTGCAGAGGACTATGTACCTACCCATAAAAATTGGTATTGATTTGAATACAAGGACAAAGTCACCCTAGGGCATATGATTCCTTGTACATCTTTCCTGCTTTGTTTTTGAGGTCCTCTAATGACAGATTTGAGATCTCCTTTTCCATTTGCAAAGTTGTCAAAACATTTTCAGATAATTTTGTAGGTGTTTTTTGTGAGTTGACAAGGTGTGGGGATTTAAATACAATAATGAAAAAAAATTCTTCAAGCTTCATTCAATCCTATTCAAACCTAAAACCTATACATTCAAAGAGAAGGAAAGGGTTGTGCCATTCAGGGGCTTACTGATGCAGAGCGGGGTATCAAAACCAAAAATAACTCAAACAACTATTGATCAAAACCCTAGCACATCAAACAAATGAATTTTCTTCACAAGTTGCCATTTTGCCTTATAACACAACAAACAGTGTATTTTTTCCATAACTTTCAGATAAGACCTTCAACCCATGACCTAAAACTCATTTTGGATACCCATTAATCCATTTAATAACATATCAAGATTGCAAGTATGATTTTTTTGAAACAAATCCCTAAAAAATCTGCTGCTACACTTGCATAAAGGCCTAATTAGGCTTGTTTTGATAGGTCACTTTGTGATTTTCACAACCCAGACCTCAAAATCTCATACCATCAGACTAGAAATGTTAGATATGGTTTGTACAAACATTTTTCTTCACCCAAAACAACTTCTACAAAGCTTTTTCACAAACCCTATCACCTATGCAACTTTTTCACCCAAAAACAAGAGGTTTTCACCCTAGGGCATCACCTATTCTTCACCAAATCTTATTCCCTACTCCTAAAAGACTTAAAAAACTCAAAAAAAATCCTAATTATTTCCATTCCATCAGTTATCAGGCCATTTCACTAGTGGAATGGCTCAAAACTCCATTTTATTCACTCAAAGCACCAAAACCTAGGTTTTCAAAGTGGTTTGGAGTAAATTGCTTCTAAAATGCTCAAAACTGAATGAAATTCGATGAGACCAAGTTTTTCAGAAACTAGATTCAATTCCACATCACCTCCAATCAATTAGAGACCACTTGCAGGCCGTACAAGTCCGCAAACCTCTTGTAGCAGCAAATTACAATAGGAAAATGCAGGAAACCAGAACTTTATTGATGTTCAACTTACAAAATCACAACCAACAACCTTGGTTCGACCATTACATGATGTATTTATGTTTTTCCAACCAAAACCAACCAAATTCAACTACCTCTTTAACTCCTAACTATTCAACTTCTCAATTAGACCCAAAATGCAAAGTTTCTTAGCAACTTTTTACAACTTTTAGCTAAAATGACAACTTTGTACAACCTATTACAAAATGACTCAATAACACGACAAAGACATTAAAAATGGTCTAAATAGACCTTATTCAATCAAAAACATGACTAAAAAAAAACACAACATTAGACCCTTTCATGCATCAAGGAGCCCTATGGTGCCCTACACCACTTACCTCAGTCAAACCCTGTGTAAGTGTTTCCACTTCCACAATGACAATGACAATGATAAGATGATGATGAATAGGAAGGAATAATGAAATCAAAAGGTGTTGTAACTCACCACCCTTCAATAGCTACCTTGAATTATTGAATTCATCCACATCACCTCAAGTTATTGGATCTTGCTTGCTTGATTTCTTGAATACTTTAGAGACCTACAAAAAGGGGTTAGCCTTCACAAAACAATGATAATATGACACCATGAACTCACATACACTTTGACATGATGTTTGGATCTTGAATTGATGCAATAAATAATTGAAATGTTTATCTTGAATTTCTCTTGAATGCTCTTAATGTTCACCTCTTGCTAGATAATTTCACTTATATTTCAAATGGTGAAATGCCTAGGTATTTACAGGCATTTATTCAATTTCCTGAAAATTAGATCTCAATAGCCAACCTTTGCAAGTTGGGTTTTAAATGTTAAAATGTTGACATTGACATATTAAAAATTGGGTCTTGGCACAATAGGAGGACTTACACACCCTAGGGAATCCCAGTCCTAGTACCATTTTCTAAGACATGAGGTTTCAAGGGCAACACATTAAATGGATGCATTTGTTCAATGCTTGCAATATATTGGAAAATAGTATAAATTGGCCTTGAAAATGCATAATTTAGGAAATTAGGAGCTTAATTGGGTCCAATAAATTAATGGGGGCAAAAAAATAGTGAATTTTTTTTAAGGGTAACAATTTATGACACTACATTTAGCCCCCACTTTAGTGAGAGTATGAACTTACACTCAGACTCACACTAAAGTAGAAAATTTATGTCAAGAGGGGTCTGATTGTCCAAATGTTGAAGAGATATGATGGTAAAGGATCAAGGGGGAGTGCACAAGCCCCCAAGATCCAATATCCTATGGCAATAAAACATAATTACAAAGGAACACACATGTATGAAATGCAACAAGATAACATACATGTCAAAAAACATGAAGCATACACAATGACAATACATGACATAACATAAAATATAAACGATAACAAAATGAAAACAAACACGATGTAAACATAATAAAAGAATGAAGAAAACATACAAAAAAACAAAAGGTTAGTACTAAAATATTCGATTCAATAAGGCAAAGAGACCTCAGTCTTAAATTATCTCAAATTCCAAACATCATCCATTGAAAAAATGTTAGCTCCCATGAGGACAAGCAAGTTGTGTTATGCCACATTACTCATGAAACACATGGAACCACTAGAAAGAAAGGTGTGTTATGCTAGGTGGCCATGTTAAAATGTGCTCATGACTCACACCATAGAAAATCCTATATTTTCTAGGTGAATCACAAACTAGAAGGCACCATGAGTTAGTGAAGGCCTTTTTATAGTTTACCTAGGAACATCATTGCATCTTAAAATTTACAATCCAATCAATCAATACTCATCAATCACAAACAACAACACTAGTGGATTAAAACCCTAATCCACCATTTTGACTCTTCCATTGAGGTTTGTAGTCAAGTGGGTTTTGAGATCATTTTTAATCCACTAACCAAGAAAATTGTGATAAGTGTGATTTAGGACATACATCCATTTTCATAATCAAAAAATAGATTTTTTAAATATTGTGGCATCCATAGATAAAAGACAACTTTGCATTCTCCACATTTGAATGGATTTGAATATGCTAATGGAGAAGGTTAGGAGTATGCTAAGTGGTGTTGGTATAGAACAAAGGTTTTGGACTAAATTTGTTGACACTATCTGTTACATGATTAACATGTCTCCTACATTAGATCTTGTTGATAAGAAGCATATATAGGCATGGTTGGGTCACAATCCTTCACCGATACATCTTACAATTTTTGGTTGTGAGGCATATGCACATGTGCTAAAGAAGTAAACAAAGTTGGAGTATAAAGTTGTGAAATTTATCTTCATCAGATATAGTTATGGTGTGAAAGCATACAAGCTTTGGGATCTTATTGCACAAAAGGTAATATACAGAATAAGTGTTATTTTTAGAGAAAATATTTTTTCTTTTGTTACATTGTAGATAAAATAAACTGAATAGAAATATGTGATTCAACTTCTCTCTACACCTAAAAAAGTTGAATCGAGGTTCCTAGATAGACAAGAAGTTGAGGAGAGCTCATTTAGCTCTAAATCTTTAGAAGATGAGAATAATCTCCAAATCAACTTGTTTGAAGGTCTATAAGGCATAGAAAACCACCTATAAGTTATTCACTTGATGAATGGAGATCTATTTTTTCTTTGTATACTAACATGGATGAACTTAGATTTTTAGAAGAAGCATTAGGTATGAATGATGGAAAGTATTTGAAGATTGCTATAGATAAAGAAATGACAACTTTGAAAAATAATGATACATGGGATCTAGTAGCAGCGACTAAAAGATGAAAACCCATATGGGTGTTCAAGAAAAATATTGGTTTAGATTGAAGTATTGAGAAGTATAAAGAACAGTCAGATGTAAAAGGTTACTCTCAAGTTGAGGGTGTTGATTATGGTGAGATATTTTCTCTTGTTGCAAAAATGACATCTATTAGATTCTTTCTTTCTACTATTTTTGCTTAAATGATATAGAGGTTGAGAAATTGGATGTGAAAACATCTTTCCTCCATGGTGATTTAGATGAGGATATTTATACGACACAAATAGAGAACTGTGTGGTGAAAGGTAAAATCTATTTGGTTTGCAAATTGAAGAAATAGTTGTATGGCCTCAAATAGCTTAGGATGTGGTACCAAAAATTTGATACATATGTGTTGAGTTTGGGATTTAAGCATTCTAAATCAAATCATTGTGTTTATTATAAGATTGATGGCAATCGCTTTCTAATTTTTGCATTATGTTGATGATATGTTATTTATTGGTAAAGGGAAAGGAATGATTTCAAAACTAAAGTCTCAACTTACAACTAAATTTGAAATGAAAGATCCTGGTGTAGCTAAATACATTATTGGGATAGAAATTAGAAGATATGGAGTGAAAAAAATCGATGGCTTGGTTAGATTATGTCAATTCAAATTTATAGAGGTTTAACATGTAGAATTGTAGTCCATTGTGTATTACTTTTATAGTTGGAATGAAGTTATCTATTTTAGATTGTACAACATCTCATCGAAGATGGAAAACATGAGTAGATTACCTTACAAAAGTGCAGTTGGAAGTTTGATGTATGCTATGGTCAATCCTGGACCAGACATTGACCAAGTAGTGTGAGTTATTTCTAGAAATATGTCTAATATTGGTAGAGTTCATTGGGATGTAATTAAAAGAGTTCAAATATTTGTGGGGTACATAGGATTATTTCATGCGTTATCAAGGTAATTTAATAGGAGATATACTTTCCTTTGATATTAATGGTTATGTGGATTCAAATTGGGAGGGTAATGTTGATAAATGGTGATCCACTAATTCTTATGTATTTAATTTATTTTGTGGTGCAATCAATTGGATAAGTAAGTGAAAGGTTGTGGTTTCTTTTTCCACTATTGTAGCTAAGTATATGGTTGCTACTCATGCTTGTAAAGAATCCATTTGGATTAAGAGACTATGTTCATATGTTGGAATAAAACAAGGCGTGATAACAGTTTATTGTGACATTCAGAGTGTGATGTGCCTAGCTAAGTACTCAACATTTCATGCTAGGACCAAGCATATTGATGTACAAATTATCATTTTTTCAGAGATATGGTCGAGGATGGTAGGGTGAAGATAGTCAAGGTAGAGGCTTTGATGAATGTTGCAGATTCCTTAACTAAAGCCATGAACACAAAGAAGTTTAGATGGTTCGAAGTTTATGGGCCTCTCATTGCCCTAGAAATTAAATCATGGTTTTGATCCTCCCATTTCCCTTGCAAGGTGTTTGAAAAGTGGGAGAATATTAAAATAAATGGTGTCTCAACCTTGTGATTATAATAGGTCAATATATTTGAGTGTAGTGAGGTATAGGGTGGTACACCCCTATAGGGTCTGAGGGACCCATCCCCCTAGAAAGGGTCTTAGGGGTAATGTTCCTTGGTAGAGGTTCAAGGGAAATACCCTTGAAAGACACATTTTATGTATATTTTATTATTATAAATCTACACCATTCACCATTAGGTCTTAGACCTAATGGTAGATATTTTGTTGGCTTGTCTTTCTGTAGAAGCAACCCTATTTTATGAAGGCATTATCTTACAACTATACATTGTGATGTATTCTAAAAGTATGATAGCTATTATGTTACCTCCAGATCTTTGGTTGGTGATACTCCTATCATAAGTTTTCTTTGCATGTATAGTGTAATCTTTGTGATTTCTGAATAATATATTAGGCTGATTTGGAAGTGTGGAGTTTTCTACTGAAAGGGTTTTCCATATGTAAATCATTGTGTTGTGGTATGCATTATATTTATGTTTTGAGCTTTGGAGAGAAAATGGCTGCCATCAAATATAATATTGAATGTAAAAATAGCTTGGTATCGCACAATGTTTTGAGCTTTGGAGAGAAAATGTAGGTCTAAGATCAAGAATTGATGAATTCACTTTGGTGTAATCTACTTCCTTGGCTTGTTGGTACAACCAAAACCACTCTCTTTTGATGCAATATGATTATGCCTTGCTCTTCAAGTAGTAAAATCTCTTTTACATGCTAGAGCAAAGAGAGATCACCTAAACACTAGACAATGGCCATTCTCTTCTGTAAGACATTGTGTTTCATTTTCTCATTTTTTTTGTTTTCATTCATTGGCATATGCACATTACATTCATGTTGATGAGTTACAAACATAATTTATAAGCTATTATGGATTGATACAATAAATGTCTTATTATCACATGTGCTTATTTACATAAAATAAGTACCTCAACATCAAAAAATTCAATTGGAAACTCGCTCATCTACATAAAATAAGGATCAAGAAGAAGTTTCTGAAGAAGAAGATGTTGTAGAAAATATCTAAGAAAGTATGGAAATTACACAACTAGATCTAAGGAGATCTACATGGGTTAGAAATTCATCTAAAAGGTATGATGATTATGTTTCATCTTTTCTTTGATTTCTAATGATGGGGAAGCTAGTTCTTATCAAGAAGCAGTAGATGGTGCTGAAAATGCTAAATGAAAAATGACCATGAAATAAAAAATGGATGCCTTGGAGAAGAATAAAACATGGGACCTGGTAGAACTCCCAAAGGGTAAGAAAGTTGTTAGTTGTAAATGGGTCTTCAAATTGGAGAAGGGCATTGATGATAAATATTAAAGGTACAAAGCAAGCCCGATAAAAAAGGGTATTCTCAAAAGGAAGGTATTGATTTTCACAAAAAAAAATCACTAGTTTTTAAGCTTCTTTTTATTTGAGTTGTTTTAGCACTTGTTGCTTTACTTGATCTTGAGTTAAATCAATTAGATGTTAAAACAATATTTTTACATAGATATTTGACTGAGGACATATATGGAACAACCAGAAGGGTTCATCCAAAATTACAATAGAAAATTTGTTTGTAAACTCAAAAAGTCATTGTATGGCTTGAAGCAGTCTCCCACACAATGGTAAAAGAAGTTTGATTACTTCATGGTGAGCCAAAATTTTACAAGGAGTGAGTATGACCATTGTGTTTACTTTAAATTTTTGAAAAATGGTTTATTTATGATCTTGGTATTATATGTGACAATATGCTTGTAGAAAGAAAAAGCATGGTTGAGATCAACAGGTTAAAGACTTAAATGGCCAGGGATTTTGATATGAAGGATCTAGGAGCAACAAAAGAAATTTTGGGCATGAAAATACACAGAGATAGGGAACATGGTAAGATTTAGTTATCACAACAAAAGTATTTGGAAAAGATCCTAATAAGATTTGGTATGTAGAATATGAAACTAGTAAATATCCCTTTAGCTTCTCATTTTAAGCTTTCTTCAAGTTTATGTCCTAGTAATAAAGAAGAAACTGATTATCTGTCTTATGTGTCTTATGCCAATGTAGTAGGAATTTTAATGTATGTGATGGTATGTATAATATGATGTAGAGAAGGGGTAGACACTCTCTCAATATGACAATACCTATACATACTCACTCCATGGTTTCAAAGGAAGCAACTCAAACAGTTTAGCACACCTTGTCACCATTTAGGACACAACCTAATGAGAATTCAAGGATGGGAAACACATCAACAAACATAGAAATTATGGAATAGTGGGCAGCAATGTTTCAATACTTTCTAACACATTTTGTGACTCACAAACCCTCTTGAACCAAACACTTGTTTCCATCAATGCACCACACAACAATGGCTTCATTCAAACATGGCTTGTACTCAACAATGAAAATGACCAACATCAAAAACAAGGAAGAAACCAAAGTGAACATAAGGCTCTTGATTATCTTAGACTTGTTTCAACATAACATAAAGGTTCTCAAACTTGTGTAATACAATGTTCCCAACTTATGGTTTCTTTTCACAAGGCACACACAAACCCCATCACTCAATCAACACAAGGAATGACTTGTTCATTGCATCCTTGGCCTACACTAACTTTCAAAAACATTACACAAAAACTATTAGATCAAAGTTCATGAGATAATGCAAGGAACTTTTCAAACAATCATCATGGAGGGTTTTAGGACTATCCTAATGAGGAAATGAAAAAGGACTGTCAAGAACATATTTCACAAAAAAAATAATGAAGCCAGTATCTTTGGTGGGATTGGAGATAACATAGTTACAGAATTTTCTTCCAATTTTCATCAAGATCCAATGGTGGAAAAGAAAGTTCTGGTATTTTTCTCAAAACTGGGAACCCTAGTTAGGGTTCAGACCTATCCTCACAAAAATGTTGATAACTTATTCAAATCTGCATGAAAATGATCCAAACAAAAAGCATTGAGAGATAGAAACATATATTCATCCATTATAATTGGTTTCATCCCAATATTTTACCATATGTATGGTTGTACTAGCACGTTTTTCAGACTACAAATTCTGGAAAATATTGTTAGAACACGACAACCCTCACCAAAATGTCCATATCTCACATAAAACTCGATGAAATTTAATGAAACAAAAATAATTGTAAACTATAAACACATATATTTCCATCCATTTATTATATTCCTTCATATGAGGCCGTACTAGGTTGTACAATGCAAAAATTCAAACTGAAAACAATATAAGACTAAGAAAAATGCACACAAATTGAGGTTTTCATTCATCAAAACTTTGAAACAATGTCTCCAACCCCACAATTTGAGTTTTGGAGGGTGTCTTATACATTCCCAATCAAAACCAACTATTTTGTAATGGTTTCTTGATTTGCATGCAACTGTTTCTTGATTTTTGACATCTTTCCAAAGTTGCATAACTTTTTTAGCAACATGACAACTTTTTGTACTTTTTAATCAAAGACCCTATTAGCACTCCAAAATGGATCAACATGATCCCACATGGTCATAAATGACCTTATTAGACCCCAAAAAACACCAACAACCTAAAACTCAAAAATAACAAAAAGTGTGCTTATGAGGCTCTTGATGCCCCTGCACCATACTCTCTAGGAAAAAGAAATTTGAGTTCCACCTCAAATGATGGTCTGCTTGTCTTTCTCTTATTCCAAATGTGTTGTATGCAGAGAATTTTTCCATGCTTGGCTTGACCTGTTACAAGGTTCTTAATCCTCACACATTTGTGTCGTGCTTGCTTTTTGGGCCTCCTCCTGAGGATCTTCTTTTTAAGTGCAAGACTCCAAAATTCTATGTCTCCATATGCCTCATTAAAGCTGTCCATTTATTCATCTTCAGTCAAGTGTGCATGCTTTAAAATTTTTCCACACTATTCAATTTATTTATCCAACAAATCATACTCATCACCAATAATCAAATCTACAACTTCCACATACAAATTCTCATGAAAATTGAAACTTTCCATGTGTCTACCTTCAACTTGTTTAATCTCCTTCATTTCATCATTCAATTCAAACAAATTAGAATCAAAATATGCATTATTTACCTCATTTTTCCTCACTACCCCAATTTATTTGTCATCATTTATCGCTGCCATATCCATATCTTCATGGTATTCTATCAAGTCTCCTGCAAGCAACTTGTTTACTTTCTACATCTCCTCTTTCCATAGGAGATCATTATCTTCTTCATCCACTTGTTCATCATATCGAGGCTTGTCAAGCTTTGTCATCTCTATGTCTACTTGAGAACATTGCTCTTCCATGGTTTTTACGCTTGCTTGAAGACACTCTTGATCTTTTTTCATGTCCATGTCAATGAATGTCTCTTCTTCTTTTGTTTCATCTTCTCTTTTCAAATTAACCATCCTTTTCTTCCTCCTTTTATGAATAATCTTCTTTATGGGCCACTTCACCTTCTTTCTGATTGGCCAATACCAAACATTTTCTTGAGATGCTTTCTCAATACACTATTCTAATACAAGATTAATACATTTTTCAAAATTTTCCATATCTCTTTCAAACTCTGATCTTATCTTATTGACTATCATCTTCTCCTTCTGAGTTTGTTGTTGCATCTTGTTATCTCTTTTCTTTTCTTAACTTCTTCTCATGATACCTCACCTAGGTTTTCTTTCCTCTTCCTCACTACCTAGTCTTTTGGCATCCAGGTTCTTCACTTCAACTTGCCAAATGCAATACACAAACTTCCAAAACTTCCTTTTCCCAAATCTTTGGGCTCTAATACCAAAAATGACGTAGAGCAAGGATAGACACTCTCTCAATATGACAGTACCTATACATACTCACTCCATGGTTTCATTGGAGGTAGCAAAACAAACACTTTAGTACACCTTGTCACCATTTAGGACACAACATAATGAGCATTCAAGGATGGGAAACACATCAATGGGCATAGAACTTATGGAACAATGGGTAGAAATGTTTCAATACTTTTCAACACATTTTGTGACTCACAAACCCTCTTGAACCAAACACTTGTTTCCATCAATGCACCACACAACAATGGCTTCATTCAAAAAATGGCTTATAATCAACAATGCAAATGACCAACATCACAAACAAGGAAGAAACCAGAGTGAACATAAGGCTTTTGATTGTCTTAGACTTTTTTCAACATAACATAAATTCTCTCAAACTTTCAGGACTCAAACCTGTGTAATACAACATTCCCAACTTATGGTTTCTTTTCACAAGGCACACACAAACCCCATCACTCAATCAAAAAAAGGAATGACTTGTTCATTCCATCCTTAGCCTACACTAACTTTAAACAACATGGCACAACAACTATTAGATCAAACTTCATGAGATAATGCAAGGAACTTGTCAAACAATCATCATGGAGGGTTTTAGGACTGCCCCAATGAGGAAATGAAAATGAACTATCAATAATATATTTCACAAAAAAAATAATGAAGCCAATCTCTTCAGTGGGATTGAAGATAACATAGTTACATAATTTTCCTCCAATTTTCATCAAGATTCAATGGTGGAAAATAAAGTTATGGTGTTTTTCCCAAAACTCGGAACCCTAGTTAGGGTTCAGACCTGTCCTCACAAAAATGGTCATAATTTATTCAAATATCCATGAAAATGATCCAAAAAAAAAAGCATTGAGAGCTAGAAACATATATTCATCCATTTCAATTAGTTTCATCCCAATATTTTACCGTACATGGCCATACTAGCACATTTTTAGACTACAAATTCTAGAAAACATTATTAGGACAGGGCAACCTTCACCAAAATGGTCATATATCACATAAAAATCAATGAAATTTAATGAAAAAAAAAAGAATTGTAAACTAGAAACACATATCTTTCCATCCATCTATTATATTCCTTCATATGAGGTCGTACCAGGCCATACAATGCACAACTTCAACCTAAAAATAATGTAAGCCTCAGAAAAATGCACACAAATTGAGGTTTTCATTCATCAAAACTTCAAAACAATGTCTCCAACCCCCAAATTAGAGTTTTGGAGGGTTTCTTATACATTCCCAATCAAAACCAACTATTTTTTAATGGTTTCTTGATTTTCTTGTAACTGTTTCTTGCTTTTTGACACCTTTCCAAAGTTGTATGACAACTTTTTTAGCAACATGACAACTTTTTGCACTTTTTAATCAAAGACCCTATTAACACTCCAAAATGGATCAACATGATCCCACATGGTCATAATTACCTTATTATACTCCAAAACACACCAACAACCTAAAAATCAAAAATAACAAAAAGTGTGCCTATGAGGCTCCTAATGCCCCTACACCATAATACTAGATATTTCACATGCAATTGGTGTTGTCAGTAGATACATGAAAAATCTAGGTAAAGAGCATTAGGAAATAGTGAAATGGGTGCTTTGGTATCTTAGAGGAAAAAATGATTATTGTATCACCTTTGATGGTTCTAGTGGTTCCGTTTGTGGTTATGTAGATTCAAATTTTCCAAGTAATTTGGAAAAGGGAGATCTACATCAGGTTATGTCTTTACTTTTGCGGGGGGACCTATTTGTTGGATGTCAAAGCTTCAAGAAATAATTTCTTTATCCACTACTGAGGTAGAGTATATGACTGTCTCACATGCATGCAAAGAGGCAATTTGGTTGAAGGGTATTTTGCGTGAGTTTGGAAAAGTACAAGACAAGGTGATTATGTTTTGTGATAGTCAAAGTATTATACATTTGGCTAAAAATATAACTTATCATAATAGGACCAAGCATATTGTGATTAAATACCATTTTGTAAGATAGGTTATTGATGGAGATGGAGTAGCTCTTGAGAAAGTTCATACAATAGAAAATTGTGTAGACATGTTTACAAAACCAGTACAATTAGAGAAGTTCAAGTGGAGTTTGGCTTCTCTTGGCTTGCAAAAAAGGTGATGAATGGGCATGGGTAAGTATCAAGTAAATTATTGTTAAGGTGGAGATTGTTGGATAATGACAACAAATAATAGAAATAAAGAAAAATCTTATCTATGAAAAAAGATAAAGGAATAAAATAAAAAGAAAAAAATTAAAACAATAAAATAAAGCTAGTTTTTCTAAGATTAGACAATGGTTGTTATCTTGAAGATATTATATATATCTTGTTGTCTTGAATCCAAATTAATGAACCATAATTGAATATCAATAGTTGTGTGAAGATTACAATCAATTTCTCTAAGTAATAAGAATATTGATATTTTGTCAAGTTTTTACCACATAAATCTATGTCTTATCTATTATTTTGTTATTCCATTTCATTTTCTTTGTTATTTCTTTGCAACTAACTTGTGCAACAATATTATTTAATTTTGTGGGTTTTACATTTCAGTTTCCACAACAAGATCAACCTATCTTCTCAAGTTTCTATTTTGCATCTTGGAGTTCCTTCTCAAAAATAATATACTCTAGTGATCTTTGTTGCTTTTCCAATTGTTGATATTTCTTCAACTCTTCTTTTTCTTTGTCAAGTTCCTTTATCCTTTCCTCGATGTATTGAACAACTTGAATATTTTTCCTTCTCTTGTTTTTAGTCTCTTGCATAAATTTTAAATTTTCTTTGCATCATTCTTCATATTCACAACTTACCCCTGTTTATTTTAGCAAACCCCATTGCTCAAAATCCTTCATTAAGGTTAAGGACGCTATCTTTCTTTTTTGCACAACATAATAAAGATTTTTCTTCCCCTTGTGAGTAGTGTTACTTGAGATTTATAATGTGTCAAGCATTTTCTTTCTAATAGTAATGTGCTATTTTGATTCAATCAAGATAATACCTCCCATATATTTCCCTTTTTTTCTCTCTAAAAGGCGTAGTAGGATGTAGAACCAACTACAATCAACAACAACATATTTCAAAATGGAACTCTTATTACCCCCATTCATATTGATTTTGTGAGCTCTCAAGTTGGTTAAAATATTATTCAATAAATAATGAGATAAAATATTGGAATCAACTTCGATTATTTGTCATATTATGTAACTAGACAAGATAATAGAGACCAACTTAACGTCAACACATAGTTATGAACAATTCAAGAAAATGATTCCTATGTCCTTGTGTGATGAGATTATTTCAATCATGCTTCCTTACAAATCGTCTAGAAGCTCTCTCCCTGATGATACTTTCTCTAGTTTTAAAGTGTTGTTCCTTTCTTGTTGTAGTCATGAGCAACAAAAATGATAGTTAGTCTAGATCTAACCATTATTTAAACAAAACATTAAAATAATGATTAAACATATCTTAATTTGACAGCTGCAATATTTCTCAATATGTTTAAACATTACTTGTAATTTGTTATCATTATCAAGGAAAATAATAAACAACATAAACTTTACTATCTTTCTTGATTGTTTTCAAATAATAATTAAATACAATAATTCAAGTATTTATAATTAAGCATAGAAAATAGGGATGTGATAGTAGGGGTTTCAAGTTGCTAGTATAGGAAATCTTTGCTAAGTCATAGATTCGTAAAAATCATATATGCTATTCACCCCTTACATTTTAAATAATTTAGAGTGAGTATACTCAAAGCTTTAAACTAATCCTAGTCTTAACTCTTATCATCTTTAGGTAAACAAAATATCAAGTATTTAAACTAAATAGTACCTAATAATGATAACATATAGTTCTCCCTATTTCTCCTCAACAAGGGGGAGTCTTAAAAATCTCTTGTACTAATTTATTTGCATCTAGTCTTTGTAGTGTCATAAATTATCACCCATGACAATTTCACACTATGTTTTTCTCCCCTTTAAGTTATTGGACCTAATTAAGTGAGCTTAATTTCCAAAATTATGCATTCCACAACTTTTCTTAAATATTTTCTAACAATTTGCAAACATAAAACAAATACTCTCATTTAATACTTTGTCCTCAACACTTTAAACCCTCGAAAATAGGGCTTGGACACTGGTGCCTAGGGCACTTATGTCCCCCTATTTTGGCTCCAAATTCAAATATGTCGATGTTGGAATTTTATTATTTAAAGTTCCAATATTTAAAGTCAGCTATCAAGATTTAATTTTCAAGAAATTAGAATAATAGCCTATAAATACCTAGTTATTGTATCATTTGAATATCAACTAGCAAGAGGTGAACATTAAGAGAAAAAACTATTATCAAGAGCATTCAAGAGCAAGTCAAGAAAAAATATTAGAGAATTATTGTAGCAATTCAAGATCCAACATCATGTCAAATTTTATGTGAGTTTTTTCATGGGTGATCCCATAATACTAGTTTACAATTTTTGGCTAAATTGGACACTGAACTGATTTTTTCTAACTAAATCTTCACTTTCGGGCACCTATAGTGGCTAAACCATGAGGAATTTGAAGATGATGCAAACTAGTGATTTGTGACATTTTGTCTATAGATTCTAAATTATTTTTTTTCAAAATTTTTGGAATCATATTGCACTTCTTTTTCCATCTCCTTCGAAAACTAGTTTTTATCAATAAACAACATTTTTAAGGAGTGATGCTCATTGTATACAACATAATTTTTTTTTCTATGAAGGATAAAATTCTAAAATTTCAAATTTAGATTTGTAACTACAATATCTAACCAATTCATTTGGTTTCATAGTGTTTTATTGAATATTTTTTCCTTAATGAAGTTTCAAAGTCAAACCAATTACAATTCAGACATAGGAAGACCATATAAAACATAACTTTTTTTGTATGTATCAATTTTATTTTATTTTACTGGATCAAGGACATCAATACCTAGCCTAAACATATTTTTTAGAATTTTATTTTGATAATTTGCTATTTTTCCACATGTGCAAAACATAGAGCTTGATTTTCAGTGAAAAACCTATGTTTAATCAAACTAAAAAAACAAATACATAATAAAACCAAAACATATTAAAATTATATTTGATTGATAGCTCATTCTAAGGACTACCATCATCCAATTGGGTTTGTGAAGTCTCCTCCATTTTCATCCTCAACTCAAGCTCTGAAGAGTAAAATTCTAGATAAATTCGGTGCTAGAGGGGGAGAAGGGGGAAAAAGGGGGGTTCGAATGAACCCAAGTTCGAGCAAACCCCCCTTGGAGGTTCGATAGAACCAAGGTTCAAATGAACCTAGGTTCGAGCGAACTCCCTCTTGTATTCAATTTTCCATTGTCTTCATCATAAAAAAATGCAAAAAAAGTGAGTCACATCATTCAATATGGTTCACTCAAACCAGGGTCCATTTGAACCCCCTTTGGGTCCATTAGAACACCCCAGTTCATGTGAAGCCCTAAAAAGCATTTTTTTTCATTGGAGCATTTTTGCAATTTTCCTTTCTCACTGGAATTGTAAACCAGTTTTGTGGGTTTACCCTTATGTTCATTGTTTTGTGAAGGCTAACCCTTGTTGTACGTCTCCAAAGCATTCAAGAAAATCAAACAAGAAAGATCCAAGATCCTTGAAGTGATGTGTATGACTTCAATCCTTCAGGGAAACCATTGAAGGGTGGTGAATTGCAGCATTTTGTGATTTCATCATTCATTCCTTTCAACTATTCATTTATCATTGGCATTGCCATTGTGGTCCAACATTTCTTCTCTTTGTGAGTGTGTAGATCTTAGGTTGAAGAGGATAAAAGGAAGTTTGAAGATAATTTATCCATTGTTGCATTCAAAACCTTAGGCCTTTACAAATCACGGAAAATCAATTACAAAAATATTTGACATTGATTTGACAAGTTTGCAGACGAGAAACAAGAGTGCAAATCTAGCATAAGAGGACTGTGAAAATAGATCTAAAAATACCTGGCAGGACAGTGGTACCCCCACACCAATGTCCTGACAAATTCTACTGAAATTTATATCACATGTCCATAGTGTCCTCCCCTTTCTCTTTTTGTTGTTTGATTTCCTCTATGACATCTTATATTTTTTGTATTATCAGTATAACATTATTTTGCATCATTAAATCAATTAGATCATTGCATTTCATTATTAGGTCATTTCCATATTTGGTTAAGGGTCAATTGACTCACCTATCAGGTTGTAAGTTAACTTCATACCTTGTCCAATCTATCAAAATCTCATTTCATCCATGCATTTCATTATCATATCATACACAACATATAAATATATGAAATTAGGGAGAATTATGGAATCCTAAGGAAAAAACCAAAAGGTTCCCTCTGTTCGCACCATTTCAGTCTCTTAGTTGAATTGCCCAGAGTCTAGTCTACCTTTGAAAGGCCATCCTTGCTAAGGATGTTTTCCTTTACCATAGGCTTGATCTATTCACCATTTTTTTTCATCTAATTATAAAGGGTACTCATAAAAATATTGGTTGTTATTATCTAGCACTAATATAAATGGTAGGTCTAGATCATGATTAATCTTTAGCCTTTTGTAAAAATTGTGACATAAGTGTTTCCATCACCTCTCTCATTTCTACTTGATTCCCTAACTCCTACATCTTGCAATCTTAGGGATTTTTCCCATGCTAGTCAATCTACAATCCCCTAAATAAAAAATATTATGAAGATCAAACCCCATTGTCATTATCACATATAATATAGAATAAAGGAGATTATGTCCAAATAAGATCATATACCAAAGAAATAATCATGTGAATCATCATGTTAGTCCATGTGAACCTATATCTATACATTTTTTTATACATACACTACATCATAAAATAGAAATGTATGAAATACCATAGTACATATTTAAGCATCCATCAATAAAATGAAATCTAACTCTAAACTATTTGTGTACATATTGGGAAAGCAACATTATGACATCAACAATAATAAGATACAAATCAATGTCCATAGTAATAAGTCAATTTATCATAAGTAATAGTGTCAATAATTGAGTACATAATCTCCAACATGCTAGACACATGAAACAAATAAGTATGATTGAGTATAATATTTCTCCATGCAAGGGGAAAATAAAAAATATAAATAACTATCAAGTATTATGATACATCAGTAAGGATTCTAATTAGCATTGAGCTCCTAGTCTATTAGGGTTCCCACTCCTCAATCTTCTTTTCCTATTTCCATATACAATCATGTAAGTTTCCTATCCCTTTGAGATAATTGATATGGGATAAGTATTTGAACTTATAATAAACCATAGAAAAGTGTCCGAGCTCATGAGTGAGAAGCTAGTCATTAGATAAAACCACATTAAATATCTCTCATAAAAAAAAATCTTGTCTACCAATGTATCTACCTTACCCCTCAAAGGCACAATATATTGGCTGGCATGATAGGTAGGAGAAAACATATATGTATGTTAACCTTCCACTTAAGGTATCCCTACATCTACTAAGAGAACCTCCTAATAAAGTCCTAATAAAGTCCCTCCGCCTAGCTAGGATACTTATGTAGTCAAGAAAAAATCAAAGAATAGTGTTAGGTCACATGCGGTTAAAGATTAAATGATAGTTTCCTAGAAAATAAAACCAAATGACATAAAATACTCTTGAGGATTTCTTGTATGCTAGGAGAGGTTAATCTCTTGCATCTACTAATTTTCTTGCCAAGCTAGAGGAATCACATGTGGAATAGGCACACCATCATTTAAGATATCATAATACTCCTCTCCCTCAACATCGTATCCATTGTAAAACCCATCATCCTTTCTATCATCACAATCACCATTTGCATCCAAAATAGGTTGAATTTAGTGTGGTTATAATTTTCTTTATGCATATCCCTACACCTACCCTTATAGAAATCATGAAATGGGAGTCCTTAGAGCATGAGGATTCCATGGGATCATGAATTTTCTATCATTGAACTCTTCTTGAGGAGAGTTATAGCATGTGCACAAGTCCTCTAGAATAGCCTCCCCAAACTACTAATTACTAAAGAATTCATGTAATAAGATGAGTCTTCACCAAACCATGGCCTAGCGCTCTAGAAAAATATCCAACTATACCCCCACCTACCATCTCTCCTTGACCTCCAAGCAAGGGTCCACAATAATTTCATAATTAGTCAAAGTAGCCACTATTGGTGTAGAAGTATTGTGGTTCCCCAACTAACACCACTTGATGAATCTAGGAAGATTACAATTCAGGTGCATGCATGGATCATGATAAGGTATAATTTACTCCAAAATTTACATAATGACTAATAAAAATGATTGAATTCTAGTGCCCCAAAATGTGTACTATGATATATCATGATAAACTAACACAAAGATTTTAACTCCCTAGGAAAAGACTCAACATCATTCTATTTAATAAATAATAAGAGACCATGACCATATGATGATATGCATGTTTATTAGTCCCCAACAAGTAGGAATAAATAAATCCAACGAGGACCTTCTATAGAGGTAATGTTAAGTGTTGAACTAAGGTCAACTATACTTCCTTGCTATCCAGGACTATCAACACCCATGAATGCAATCTCTCATCCTCTTTTGACCACTCTGCTAGTGTATGTTTTTTTCCCTGTATGGGGACGTCTAGGTTATATTAGACATCATATAATGCAATTTTTCACTTATAAAATATAATAGGAAACTAGAAGGTGTTTTGGTCTGTGTCCGAAGCTAATCCCACAATAGTGTTTCATGCTTATGGAAATCTTGATTTTTCATCAAATCACATATTTTTGAAAAACATATATGAAAGCCTAAGGGGTTCTATCTAAAGAGCTTAGATAAAATCATGTTGGATAGAACTCTTCAAGTATTAAATCAAACCCTTGATAGAGTCTCTTTTGCACATATCAAAATAATGGCAACAAAATAATTTCACTTCCCCTTTTAATCATTAGTATTATATTTCAAAAAATTATAATATGTTTATGTTTTCTTTAATATTATTTTTTAATTTTAATATTGTAAAAAACAATGACCTCTATTAAAGAAACTAGAAAAAAAAAATTGTTAGAAAAATCATAAAAAATACACTGCATTCCATATATAATATGTATTTATATTAATGACTTTTTAAAACTTTTGATATATATGCTTAGAGAAATGTGCTATGAAATAATATTGGTTTTAAATTTTTGTTAGTACTAATTAAAAAATTAATAATAAGTAAAAATATTTAATAAAATGTCACGCCCCGCCGTGCGAACCCCAAAGGAACTAATAACAACGGAACACATTTTTTTTTAAAAAGAATATAATAACATACTTAAGTATTATAACATAACAATGTATTATGAGGCACAACTAGTTCCAATGGGGTACACGAAGTGACATGACTACACTAACCCATAACAACGATAATAAGATAACAATAATTAATCTATTACGTAAATCTATTCATTCCCATTTCATCATTAAAATATCCATCCACTATATCCATATTAATAACATATGCACATATGACAATACATGTAATTACAAAGATATACAGTGTTACATATCTCGATAGATACAACTCAACATAACCAACTATAACAAATGATCCCGAATAAATACATGGCTTGAATAAACATTACATCCAAATGATAGTAGGATACAACTGTCAGAAAATACATCTCAACAACCATATATACAATTTGCAACAAAGTCATCCCAACACATGTGGGAGATAATACAACAACAATGAATTACATTACATCGGAAATATAACATACATCTGGTACAAAGAATAACTGGATCATCAACATCTTCCAAAAGCCCTGCAATAAAGATACACCTGCAACAGAAGGGGAAACCCAACGGGGTGCGAAGCACGTTCCACCCAACCACCCCCGTGCTGAGAGTAGACAAGGAAGGGTCCCCGACCAAGCACAACTAACAATAACACAAAACTAACTCCAGACAGACAACTTAACATCAAAGACCACATAGAAACTTAACAACGACAAATCCAAAAGGCACGACAACAAACCACTGATGATCATAACAACCAGTCATAATCACAACATCAATGAAACTCCAGACATAATATCGAAACTCAAGACATAATATCAAATACTACTTCCAACAATAACCAAAGACAAATCAATAAATCGCTTCCAGAGGACTTCAGTAAATCAACGCAAACAGAGTGTTAGACGAGAGTGTCATCGCATGGTTTCACATGGATTCTCCAGACAACCTATCACAAGGTGCCGCTTCCATCTCTACATGGATTCTCTAGACAACCCAGTTAAGGTGCCGCTTCCATCTATGGTTCTCCTGACAGCCTATCACAAGGCGCCGCTCCATAGGGTTACTCATGCGGAGTCATTAACCTTTCATGAAGACAAGGCAATGACCTTGCCAACCACGACCTTCTTAGTCCCCTTTAGTCCGTGATAGCACTAACAGGTGGACGAGACTTCACAATGATCTTGTTAATGTTTAATCCCCACCCGTGGTTTATTACTTAAGTTATCACTGATTAATCTAACTCTATGTGGGTTACCCTGACAGCCCCTTTGTGCGCCGGCCCCCACTAGAGCCACTCTCTCTAATCACTCAAGCACAAGAATAACCAACAGAACAGGATTGTAGCAACAAGGAAAACTGAACCAACAATGGATCAACCGCGAGGCATAACCAATCTCGCCATCACATGAAACGTAACTACAACCGTACAATCCAAGAGCAACTAAATCATAACCAGGGTCGAATCCTAGACCAACCCTCAAGTACGGGATCACAATTCAAATTAGAAACCCTGCCTCTGGAAGCCCTAACAACCACTTTAGCCTCCTGCAAAGATACAATACAACTAGGGTTCTCCCATACGACCCAATGAAACAATGAAGAGTATCACAATGGACTTAACAAATAATCTTAAGGATAACAATTACGTTTAAACAATACTAAAATTAAATATTTCCAATGCACAATAATTCCAACAAATAAATAAATCAATAACCCCAGGAACTCCATTCTATTTAAAATACCTAATTTATTTCCAATTATCACAACTACTCTATAACACTATAAAGATATATATATAATCTTCCCATAAACACAACTACATAAACATTGCAATTTCTCTTAATCCTACCATATTAAATTCACCATCACTAAAATAATGACTTCTCCCGTATTTATATAAATATCCATATATACACTTCTATACACACATATATATTAAAATGAAATTATTAATTTTAAAAATATATTATTAAAAAAAAAAAAAAAACAATCTTTCCACAATCAGCGATCTTTAAATAAAATATTCATTTAATAAAACATTACTAAATATCATATTTAAAAAATATATATTATAATAAATATATATATATATATATATATATATATATATATATAAATTTTGAAAGCACAAAAAAAAAAGAAAATGAACTAATAAAAAAAAACATTTAAATTAAATTAAAAACAAAACAAAGTCAAAGCTTTTAAGGGGGCCGACCTCCACACAGGTGGAGGTACTATGTACCTCCCCCTGTGGGGAGGCCGCAGTCCCCACGGACTGCGCCAGCAGCCTCGGCTGCTGTGCGCAGCCGTGGTGGGCTGCGCCTTGCCAAACACAGAGCCGTGGGTGGTACGGCTCGGCCGACCACCCACCTCTGTGTAAAAAAATCATTACATATATTTCTTTATTATTTCAAATTTATATATTATTATTAATTTTAATTTTTATTCAAACTCTATTTCGACCCACCATAAAAGTACGAATACGCGGATCCCGAGCAACTGTGTAGTTTTTTTTTTTTTTTTAAGTAACCAGAATGTAAAGAAATATTGCATGTATTTATTTATCTATAATGTTAAAATATATATATGTATATGTATATATATACATATATATATATTTATATTAATGTAATATTTATAAAATAAGAATATGAATACCCAGATTTTCATTTATTTATTTATTTTATATAGTATCTTAAATTCGAAATATATATAATATAAATCTATCTATACATACAATTTTAAAAACCAGAAAGTTATATATATGTATATATATATTTTCAGAGATTCAAAAAGATAGATTTATATAAATAAATTGTTTTCTTTCAGAACAGATTTGAATATACAAATATAATCAATAAGCAAAAAGGGATTTTCTCTTCTCAAATAATTATTTTTCACCACTATGTTTCATAAAGCTTTTAAAAAGATTTTTCTATAATCACAAAATAGGTCTGACAAGTAAATTCAATCTTCAATCAATGATGGTTTTTGTTTTATTTCAAACAATATATTTTCACTACTAACCTATATTGAAAAGTTTCGAACAGGTTCAATGAAAGTTTTCTACAGAAGATTTAATATAGTTTTCAATAGAAATCATTCAAGAATATAACACAACCAAACAAAACCCTCTTTCAAACAAACTATTTATTTAAAGTATTACAGACATGATTTTCTTTACAGACATAAAAAGAAATAAAAGTAAAAATAAATGATAAATTTTATGGAACCTGGAGTCCTTCGTCTAAAGAAGAAACCCTTATGAAACCTCCTTTCGAATTCCTCCTGCAGCTCCTTCTCGATCCCTCCTGTAGCTCTCTTTTCGAATCTATCTATCTTCAAATCAATTATTTTCTCCAAGGTTTTCAACACAAATTCTTTTCTTTTATTTTTATGTTTCTTTTTTTCCAGATCCAAAAACAACAGAGCCAAACTTCTCTGTGTGAATAATCTTCTCCTCCAAATAATAAATCAGAATAAAACTCCATAAAGCTCTTCTGCTTTCTTTTCTCAAAAAGCCTCTCTCTTATTGGTCCTTTTTCCAGCTTTTAAAAGCACAATTTATCTACAGTTTTTAATTAAAATAATTTATTTAAACAAAATATTATCTATGCAAGATTTGCGAATTTAATATTAATAAAAAGATATTATTTAATTATCTTCAACAATATTTATTTAATTTAATTATTATCAACATTATTAATTTAAAATAATTATTTACTCTTTTAATAAATTAAATCACTTTTTAATTTATAATATATTTAAATTTAACATTCTACTAACTCACAATTAAATCAAAACAACTAGACAACTTAATCAATTATCATTATAACATAAGGTTAATTAAATAAACATGAACCATAACTAAAATGTATACTTCAACAATCAAACTACACAATCAACGAGAACGAAAACTTCAGTCATAACACGACTCACAACAGACGACGGACTTGGGACGGGGACACTTCCAAACCTACTCCCTTTTTCAACATTTTTACCCGTTGGGTTAATTTATTGCTCGCCCTGTCCTGCCGAAGCAGGTGGAATCGAGACTTAATCCTGCAATCCTGCATCCAAATAAACGTCAAGTAGCACATGTATATATATAATCAACATCCTATCATGAGAAGGAATTGCAGTGTAGTAGGGCACTCGTGAACGAGTGATGCTACACTGTCCTCTCACCTAACCTATTCTAACAATTACAATATCAATAACAACTAACATTTCTAACCAAATTGATCATAAGATAACATGATAATTAACTACTGCATCTTAACTAATTACTAAACCATTGCATTATAAAATAATACTGAATTCAAATAACATGATCACCATAGGATTATCACATCGACATATAAAACATTAGAGAGAAAGCATTGCATAATAAAATAACCCAAACCCTACATACAGAGTATCATAAATTATAATAATAATATCAATTGTAGCAATCAACTAAACTAGGCAACCACACACACCAAAACGATGAATCAAACACCATTACAATTCAGTATCACACTAACATATAAAAGCAAACAATAGTAGTAAATAGTATCAGAAACATGGGGGTATTACATAAAAACTATCAAAAAAATATTTATGTACTAGAAATTGAATTTAATAGATCTAATTTCAATAAATTATAGATTTTTTTATTTATAGTAAAATTTATATGACATGGGATGATGTTAGTTTAAAATAAAAATAATAGAAATAAATAAAAAATGATAAAATAATTCCTTAAAAAATAAATAAAAAATATAACTTGAATCTACATGAAAATTACCACAACTCATGTTAGTTTACATAATTCTTAAGTTATTAACCATTCGTTCCTTATATTTCAAAAAAAAAAAAAAATGCCAATTTTTAGCATCCCACTTAGGCCAAAAAGTAGGGCATACTATTGCAAGATCACCCTTGGAAAATAGTTTGAAAGGTTGCAATAGATGCATTTTGAGATTACGCAATGAGGACATGCACCACTCCATCTAGTCTTCCTAGCCTTTATCACCATAGAATGTATTGTTTCACTCTAGATAGGTCCTTTGGTTACAAGGTTTTCTTGCTCATTTATTGTGTCATGATGAGTTTGATATTTAGATCTTTCGCCTTGGGTATGATAGTAATAACTTATTGCGAAAGGATTTCATTATTTTTTTCCATTTTCTTTTTCATTGGTAGTCTAGTGATGGGTGGCAGGAAATGACAATTTGGATTTTTGGGGATGTGTTGCTCTTTTATTTTGAATTTTGTTTATTTATTTTTGTTAAGGTTAAATGTTGATATTGGAAGGTGGTTAATTTGGTTATAGTTGAGGATTTAGTGGTGTTAATGGGTTGAGTATGAAAGGAATGGTTAGATTAGTTTAGGATTAAAATATTTTAAATGTGGAAACAAGGGATGAGAGGTTCCTAAATGAAAGGTAGCTTTTAGTCAAGACTTTAAATGGATTGTTGAATCTTTTGTAATTGAGATAGAGAAGTTATCAAGCAATATCTTGGAATAGTTAACTTAGGATAAGAAAATTTCTTAAGGTAATTTGTTAAAGGTAGGATGGGATGATTTGGTTTGGATTGGTTTTTGGATTGAATGTGGATGAGATTAGTGAAGATTGTGATCTAATTATTGGGTTTTATATTGGGGTTGAATGGTGGATTATACTAAGTATAGAAAGTTGGGTTGTTGGAATTAAGATTTGGGATTATGGATTAAGATGAGGTTAGGATCGATTTTTTAGTGAGATTTTTTTGGACTCAATGTGAATGAGGTTGATTAAGGTTTTAATCTAATGATGGGTTTTTTATTTGGGATGGAATTTAGATTAGGATAAGTGGATGTTATGGTTCAATTGGATGGATTGATTGGATTAGGGGATGATTGATTTGGGATTGGATTTAGATTATGATATGTGGATGGAGGATGGAATGGGTTACTATGGGTTTTAGATGTTTCTTGATTTTGGATTTGATAACCTAGGATCTTTGATGAGAATTGAGATTAGAATTATGATTTGGGATATTGGAAGGTAGGTTTGAATATTTTTGGATTTGTATTTGTTGGATTTTTTATTCAAATATTTGAGCTTGATGTAGTATGGTTCAATTATGGATAAAGGTTTTTGATTCTGCCAAAGGGGGGTGTTGGATTTGATTTGGTGTTGAATGTTATATTGGTTAATGAAATATGGTTAATGATTGAACCTTAGCAAGACCCGTATAAAATTAAAAAAATTAAGAAAATGATTTATTTATTTTTTTGAGGGATTTTGGCTTGAAGGAAATTACATGTATATCATAAGAAAACATACTAGTCATATGCACAACCTATAAATTATTTTGATGTGAGTGTACCTAATTTTAAGAATACCAATATACCTTGTCCAAGGATTATTTGTAGAGCTCATATTGGGTCGTTTATCATTTTTATCACTCAAGATCACTCCTATGATACAAGGGGAGAGCATACATGGCCTATACACTTACTTTTGGGGGTGGAAGGTGAGTAACTTCTTGAAATGATTTTTAATTGGTATATTAAATACAAGTATGAGAAAAAATGCTTAAAGTAGGCTTTAAAAGGTGACTAGGGGTATCCTTTATATACTAAAAGGGTACATGAGTCTTGAGCTAGTGAACTAAAGTGTTGTATAAGGCATACAATTTCTCCAAGTCTCATAGGGCTAGACTAGGCCAACAATGATAACTCCTCTTTTGGCATATGAATTTTGTTCTCCCCTTCTATTTACCTCACCATAATGTGTGACAATGGTTCTTTGAGTGGCAAATATTCACTAATTGGCTAATATATAAAATTTGGGAATCAAAATTTGGCTAATAGTTTAATCTATAAAGTGACCTAAATCACCACATTTTTACAAAATTTAATTTTAATCATATTGAAATCACTAAATAATTTATTTTATTAAAAAAATTAACTCAAAAATTCACCATAGTATTTGATACATGATTAGATCAAATTTGCCTAAATTTTATGTCATAGTAGAAATCTAGATTAATTTACCAAAGCTCATTCTTTTGACATTACCGTGCCTTGATGTACTAAATTTATTTATATTAACCCACCTTCAATTAAGTTCAAGTATTTCACTCCAATTCAAATTTTATGAAAAATAATTGTAATGAGTACTCATGTGTATTTGTATGTCATTTCCAGTCTTTTCTATGATGACATATTGCTATCCTACTATGGGGATTCTTTTACTCATTTTATTTTGTTCATAATTTAATACTTTATTTGTTATTATTTACATTCTTTTGATTTATGTTTTGGCTATGATACCAAATATAATGCTACTTTTCTCCAAGTATAAATTCGATAAATTTAATATTTTTTTGGCAATGGATTTATTAGTGTTATTAATTAAGTTTAAAGATCACAAATTATTTCTAAAAATTAGATACAAATGCAAAAAAATGCTAATTGATCAATGTTATCTAGTTTAAGACTTAAATACATTAAAACATCATCAACAATATATAAATTGGTATTCAATAATATAAAATGATTAAAAGAGAAGGAATAACACCATCAAAGAATTCGATTAAATCAACTCCATCTCATTTATAATTAAAAATATTTTGAAATTGAGTTTAGTACTTATCTTAATCATAGGTCTTGGAAAGGTCATTCTCACCCTAAGAAGATATCAGTGGTATTGGCTCTTGCTATGGAAAAATCTAGGAGGAAATAATTCCTTTCAAAACACAACACACTATTGTGCTCCACAAAACAGTCGGTTCAATAGATCTATACCCCAAGTTGGAAAAACTTTGTGTGACCCTTTCTCCAATGCCCATAGCTCACTTAACTACTTTCTTTTTCCTTGAATATTCTTCATGCCTTTCCAAGTCTCACATAAATTTTTTATATAAGCATGAAGGGGTGGTTTCTAAACCATCGTGCACCCTTTCTTAAGAGTTTCCTTTCAATAATTATTCCCCCCCTTTTTAAAAGAGTTTTTATATATTCTTTATTAATCTCTTTTAACCAAAAGGTCATAATATCATTTATTTTTCTACCCCCCTTTTAATTATAAAAGGTTATTTTGTAGTTTTCTCTTCTATTTGGGAAAAATTCACATAACAATCCTTAAATATAGGAGGAAGGGTGACATAATGCTTGAAAATATATTAGTCGCACCTATTCAACAACCACCATTCATAAATAATTAATAATCTCATTATTAAAATGCAATTCTTTCTGTGTGTGTGAAATGTGAGAAATATTAGTAAATCAACACAAACCTTAATGAAATGAATTATATCAAATATTTGAAACAAGTGAACTACCCTATTTTGCAGCTAAATAAATCTTTTAAGAATGTCTCACTGTCCTCTATTCCCAAGGATTTATTAAACCATTTGGCCCTTAGATTTCTTTGTGCACTATGGTTGTTAAAATGACAACTTAGGAAATGAGATAATATTCAACATGCAAGCCAACTAAGTTCCTACATGAAATTATACGATGGAAAGGATAATGGATGCTATGATGAATGGATGATGATGTTAGATTATACAATGTAAATGCTATGATATGAAACTAGGATGATTCTACATATGCTCAAATGCTAACTATGAATATGCTAATCTAAAATGCAACTATGAAGCAAAGTATTATTCTAAGATTTAACTATGATGCAAAACATGATATGTGAATGTAATTATAAGACTCCAAAATTCTCCAATGCTCAAACGATATTCCTACATGATAACTCTACTTCAAATGTGGATGCAAAATACAATGGCAAAGGGTTGTATTTATAGAATTTTCCAAGCATCTTGTGATGTGGCAACAATCGATGGTCCAAATTCGAACAAGAGGGATGAACGGTGGAGATGAAGAAAATCAAGAAGGTGTCCCCTTGACCAAAGAAAACATGCCAAATGGATGGAGGAATCTCTTGACCAAAAACAATATGCCAAATGGATGGAAGAATCAAGTGTGTGAGAAAAAGACCATGTGTTTGAAAGTTTGTTGAATAAGTGTGTGATGAATAAGCCATGCGTTTGAAGATAATTCTAATTAAAAATTCTAATTATTTAATTTCATGTGACCTTGGTGAGGTGGCATGAAAAGTTGTAGACATGTGCTTGAATTCCTAATAGGGATTAGCGAAACTTAATTAAATAAAACAAGCTTATGAAAATTGTTTATTTAATTAAATTAGAAGAATATGATTTTAGATTTGGAGAATTAGAAAATATGAACAATATAAATAAATTGAGAATTTATTTATACGTAGATGAAATATTAATTAAATAGCTAGTATTTAATTAATTAAATGTCTTGACTGATTTTAGGTGTATACATTTTGCCCCTCTTTGAAGTAATGTGTTTACACATTGTTGCAAAGAAAATTTTTGATACCAATGCCGAGAAAAAAAAATTCAATGCCCTAGACGTTGATTTTTAGATATTGATAGATATATGCCCCCTTGGGAGATAAATCGGTGAATTTTGGAATTTTTAGTATTTTTTTGAAATTTTTGAAATTTTTGATGATTTGATGATGATCTCAAAATTTTCTGATGTTGAAATGATTTATCTAAGAAGATTGAGCCTGCCTAATTAATTGATGCCTTATGTTGCCTCCTTGTGTTTGATGTTTGATGATCACATTCAACCGATTGATTTGATGATGTTGATGTGATAGTTGATGATTGGTCTCATGATAGGTGAGGATCAATGATAGGATGATGATGATTGACCTCATGATAGGTGAGGATCAATGATAGGATGTTGATGATTTTCCTCATGATAGGTGAGGATCAATGATAGATTGATAATTGACCTCATGATAAGCGAGGATCAATGATAGATTGATGATTGACCTCATGATAGGCGAAGATCAATGATAGTTTTATTGATTGATGAACAACATGATAGGCGAGGTGCATTGATTGATGAACCTAATGATAGGCGATGTTGGATCAATTGATGAACCTCATAATAGGTGAGGTGCATTGATTGATGAACCCCATGATAGGAGAGGTTGAATTGATTGATGAACCTCATGATAGGCGAAGTGCATTGATTGGTGAACCTCATGATAGGTGAGGTTGAATTGATAAATTGAAGAACCTCATGATAGGTGAGGTGCATTGATTGATGAACCTCATGATAGGCGAGGTTGAATTGATAAATTGATGCTCATGAGATTTGATAAAAGTCTCACTAGAGATGATTAGATTGATAGGTTGATTGATTTTGACTGATCGATGGGTTGATTGATTGATAAGATTGTTGATTTGCGATATGTTATGATCAAAGGAGGATTTTCGTATCTGGTGCAATTGGATTTAGATTTGATTGGGAAATGTGGTTTGACTTCTTTGATTGATTGATATGCCCTAGTATAGGATTGATTAATGTACTGAGACTTGATGATGTATTGAGACCTGATGTATACACTGAATCAGTTGAGACATTATGATTTCTGCCATTTTTGATGATGTACCTCTCGATATTTGGATATTCTTGTACACTTGACATTATTTTGAGGTATATATGATATGCAATGATGATGATGATTGATCTATGTGTCTATATGATGTTTATATGATGATGATCATGATGATTATGATGGATGCATTTGATTTCTATTATTTATGCCATGTGATGTTCTATATGATGATGATGATATGATATGCTATGGATGAAAATGATGATGCAACTGATATGCATCTATATGAGAATGATGTGTTTTAATTTCAAGTGTACTCAATCCATTAATAAGAGAGATAACATCATTGTGAAATTGTTACAGCTTTGGAAATCCCATAAATACCGATGCAAACTAACATGGATGCAATCTACTTTAACTATACAGATCTAAAATGTAGAAGTTGTCATTCGTAATAGTCGATTTGTCGTGCTTTTTATCATCATTGAGCCTTTAAAATGTTGAAAGTGAGCACAAACATCGATGGTATATTTAGACCATGATGACCTAAGTACTACTTCCATGATTTTTGATATTGCAAATTAACACAAGCATCTAGGTATAATTAGACCGAGATGATCTGAGTATTGCTTGCGTAAATAGACAAGAGTTAATCGTTTTCCTATGCAAATTCAGAATGTCATTAGTGATACTTTGTAGAGCACGTCCCACGACAATTTGCATAGTGTAGACACATAAAAATGTCCTAAGCCTTCGAGCGTCCTTTTTCTTCATCCTTGTCCTTCGATAATTGAATAATTTTAGTTATTTAATTATGTTTAATTATATTCCTCTATTAATTAAATAATTTTTAATAATTATTTAATTAATTCACTTTCTAATCTTTATTCTATCCTGATCGATTAAACAAACTAATTGCGTCACTAATTTCTCCCTCTTCTTCAATAGTTAAATGAATTATTATTTATTTAATTATTTTGTCATCTTTCATCTATAGTTAAATAATTACCATCAAATATTTATCTATTCATGGTCCTTTAATTCTTCCATAGCCACCTTCCCTATTAAATAATTAATCTAAATTAATTATTTAAGGTCTAATTTTCATCTCTCCATTTAATTAAATTGATAAATTTAATTAAATGCTCTTCTTTTCATTTTATCTAAATAAATAATTTGGATAAATTATTTATTTGCCACTTGTCATTTTCCTCCATTTTGAATAAATAATTTAAAATAAATTATTTATGCACCTCCACTTGGTCAAAGATACCCTATCATTATTTCATGTCATAGTTTGCATGTTTGTCATAGCCTGCATGTCTTGCATGTCTGTCATAGCCGTCGACATCATAGTTTTTTCCATGCATGGCATATTCTTGGTGCATCAATTTTGGACCGTCGATTCAACCTTCAATCTCATCTGTCCATTCGAAATTTCCTTTTCTTATAAAATGGCAATTTCAAATTCATTTGGTCTTCTTCCTCTTCTCTCTCTCAAGCATTCATGTGAACTTTCTGGCTTTCTTGTTTTCATCCATTTTTACACATGCTTAGAGCTTCTCTTAGTCATTTAGAGTCATTTTGCATAGAAAAATTCTTCAACACTTATGTAGGACATGGCATAATCTTAAAATTGCTTGAAGAATCTAAGGGCACTTTTCAACTTGCAGCAAGCTAGAAGGTGTAATGGAGGTCAGCCATGGAGATTGAAGATTTGGGTAACTTTACTTCATTTATTTTTATGTTTTCTCCTTTGCTCTCCATTATCTCTTTGAATTTTTTAGATTTAGCAATTCTAACCTAATCAAACATAAATTTCCAGAGATACATTTGGTGAACCCGTAATTTTGTAGAAAAAATTGTGTTTTCTTGTTTGTTTTCGCTATTTTGGAGGTTACAACCAAGAATTCATATGAAATCTTGTCATCTTCTTTTGAGCACAGAAAAATGGGCGCATAAAATATTTTAAAATGATTATTTGGGTTTTGTAGGCCCTATTCTCAGCTTTCCAGAACTTCAAACAGTTTAAAATTTCGTTAAGATTTGAGAAAGTTATGGCCATTTTAGTGATTACAACTTTTTAAGATGTAGTTATTAAGACCCAATTTTTCTTTTGTTTATAGTGCTTTTGTCTTGTAGGATTTTGCAAAACGTTTTCTAGATTTTGAAGCTCTATGTCTTAGCTTTCCATAGATATCTACGGTTTAAAATTTTGCTTAGTTTTGAGAAAGTTATCGCTATTTTAGTTTGTTGTTTTCATTCAAGTTTTTTTTTGTTTACTAATCTTTTGTTTGTAGCGTGTGGCTTTGGAATGGGGCTCCTAAAAACTGCTTCTTTTGGAGCAACAAAAAAATTGAGCTCTTAGTTTTTAGTTTTCTTTAATTTATTTTTCTTAGTTTAGTTTAGTCTCTTTATTTTCTAGTTTAGTTATTTACTGACTTTTAAAGTTTTAGTTTGGTTTTTAATATCTTGCTCTAACTTAGTTTTTTGCAGTTTTCTCGTTGGTCCAAGACATTTATGAAATTACTAACATTTGGGTTTGCAACGCTTGTGAGTCAATGACATATATCTAAACTACTGACATATGATTTTGCAGCTATGTTTGTCAAAGACTAATCTTTCAAACCATCTGTTTGTGATTTTTAGTTTAGGAACACTTCTTTTGGTGCACTAAAATGAAATTTTGTTTGCAAGTGTTTGATTGTGCTTGATGTGGTAGGTGATTGACAAGGGAGCAAACCCAAGACACATAAATAATGCACACAACTAGAAAAATTTATTATTATTCAATAATGAAAATCTTACATGCAGAGGATCCCAAATCCTCGTGCCCTACGATACATGCAAGCTACAAAAGTTTTAGCAAAATTACAGACATTACAGAAAATCCCCTTTTCGCAGCATCCGAACTCTTTCCCCAAAAAAGCTATCCAAAAATTAGAAACTAGCCCATAAATAGCCTCTTTTTGGTTTGGAGCCAAAAACAACATTCGAGTTATGAGTTTTGGCGGTTTGGCACCAAAATTACAATTTGAAATTCAAATTTAAATTCACATTCGAAAATTAGCACATTTCTAAAATATACACCAACTTCCGGAAGCCATAACTTTTAATCCGACCGTCGAATCTTCAATGATAATACATTTTCGGAAAGCTCTCAAAAAGATGATTTTCTAAAAAGTAGGCCTATGACAAACTACTTTGGCATTTTCGCAAATTTTTGGGCCCATCTGGAACTGTTTAGTGCCTCAAAATGGACTCGGAAGGTTTTTCAGGGCAAAAAGTAGAAACTGGAACTTGAATAACTTTCAAACCGTGAATGATCTTGACTTGATTCTTTCGCCAAAGTGTTTATTTTTCTGTCCTGAACCTTCCCATAAATTTTTGTCTTCCCACGCCTTCAAATTCACACCTGCTAAAAATAGCAATTGAGCAGAAAAAGCAGAAAAGCAGTTCTAAAAGTTGGAAACTCTTATTTGACGAAAAGGGTATCCAGAAATGCAAAAACATCTACAAAAAGCAAACAACAGGAACATAAATGGAAAACATATTTTTGGGTAATGCAAGATTGCCTTCACACCACTGGATGCTCCTGCATCAGACACCCAAGGTAATTTGAGAAGTGACCTCGTCACGTCTCAGATGGTTGAGGAAAACTCAAACGGTCAACCTCTGCCTTAGACAACTAGGATGAATCTTCCGCAGGCCTTCCTCTCCACTTCACCAAATATTCTTCATATTGCTTGTTTCTGGTACTCCTTCCCACACGACTATCTAGGATTTCTCAATCTGCTCCTTCTCTGAAGTAGGTGTTGGAATGCCATACTATTTTATTATTAGTACTTCCTCTGCGCCACCTTCATGATACTCTGTCAAATGTGAAATATTAAACACAGGGGAAATATTGACTCCATTCGGCAACTCTACCTCATATGCATTCCCTGATTCATACCTCTTCACAATTTTACAAGGACCGAACTTCTTCATCTTCAGTTTGTTATAGGTTCTCACTAGAAACCTTTCTTTCCTCAAGTGGACCATCACTTCATTACCAATCTGAAACTCCTTATACCTCCTCTTCTGATCTGCCTTAGCCTTATACTGCATATTCATCTTGTTAATATGTTCTCTGACATTCTCATGTATATTCTTAATGTGCTCTACAAAGTCTTCGGCTTCGACACTTGTCTTCTTCTCTTGGTCCATCTTTCTTAGTTATGGAGTGGTCCTAGGATTTCCTCCATACACAATATGGAACGGTGATCTACCAGTGCTTCTATTGACAAAATTGTTGTAAGAAAATTCTGCTTGGGGTAAGATAAAGTCCCATCCCTTGGGTTTATCTCCTACCAAGCATCTCAGTAGGTTACCCAGACTTCTATTCACAACCTCAATCTTCCCATCAGTTTGTAGATGGTGTGCAGAACTAAACTTCAACTCTGTTTTCAACTTTTTCCACAAGGTGCTCCAAAAATATCCAACAAATTTTGTGTCAGGATATGAGACTATACTCTTTGGCAGACCATGTAGCCTCACCACCTCTCTGAAGAACAAGTCGGCAATGTGGACTGCATCATGGGTCTTCTGGCATGGGATGAAATGTACCATCTTTGAAAACCTGTCAACTACCACAAATACTGAGTCATTCCCTCTCTGTGTCCTTGGAAAACCAAGAACAAAGTCCATATTTATATCCTCCCACGACCTCTCTGGTACAAGTAAGGGCTGATACAACCCAGTATTTTGGCTCACTCCTTTAGCCATCTGACATAGCCTGCAACTCTACACAAACTTCTTCACATCCTGTGATAACTGAGGCCAATAATAATGCTCACTGATAATGGCAATGGTCTTATCTCGACCAAAATGTCCTGCCATTCCTCCATTGTGCTTCTCCTTTATCAGGTTCTCCCTCATGGAACTCTTCGGAATACACAATTGGCTTCCCTTAAACAGCATGCCATCCTAGATTATGAAATCTAGCCACTTCGTCCTGTCAACTGTAACAGGCTCCTTGCAAGCTTTCCAAGCCTCTGCAAAATCAGGATCTTCAGGATACAATGTCTTAAGTTCATTGAACCCAACCACTTCAATTTGCATCTCAGTTAACAATGTTTGCCTCCTACTTAAGGCATCTGCAACCCTATTTGACTTGCCACTCCTATGCTTTAAAACAAAGGTATAACTCTGCAAAAATTCTACCCATTTCATATGCCTCTGATTCAATTTTCCTTGACTACTCAGGTACTGTAATGCTTGATGATTAGTAAACAAAACAAATTCCTTCGGCAACAAATAATGTCTCCATTTCTTTAATGCTTGAACTATTGCATAAAATTCCTGATCATATACAGAGTACTTTCTTTTTGCATCATTTAACTTTTCACTGAAATAGGCAATGGGCTTACCTTCTTGGCTCATCACTGCTCCAATGGCACAACCACTGGCATCACAATCCACCTGAAATAGCTTATTGAAATCTGGGAGGGCTAAAATTGGTTGCTCTGTCACCTTCTGCTTCAACAGATCAAAACTCTTTGCTGCTCCAGTGCTCCACTTGAACTCTTTTCTATCCCCTCTCATTGTTTCAGTCAGGGGTGCACAAATACTATTGAATTTTTTAATGAACTTTCTATAAAAACTGGCCAAACCATGGAAAGATCTCACCTCAGTAGTAGTTCTTGGGGTAGGCCATTCTAGAATAGCCTTCACCTTCTCTGGGTCCATCTTGACACCTTTTGTCAAGACAACAAACCCCAAGTACACTAACTGCTTCTTCACAAAACTACACTTGTTCAGATTAATCAACAATTTTTCTTCTCTCAACTTTTCAAAGACTCTACAAATATGCATCAAATGCTCACCCAGGGACTTACTGAATATTAAAATATCATCTAAGTACATAATGACAAAATTCCCCAGAAACTCTTTTAGTACCTCGTTCATGAGCCGCATGAATTTGTTCGGTGCATTGGTTAGCCCAAAAGGCATGACTAACCACTTGTATAGGCCCTCCTTGGTCTTGAAAGCAGTCTTCCATTCATCACCCTCTCGAATCCGGATCTAGTGATATCCGCTCTTCAGATCAATCTTTGTGAAGTATTGTGCTCCACTCAAGCAGTCCATCAGGTCATCCATCTTTGGCAAGGAAAATCTGTACTTGATTGTTATCTTATTTATGGCTCGGGAGTCTGTACACATCCTCCACTCCCCATCCTTCTTTGATGCTAGTACTGCAGGTACTGCACATGGGCTCAGACTCTCCCGAATCAAACCCTTTTCTCAACAAATCTTGAACTTGTCTGTTCAACTCCTCATTTTCTGCAGGAGTCATTCTATGAACTGCCTTATTTGGTAAACTGGCTCTAGGAATCAAGTCAATCTAATGACTGATCTTCCTCATTAGTGGTAAACCCTCAGGTACGTTATCAGAAATAATCTCCTAAAACTCATCCAATAGCCCAGAAACTTCTACTGGCACCTTCTCACTATCTTCCTTTTCCATTCTAGGAATCAATGCATAACACATACGCTCATGCTTCATGCCTTCTAAAAATTTCCTTCCATCAACAAAACAAATTCTAGCACTACTACATACCTTTTCTTCGTCCTTCTTCAGGGGTTTCAACTTATGGTGGACTCCATCCTTCATCAAGGAATAAGTGTTTGTATGGCCATCATGTACAGCTCGCCTATCAAACTGTCACGACCTCCCCAACAACATGTGACATGCATCCATGGGGATGATATCATAGAGTACCTCATCACCAGGCACTGCTCATTGACCAGAACTTTGTGGTCTTTCTACAACCAGGCAATCCGATATGGATGTGGATGCCTTTCTCTTTTCAGCTTCAACTTTGTAACCATCTCTTCTGACACCAGATTATCAGTGCTCCCACTATCAATAATGACCTCACAGCACTTGTCTTCACACTTGCACCTTGTGCGGAACAGATTCTTCCTCTGTTCTGGCTCCTTCTCTTCAGTCACCAGGGCTCTTCTAACAACTAGGGCTTCTCCCCTCTCAGCATCATCTGAATGCTCAGATTGAGCCTCCTCATCTGCATGTGCAACCCTTCCACGTCCTTCTGGCCTTCTGTTTGTCCATCCTTGGTGTTGTGGACATTCATAGGCTCGATGCCCTTCTTCACCACAATGGAAACAAGTTCCTCTAAAACCACCTCTTCCAGGCCCTGGCCCAGATCTTCCTCGTCCTCTACCTCTTTGATCACCACTGTTTTGATCACGAGGGCGGTAGAAGTTATCATTCCTCTGGCTTCGACTGGTACCCACATCTTCATTTTTCCTTTCATCCTCATTTCGGCTCCCAGAAGATCTTCCACTACCCCTTCCGCTTTGACCTCCTCGACCTTTTTGCTTGCTGTCAAATCTTTTGTTTAGCTTCTCCTCAACTTTCAGAGAAAACTGGTATGCATCTTCAATTGTGGTCATTCTGACCAGGCTTAGCTCCTCTTGAATGCTCGGTCGTAATCCATTAAGATAACGGGCTACCTTCTCCTTGTTGGCCTTTGCATGGCTTGTTCTGATGATCATCTTGTGAAAATATTTTGTGTATTCTTTCATAGATCTACTTCCTTGCTTCAACCCTTGCAATTTCTTCAGCAGATCTAACTCGTAGTCTACTGGTATGAACTGTTTCTTTAGTTTCTCCACCATGCGATTCCAACTACTGATCTTTCCTTTTCCTCTTCGATTTCTCTCCAATTGGACCTCTTTCCACCAAATATTGGCATGGCCCTTCAACTTCGTTTTTGCAAACTTAACCCGATCTAGGTCCTCTACTTCTTCATACTCAAAATATTCTTCTAGCTCGTTGATCCAGTTGATCAACTCTTCCGGGTTCAGACTTCCGGAATAACTGGGGACTTCTATTCTGGGTCTTTTTCCGATCTTCGAAATGGCCCTGATCATCTGATCTTGATCAATTGCTTCTTCTTCCTTTTTATGTCTAAATATTCCACCACTTCTTCATCCTCACTTTCTCCTCTCCTTCCGGGTTTAACCCTCTTCTCATTTGTTCCTGCAATGCATCAATTTGTCTCTGGAGGGCTCTAAAACCCTCAGCCACTAATGGATCTCTTCCACCAGCATTTCTGCCACCTCTGGCACCACCACGCCTACCAGGAATCACTCTTGGAGGCATCTTGAAGATCTTGAACCCACAACCACAGTCCTGGTGCAAACTGCCTCACGATCGACGATCTGTTCACACACTCAAGAAAACCCGCTCTGATACCACCTGACGAGGGAGAAAACCCAAGACACAGAAATAATGCACACAACTAGAAAAATTTATTATTATTCAATAATGAAAATCTTACATGTAGAGGATCCCAAATCCTCGTGCCCTGCGATACATGCAAGCTACAGAAGTTTCAGAAAATCCCCTTTTCGCAGCATCCGAACTCTTTCCCCAAAAAGCTATCCAAAAATTAGAAACTAGCCCATAAATAGCCCCTTTTCGGTTTGGAGCCAAAAAAAACATTCGATTTATGAGTTTTGGCGGTTTGGCGCCAAAATTACAATTTGAAATTCAAATTTAAATTCACATTCAAAAATTAGCACATTTATAAAATATGCACCAACTTCCGGAAGCCATAATTTTTAATCCAACCGTCGGATCTTCAATGATAGTACATTTTCAGAAAGCTCTTGAAAAGACGATTTTCCACAAAATAGATACCATGACAAACTACTTTGGCATTTTCGCAAATTTTTGGGCCTATCTGGAACCGTTTAGTGCCTCAAAATGGACTTGAAAGGTTTTTCAGGGCAAAAAGCAGAAATTGGAACTTGAATAACTTTCAAACCGTGAATGATCTTGACTTGATTCTTTCGCCAAAGTGTTTATTTTTCCATCCTAAACCTTCCCATAAATTTGTGTCTTCCCACGCCTTCAAATTCACACCTGCTAAAAATAGCAGTTGAGTAGAAAAAGCAGAAAAACAGTTCTGAAAGTTGGAAACTCTTATTCGACAAAAAGGGTATCCAGAAATGCAAAAATATCTACAAAAAGTAAACAACGGGAACATAAATGGAAAACATATTTTTGGGTGATGCAAGATTGCCTTCACACCACTGGATGCTCCTGCATCAGTGATTAAGCTCTCACCTTGTGCAAACTTGGTGATCAGAAAGCTAGACCCACTTTATTTTTGTAACCTTTACGATTTAGTAATCGAAGTATCCTCTCCCCTTGTGCTTTTGAGTGATCCTGGGTGTAAGAGAAATGGTTACTGACTCTAGAACTTGGGCCTATTTTGGTGGGAAAAAGTACTTACCCTAGGACGACTCAAATCAGTAGCACCCTGAACTCGAGGGACTTCTAGTCGGTATATAAAAGTGGATTCTTGGGGAAAGCCCAAGAATGACGCATATGGTTCCGACGAGATGGATCTGAAAGGGGACTCTCACCGCATGGATCATACCCTACGAACGAAATGCCCTTACTAGACACCTTTTGTTTTAGAGGCCAACTATTTTCATCTGTTGCTTGGTATAGTGTAGGGTACAGTATCATGCCCGAAGATACTCACTAATGATCCCCTTGGGTAGAGATAGTAGTTCTTGGGAAGTGACTACCCAAAAATCCGAAGTTGGTGTGCTCGAATGACGTTAATGAGCCGTGGAGGGGAGCCAGTGCCACCAAACTTCTAAGCTATCCACTCTCGAGAAGGAAAGGTGTTTAGCACCAATCCGGGGTATATCGGTGGGCTATATCAAGTATACAAACCCTTGGCCTATTGGCCTATTAGGATTGTGCTTGTCTCATGTGTGTTTGCATACACCAAAACATTGTGCTTGTCAAGTGCTTGCTGGATTTTCAAACATTGTTCACCACATTACACTTCTGGACAAAAAATTCAACCTTTGATAGATTAGATTTTCTCTCAATAAATCCAAAAACTCAATTTTAACAAACTGTGGTGCAACTGTTACAACTGCATTTTCTTAAACTGAAACGCATCTGCCATACTGTGACGCATTCGCTTCCTCAAACGACACATTCGCCTAATGGAAACAAAACCCTAATGCAAACCAGAATCTGAGTCTAAACATTGTCAACTTGCTGTCAAACAATTCTTCCAAGAGGTCTTTGTTAGAAACCAGCTTTCAAATTGCTCAAAATCTTCATTTTTTGCCCATTAGTTCACATTTTTGATCATAGGCTTAATCTTTCAAATTTTACTTTTATCCATTAGGTTCATAATCATCTTAGCATTAGCTTGACCCTAGGTTTTCATCTTTGCATGCTTTGGATTAGGTGAACCTCATCACAATTTGCAAAATCATTGCTTTCCAAACTAGGTTATCTTGGACTCCGTCATTCACTTCTATCTTCAATCATTGTCACTTTTTGTGAGGCTTTCTAACTCAATAGTCTAGTAAGGAAAACTCACTAGTCATCTTGATCTTGTCACTTTGTCATTTTCAACAAGTCCTTTGGTAACTAAAATCGAAAACAAAGATTAAGCTTAGAGTTCTTAGGTACCCCTTTCTCCAAATTGCATTCATTTTAGTTCATACCTTGTATACTTTATTCCCAAAAAAATACAAAAACATTATTCATCCTAGTTGTTATTTTGAACCTAGACTTGGCATTAGTTGCACCTTTAGTCGACATAAGCATCTTAGTCCTTATTTTGCACCTTGTCATCATTGCCATCCTAGTCATAATTGTCACTTTCGCTTTTCGGCATTACGCATTTCCTTAGGCACACATTATCATCTCATTTCATTGTCATCCATTATCACACAAAAAGAGAAAAACATAGACTAGTGTCATACTTGCATTGTCATCATCTTCATTTGAAATTTTTTCTTGATGGTCAAAACAAGACTTCAAAGAAAGAAAAAACAAATGGCAGACTTTGGACAAGACTTTGACAACAACACAAACACCAACACCAATCCCAACATTAACAATAACACTTATGAAACAAACCAACACTGGAAGTTTTTCGACCCATTTCACAACATGAACACACAATCTTCCATGAGCATGTCATCTTCATCACAAAACCTTTTTGAACCATTCATACAAAGAGACCAAAATAGACAAGTCTATGCTAAAGACTTGGAAACTGCAGCGCAAAATCTTGACGTAGCTTCCTTTCTGGAAAACTTAGTCCTACATGACCCTCAAAGGTATCTAGCCATGCTCTTGGACCAAAGGGTTAAACTACCACATGGATTTGACTTTAATACTTTGAGACCAACATCACCTACGTACCCTTCCTACCGACAACCCATTAGCCCAAGTCCTCCATCCATCAACCCTCACTATGAAGAATCACTTAACGAAAATCCTATCATTAATCTCCAACACATGTCTAGTTATTACCCTTATCCTAACCTTGAAAAGGGAAACCAAATATCCTCTAGTCCATTATGAGTCTCCACGTCATATTCTAGTCCTTCACCTATCAATCCCATCCAAGTCTACATGCCTTATCAACCATCTACCAACTCATGTCAAGTCTCCACATCATACCTTATTAATCCAGTCCAAGTCTCCATGTCCTATCCTAGTCCTTCATCCACTAATCCTTTCCAAAACACTTCGTCCCAACATACATTTAGTCATGAAAATTCTATCCAAAGTCCCATGTCATTGTCTATATTTGAGGATACATGTCAAAATGAAAACCCAAAGCATGACATTATAATTGCACCTTCATGTCAAAGTAGTCCATCTTATGGCCCTATCTTTCAGTCCATTCAAGAAATCCTTCAAGACAATCATGACATCCAAAATACACCTACCCTTGACAAAGAATCCAATCCCAATTATATTGTCTACGACAACCCCATCTTTGACCAAGACACTACCATTGACCAATAAATCCAAAACGATCCACTCATCGACCTTTATGCCATTCATGACCAAACATCTGAGACTAATCCTACTCAAAATCCAAGCACATCCACTTCCCAAAATGAGACACTTGCCTCCATGCGACACATAGATGATCTTACAACAAAACAAGAGTCTTCTATGGACATATTTGCAAATGATCAAGCTATAGTTGAATCTGGTAGACTCTATGACTATGACCATAAAGACGGTTTCGACATCGACTTGGAAGCACCCATAGAATCATCTAAATTTGACATGTCACAAAATCAGACCAAGGATGTTAATCAGACCAAAGAAATCCCACATTTCAACGAAGTCACAACGTCTTATTAGCTAGGGTCATCTATCTTTGTCAGAGCAGGCTTCCTTGCAGACAAAAACATTCTAAGTGACAGTATCCACATACATCATGATGGGTTATCATCTTGCTTTCAAAACAATAAATACCCCATCGCAAACATAATTTGTCAGAGCATGCATTATCAAGGCAAAGGACTAGGCATACACGAGCAAGGCATTCAAGAACCAATACAACTCTAGGAAAATTATAGACATCAAGGTCTTGGCTATTCTTTAGTTAGCAAATCAAATGGTGTTAGTGGAACCTCCTCGATACTAGGGGAAACCTTGTTAGATACAAACATCAAAATAGAGATCATGAAAAATCCTTCTCATAAGATTGTTGCCAACACCCCATCCACCCACACCATAAACCATCATTCTCAACATCTTAAACCCTACCTTTGGAACCAACAAAAACAAAAGCCTTATAAAGTCAAAAATCAAATGTCAAAGGCCATCGAATTAGACAAAAAAACAAGTGGTCAAATAAAATTAAAATGGATCCCAAAGAAAAGTGGATCAAGCAAAGAAAATATGTCAAAAGAAAAAGTTAATCAAAATGTGGAGCCACAAGACAAGAGGACTCCCATATATAACACATGTCCACCTCCTTCAAAATGGTCATCAAGCAAGGCATCTAAAGGTGTTGTTCCAGATGCCATCCCTCCAAAATCCCTCATCCATCATACCAATTTTGGAAAATAAAAAGTGATTCATCCAAACATCCAAACAACTTTTCCATGTCTACCATCATCTGTCATAATCCTACATCTCACCTAAAGTCCAAAAATCCCATGTCACAAATCCATCACATCAAGGCATCAACTCTTTATCACAAGGATTCTCATGACACTTTATTGTGATGTGTGTATTCTGATAAGGCCAATTCTAGTATCAGAAAGGACCATGACGACATCAATCAATTGTATGCAAGCGCTATCATTCTAACAAGCCAACTACTTCAGAAAGGACATTATTGGCATATCATGGCACTAGTCCCTACATCGGCACCGTCAGTGGATTCAGAACAGTCAGTGGTCATCTAAAGCATCCAAGCTATCCAGAACTACAAAAAAATTGAAAAATGTAAAACATCGTCACCTTGATGAAAACCTGGCAAACAGACGTCTTGGTGACACCAAAAAAATAAAAATAAAATTCAAGAAAATAGTAAAGAGAAAAATTTCATCCAATAGTGAAAGCCTGGCAAATAGGTGCCCTGTATAAGTACCATGATGAAAACCTAGCAAATAGACGTCATGTGTAAAATAAATCATCTATGTGGAATTTTACACTTGGGGGCAAGTCATCTCATTCCCCATGCTTTCCTCTTAACATTGACATCCGACCATTTGATCCATATCATTCCCACCTACCTTGGTCTTGACATAAAACTGGCACACATAAATCATGCTTTGGAAAATTATTGACATGTCTATCCTTCGCTCATATATGATTCACAAAATGTCATGTCATTACTTTCATAACCTCATTATCCTTATTTAACATAGTCCTTGAAAATCATATGACAATTCCTTTAGTCTCATGTCTCATGTCCTTTACCAAGGCCACCTCTCATCCTTTCATGTTTGTCACCTATCTTGGCTTTCCCTTGTCAAATGGTTTAAGGATACTCCATCATCCCATCTAGTCCTAACCAAGTCATTCCAAATGCAATGAGCACATCATCCAACACATTACTTTCCTTTGTTCCTGGCCCGGTTGCAGACCTCGATACTTTCATTACATTATCGTCATCCTCACGTTGTTTTCGGATGCGTCCTTCCCATGTCAAACAACGTTGTCATCACTTGTCAATTGGTATTCAGCTTGACTAGGGGCACAATCATGTTTGTCCTTGGATTCTCATGTGTAGGCATCAGTCACATGCATTTGTAGTGATCCTCTTAAACCATTCAAAAAGAAAAAAACATCATAAAATGTCCTAAAAAAGACCTAAAATTTGAAAAATGTCCTAAAAAAAGACCTAAAAATCAAAAAATGTCTTGAAAAAAGACCTAAAAATAAAAAAATGTCTTGAAAAGAAAACCTAAAAATAAAATAAAAGTCCTAAAAAAAGACTTAAAAATAGAAAAATATCCTAAAAAAAGACCTAAAAATTTGAAAAATGTCTTGAAAAAAGACCTAAAAATAGAAAAAACGTCCTGAAGAAAACACAAAAAATTCTAAAAAATGGAGTCATGTTAGTCAAAATGGTCACGTCAATTCAAGTCTTGATTAGTCTTTGTCATTGTTGAACTACATTGTCTCTGCGCACTTGCTACGTAGGCAAGGCTCATCTTCAAGCCCCCAAGACATTAGGTCAGTCCTATTAGGTTTGTCAAAATAAATCATAATTCAATCTTTGGTCAACAAGACAAAGTCATTGGTCATGTCAAACTATGAGGTCTCTGAGTGTATGACATAGGAAAGGCCATCTGTCAAACTATGAGGTCTCTGAGTGTATGACATAGGAAAGGCCATCTGTCTCTGATTATTAAAATGCAATTCTTTCTGTGTGTGTGAAATGTGAGAAATATTAGTAAATCAACACAAACCTTAATGAAACGAATTATATCAAATATTTGAAACAAGTGAGCTACTCTATTTTGCAGCTAAACAAATCTTTTAAGAATGTCTCATTGTCCTCTATTCCCAAGGATTTATTAAACCATTTGGCCCTCAGATTTCTTTGTGCACTATGGTTGTTAAAATGACAACTTAGGAAATGAGATAATATTCAACATGAAAGCCAACTAAGTTCCTACAAGAAATTATACAATGGAAAGGATAATGGATGCTATGATGAATGGATGATAATGTTTGATTATACAATGTAAATGCTATGATATGAAACTAGGATGATTCTACATATGCTCAAATGCTAACCATGAATATGCTAATCTAAAATGCAACTATGAAGCAAAGTAATATTCTAAGATTTAACTATGATGCAAAACATGATATGAAATGTAACTATAAGACTCCAAAATACTCCAATGCTCAAACGATATTCCTACATGATAACTCTACTTCAAATGTGGATGCAAAATACAATGGAAAAGGGTTGTATTTATAGGTTTTTCCAAGCATTTTGTGATGTGACAACGATCAACGGTCCAAATTCTAACAAGAGGGATGAATGGCGAAGATGAAGAAAATCAAGAAGGTGTCCCCTTGACCAAAGACAACATGCCAAATGGATGGAAGAATCAAGTGTGTGAGAAAAAAACCATGTGTTTGAAAGTTTGTTGAAGAAGTGTGTGAGGAATAAGCCATGTGTTTGAAGATATTTAATTATAATTATTTAATTTCATGTGACCTTGGTGAGGTGGCATGAAAAGTTGTAGACATATGTTTGAATTCCTAATTGGAATTAGTGAAAATTAAATAAAAAAAGCTTATGAAATTTGTTTATTTAATTAAATTAGAAGAATATGATTTTAGATTTGGAGAATTAGAAAATATGAACAATATAAATAAATTGAGAATTTATTTATACGTAGATGAAATATTAATTAAATAACTAGTATTTAATTAATTAAATTTCTTGACCGATTTTAGGTGTATACACTTTCAAATGGGATATGATTAATAAACATATAATATATAAGGTTTAATAACATTATGTTCTAACATAAACTCGTCAACAATGAAAGAGGGAAAAATATAATACATGACAAAATAATACCTCTATAGATGATGCATAAATACATTTAGCATTAAAGTCCAAAAGTGTATCAAAGATAGACATGTCATAAGATAATAAAGATAGAAACACGTTATAATATACAATAAATGAATGCAAATTATTCATGGAATAAAACCTAATAGGTTCCATAATGATATTAAAAATATAGAGTGGGAGGGTGGTATTTAAGATAAAACACTATGTATACCTAAGCCCTAATCGAAAGATATAAGAAAATAAAGACCTAGGTAATATTAAAAATATGTGAAAATTTAGAACAATTTCATATATGAAAATTTGAATTAGAAACCCTAAAGGCTAGATAAGGTTGTGTACGATTGATTAGGTTCATCAAAATGTAAATAATCTTTTTCCTTGTGCATGGTATAGAATAATCTTGTTACACCCCGTTTCTAAGTTACCAGATTACTTTTACCTTTATGAGTAAATATGTTTTTAATGCAAGATTACGACATTAATATGTTCAATGGATGAATAAAATGTATGAATATGCATTATGATGAATTATTTTGTAAATTCTTTAATGGTGATTGTGATATAAGATGAATATGATTTAAATGTATCAGTTAACTACATACTTGTTACACTAAGTTGGATGCATGAGAGGTTCAAACCCTCTAGAGGGGGAGGGAGAGTATCACCCAGGGGAGGAAGTTGGTACGGAAACCATTGGTATGTCTATTTGAGTACACACACACACACACACATTGTACATGATAGGGGAACCTAATTGAGTCAGTTTGAGTTTTGTGTCGGTAAGCTAAAAACCTAAGTTCAAAGCTTTTTGATCGATGGGTAAAACTATGTTTTGGTCGTCTTTGAACCACCTTGATCATTTAAGCAAATCGAATTAAAATAACAAAACTCTTGCACATGTCTTTCACTATGTGAAATGTGTATGTGAATATAGGGAATGTATATACAGGTATGCAAGGGAGCATTTAGGTGTCGATACTTAATTGAGGTATATATGTGTATGTATTAACACAATACTAATACTGGAAATTAAATAAGTCATATATATATATAAATATATGCATATATTGTTATATAATGATATAAATAAAAAGGATTATCGTAAATATGTATATAGGAGGATATATATATATATATATATATATATATATATATATATATAAACATATATACTTAATATTGATGATCAAGTGAAACACATATTGGTGTATATATATTAATATATATGTCATATTTATGTATGCGAATATATATATATTAAAATATATACATTACCTATTTGAATGAAAAATATAAATTTATTATTATCTATGAATATATTAAAAGTATTTATATTATAATATATATAGGCAGATATATGCATATTACCAAAATTAATAAGTGCAACCTATTCAAAGGAAAAACTGCCACATGGGAGAAGTAAGTCACACATCGGGAATAAGTTCTAAATGTTTTTGCAAACCAAACACCATAAAAATCTACCATGCATAGTGAGGATAGTGGTTGGAATGAAGGGTTGTAGTGAGTAAATATAGAAAGGGGAGATAAATGTGATGGAAGTAAAAATAATACAACATAATATAAGCATGTATTTGTTGTTATAAAGTATGAAAAGGCAGCGACATTTTGGAAAAGTAACCATGCTCTTGAATGAGTCAAAATGCCATACCAAAAGGCAAGGTGGCGTGGATATCTGATTGTTATTTGGAAGCATTTAAAATTAGTTGTTATGAAAACATGAGCTGCCAACATAGGAACCCAGATTGCAAGTTTATAAAGAATGTAAAAGGCCATGATGAAGTAGTATGAAAATAAGAGTTTATAAAGCCCACACACAACCCAAAAGAGAGCTTTGACTTGGTAAAATATCATGAGATATGCTTGTTTAAGCCACGAATTGGGAAAAGTACAAACTGATTATGAATTGGACTCCATACATGCTATGTTATTGGATCCTTTTATTGAGATAATGAACAACAAATCACAGGTTGAAATAATCAGTTTGGTCATGGCATTTGATAGAGGCATTTGAGTGATTTCAAGAGATAATTCTACAACTATTTTGACCAGCAAATCCCACGATTGGAAAAGAGAGAAGAGATGGCATGAAACTTAGCTTTCTTTTAGCTAGAAACAACTTTTCATTTCTATATAAATAGAAGGAAATAGCTTAGTGTTTGGTTGTTAATTCTTGAGTGCATTCATATTGTTCATTTCATATTCTTTTGTGAGTTTGAGAGCAGTTTATTTTATGAGTTGAGAGAAACATATTTGCGAGTTTTGAGATCATAGAATACTTGTTTTAGAGTGAGCATAGGCTGATTTGTGTAGCTAAAGTTATCAATTGAGTATCAACAATAAGAAGAGTTGAGATTAGAGGAGGCAACAAGTTGATCCATTTGCGTTGAGCAAGGAGTCTCAAGATATTTGTTGGGAGCTAATTTATACCAGACATGCTTAAGATAGCTATCTCTATATCTCTTATTAATTCTAAAACTAAGTATTATTATAGGCTAAAAGTGTTTGAGCTATTATTTGTGTGCATACTATTGCTATTGGAAAATGTGTGTGCAAGTTCAATCAACTAAATTATTAATGCAGTTAGCTAGACTAATTACAAGTTGGAAGTGATATGATATATTGTTATCATAATTATATTATTTGATTATTATAGCAAAGACAAGCTAGAATAGGGTATTATGATTATATCCAAAATACAGTATGAAAGGGATGAAATCCTAATAGAGGTATTATGCCATTACTATTTAGAGTATGATTTTATTTTATAAATACCTTTACTTGGTAGTTTAACCAGGGGTGGAGAACTTATGTTCTCAATTGTTTATAACCCTTGAAAGTAGGAGATTAGTTTATTCCCTAGGGTTAGGGTATACACTTGAATATGATTATATTGATATGAAACAATAGGGTTGAAAAACATATTGGAGATATATGTGTTCTAATTACCTTTTTAAATGATATTATCTTATACTTGACCAAGAGTCTATACCTATTCATGGTATTTTAATCTTAAGGAGAGGATTTTACGTCATGGCAAACCAAAGCTATAATACAAGGAGATTTTAAGGTGTGGAAGCACAAACTCCTCTCAAGCTGAAAATGTCCTCCAGATTAGATATGAACTTAACATAAATTTTAAACATGTGAATATATCTGTCATATTTAAGGAAAAGATATATGAATGTCTATGTACATACAAATGTAGGTACCATATATAAATGATGCAAATGATAACTTGGAAAGAACCATGAGGAAATTGGAAATTAGTTGAAAGATTATTAGATAAATTATTAGAAGTTAAATAGCTTATTATGCTAACTTATTATGGGATACTACTACGAACATAAGATTTTATATTGAATCAAATCTAATGATAATTAATGTCAAGGACAACCAGATTGGTTATGGCATCCTAGAAGGATGGAGTCATACTAGATATGACAATAAAGAGTCTGAAACTCAATTCAAAGAAGTAAGCTTTAAATCAAGTTTAATTCTAGATTATTATACATATCGACATATTGATAGTGCTTTAGATTGAAACAAGGTGTGTCCAATTGGTGACAAACAAGGTGTGTCCAATTGGTGACATGGTGTCATCAATATTAACTAGTTATGCATGAACTAGGAGAGTCGTTACTCCCATTATTACAAGAAAGAATTTGAATAATAAGTAGTTTCCAATACTAGGAATGTTACAAATGTGTAATAGGGTATTCAAGAGGTTGGGTTAAACCTAATTGGTCAGTTATATCAATATAAATGTGTTATCACTTTTGTATGGAATCTTGTTTCTATTATTTAAATTTTGGGGTCAAACCAAAACAAGAGTTTTCACAAGTCAATAGAGTTTTCAAATCAAGTGAGGGGGTGGGTGAACATACGACACTGCTTCATAAAAAGTGGATATATATATGAAAACTTTGGCCAAAGTAAGTGTAGAAGTCATTGCATACACTTTGTTGGTTCACTATGTGCTAGGATTGCATAGCTAGCCTAGAGTGTCATGCATGGTTGGAGGGTATATGTAGTGTATGATAGTGTAAGATAGGGGGACCACCACATGCAAGGCCCCAAGTCACTGAGGGCCAAGATGCGGAAGGCTGCCCTAACTTACCTCAGCTAAACGAGGTGTTCGGATATGAGGATGAAAATGATGAGGACTATAAGGTCCTGCAACCACTCTACAATCTCAAGATTCTAAATGAGGCTAGGTGAGCTAGTTTTTGAGCTCAACACTGTATCACAGATAACTCTTTGTCTGAGGATGAGAGTGTAACTCTGGGATGACAGTGTGGCGCGCTGGCGTTCGTACAACCAGAGGACCGAAAGTACAATGTGAACTATTAGAAAACAAGCTATTAGCCTAGCTAATGACTTTTAAAAGAGCAAAACAACACTATGAAATATGAGAAGTACAAAAAAATGTGATAAAGCAAATGTACCAAAGCTAGGGTGACAATGATGATTTCGTAGAAGAGCCTATTCTCCAGCTAGCTCCACAAAGCACATGCACCTACACATAGAAAGAGAGGAAAATGTTGGGTGGTTGTATAGGGGTTTGCCTCAGTCAGACCCCCATTTAGGTGTTTCCACCTCCATAGACAACAAAGAAAGCAAGATAAAGAGACCAATATAACAAAAAACACTAAAGCACTACAAAATAGTAAAGCGCTAACTCAACTAAGTGATAGAAGGAAGGAAATGGAAGCTTACCACCTCCACCAAGAGCACTCAAGGATGCTTGGGAGAGAAAATGAGAGTACTCGAGCCTCTGCTTCAATGGTGTTTTGTTCCCAACTTTCTCTACCAAAGTGATGGAGTGTTGTGTTTGTTGCAATGGAGTGTAAGAATACTACTTGAAAGCTTGAGAGTGAGTGTAAGAGTGTGGAGTTGAAGGCTTGAAGTGTGTAGAAGATGGCTTGTTCAAGGAGTGAATTTGAAGAAGGGATGAAAGAAACAACCATATTCAGGTTAGTCGGCTGAAGGGGGCGTTACAACTTGACTCCCAATGAGAAGTGTAATTCCTTTGCAGGTTCAACAATAGGAATCTACCAGGGACGTAAGCGTGCCACACGGACGTCTACGTGCCACGCGGACATCTGCGCACCACACAGACATCTGCGTGTCACACAGGTGTCCTAGATGGAAATTCCTCCAACAACGCTCAAAACAGGCGCCAAGTGTGACAACAACAACGGGCTTAGGTGGAATTAAGCCTCTGAACTTAGTTTTCTAAAGTGGAAAGGGACAAAAGGGAAATTTACACATGGGGCGTAAATTCACTCCTATTCATTTTTCCCCCACCTTAATGAGCACAAGTATTTATGAGGACTCGGTAAAGTAGATCAAGAAAAGAGTAAGGTTAGAAATGTATACTTGAATCGTCAAGGAAGCAGACCACGATCTGGCCTACTTGAAGGTGCAGGGCAAGCGAAAGACTCCATAGTTGTTTGGAACTATGAAGTTGAAAAAATAAAGCACCTTACATGCTCTCAGTCCTGCAAGGAAGGTGTCCCTAAAAGCTCTAGCATGGAGGAAACCCAAAGCAAGCACCCTACAGGCTCTCAGTTTTATAGGGAAGGTGTTCCCCAAGATCTCTCGCATGAAAAATACCCAAGGAAGCACCTGGTCGCATCCACAAAAGGATATAAAAGTCACGAAAAAGCCTAACCTGGGAATTGGACATTCCAGCAAGTGACTAATATCTACTTATGGTCATTCATTTACATTGTCAATCCAGGGAACGTATACTTGAAATGGAGCGGCATTGTATGTGCACTAAGAACCAGTTTCAGTCATGATTTACCAGAAATAAATGTGTGAAAGGAATTCTACTTATGCTAAAAGAATGTAATGCAAAGCCTTCTAAACTTAATTAAAGCAAAAATCATAACAACTATGACTAAGAAGCAAGTTACTATGAACTAGCTTTATGCTGCAGGAACAAACACAGGGATGGATTCCCGATGCTGCAGGAACAATATAAGACTGAGTTTGTGCTGAAACTTTCAAGAATGAAATCTAACTTATAATCAACAGGAAATAAACAACTAACTAACTACAGATACTTACTAAGTGGACCCCCTTAGCAAGCATCAACTAGTTATGCAAGAGTTGAACTCAAAACTTCATTAGCTTTTATTCATAAACTTGGAATGATATACATCGTTCTGCTTATAAGAAAACTAACACAAAACACTATCTCTTATTATAATACTAACTTTTACATTCTCTGCTTGCTCACTCGCGCAGGAGGAACACTTATTTAAACTAGAAAAGCAACTAACTACCTAACTCTAACAAAGAAAGACGTGGACATAAATGTATCCTAAAATTGAGGAACATACTTCTCATAAATGAAAGCATATTTGTTCAACACGATTCAGAGAGAATTTAGCATTCCACTCTTCCCAGATTAATGATCATTTAGATTTCTTCCCAACAACCCCGTCAGAGAGTCTTCGCCGGAACAACTTCCTTGATGCCGTGTTGGTAATGGACTTTACTGCAAGGCTAAGATCTGCTGCGCTTGACTCATTCATGCTTCCTTCAACAACTTGCAATATACAAGGCGACAGAAGGGAAAGAAAGCACTCATGGAAACAACACGATACACATTCATTAATCACATATTAAATCTATTTCATTATCCAAAAACCACATGCATTATATCAGTCATTCGGGAGGTCAAACAGGGTAATTAATAAGACACATAAAGATGTTAAGCTGCAAGAATATAGGAATGTATTGCTACAGGATACTACCCAATTTCAGATAAAAAGTATTTAATTAAAGAGTTAAAACAACCATTAGTAATAAGAGTAAGGGTATTAAAAATACATCATAATACTCAAATTATGAGCATATTTTGAGCTCATCATCTGCCCCCTACTTATCCTAATGATGGTCCTCCAACATTAAGCTTCCTGGTTGTTTCTCTAAAATTCGTAGGAGTAGCATGGCCTTGTAGTGAAGTTCCAAATTTATAGTAGAAACCCCTAAAATTTTGGCATCTCTCATATCTGTGGGTTTCTATATCCTCATTGACATTTGTAGCTCGATAATGATAAAGTGGCCACATCAAAACTGGAGGTTGAAATGTTATTGGCAACCATAACTCAAACCTCTTCTGAAGACCAAGTTACATGTACTTCTCTATCCTTCTAAGGGCTACTTTGAAGTTCAAGGGGCTGTGAGACTCAGATTTCCTTAGGCCAACAGTTAGTTTTTCCCATCTCTTTTCAATTATGGAAGATGAAAGCTTCCAAAACAGATATGGTTGGCCTTTGAATTCTTCATACACTTGCTTCCTGATATCGAATATTTTTATTCTTTCTGTTTGATCATTGAACCCATACGCAACAGTAAGTCAAGTTTTCAACATTGTGTAGGGATCTGAGCTTTTAGGTCGTAGTGGGATAGGCTCATCCTTTTCGGCTTCTTCATAAGCTTCTAATTGTCTGCCATAATTAGTTTCATTGGCCGCCTAAGACATGAATGACCTCAAATGAATATCACCAATATAAAGAAGTGGATTCCACTCCGTTTTAGAGAGAATTATCAAACCATGCAAATAAAATTCACATAAAGAATTTTTGAGCCAACTAGGGGCTACTTGATATACATCATAAAATTATTTGGCTGTATGAATAATAGGATTTAAATTCCTTGAAATTCTCATTAATTGAAACCAAAGAAATTTTTCTTTTAAGCACATAGCATAAACCCTAGGCGGTGGTCTACATTCCACAATTTTACCAGTTATTTTCCTCATTTCATCCATTTTCTCTTTCATTTCCTGGATTTCCTATTTCTGTCTTGCAATTTCTCTTTTCAATTTCTTCTTTTATTCTTCCCAAAGACTTTGCTGAATTTCAGTCTTGGCTAAATGGCGGAAACTTAGGGTTTGAAATGTGATCGGCCTCCATGTGGTCCTAAGGTATTCCAAAAATTCAATCAACAATGTATTTTTATAAACCATTGCTTGACAAGTTGTAGGGGGTAATGAGGTTTCATTGGACACTTCTAATTATTCAGGTTGTTCTTCCTCTTGTTGTAGGAAAGATTCATGTTGCTGCACAGGAGGAGATTGTACTTCCTCTGAAATTTTCCTAGTTGCCTCAGCCAAGTCATCAAGACTTGGCATTCCCCTTTCATTATTAATAACATGTTGTGCTTCCTCAACTTCCATTGGCTCATATTGCATTTCCCCAAGAACAACAGATGGGTTTTGTGGAACATTCTCAGATTCATTCTGAGAATCATCATGACTGTATTCTTCAGAGTCCTCAGAAATTATTATAACTTTAGGTTGAGCAGATGTTGAGGTGACTTTACATTGTTTCCTTGTTGAAACCCTTTTTGGAAATGTTGCAGCTGTAGGAGGCACTCTCGTGGCTTTCCCCTTTCTGACTTTCCTAGAGGACTCAGAGTCAACAGAAGAAGATAATGGTGAAACTGCAGTGGCAACAGGTGTTGCTGCAGGAGGAACTGCTACAGGAGAATATGCTGCAGGAGAGGAACACTGTTGTTTTTGAACATGAGGGTTAGACTCTGGGGTTTGTTCTGCCCTAGATGACTCTCCTACCTTCATTTTCCCTTTTTCTCTTCTACTAGCAGACCTGGTTTGTACTCGGGTAGAGGGCTCTGGTGTGGAGGCTGTAGGAGTTGGTGTTGTAGGGAGTGCTCTAGGAGGCTCTGGAAGTTGCAGACCCTTTTGAGCAATAAATTCTTGCCAAAAAAGGGGTGATACATCCCTCAGGGAATGCTCAATCAAGAGTTTAATTAGGGCATGATGGGCAATAGAATTGTCCCTACCCCTCTAGGTTTCATGGGCACATTGTTTCAAAAGGTTTAACAAGAAATTTGGAACATTGACAGCTAAACTATGCCTCATATGACTCAATAATTTAAAATGGTAGGAATGTAAATAGGAAAAGCGTCCCTCATAAGTCAAGTACCTGATTATGAGGATGGCATATTCTGAGTATGGAAAAGGCAGTGACACTCGTTTGCATCCTTGTTTAGAAACCTCCAAGGGTCCATCTGTTGGTATTGTGAATTTTGCCCTAGCAGAGACAACATATGAAGAAAAAATTTCTCCTACCGTTGGAAGCCCAGTTACTTCTACAATCCATTCTTCTATTATAGCCACTATCAAACCCCACACTGAAGCTTCTCCTTCTGAAAGAGTCCTCAAAAACTCACCTGCAACTTCCTCATTGAAGGAATCTAACCTCAGAAAATAATTCAGCCAACCGCAATTGCTGAATGTCTGAACTGCTTGAGGATTTTGTGTCAAGAGTTCATGAGCTATAGGCTCATGCCTTACTAATTGGCCACCCATATTCACAAATTATCCCTGTTGAGATTCCAGAAACTCAAACCTTTTCTGAAAATTAAAAAAAAACTTCTTTCTACTCTGCCGTCACTTTTCCACTTTTCTTTACTTTTCCAAGAATGAATCAAAAGATAATTGCATGAAATGATTGTTAGGAACTACTCAAATCAAGCAGTTAATTATTGTTTAGGATAAAACACGCAGTCATATTTGGAAAGTACAAGAAAATAAAAATATCTTATCAGTTGTGACAGTGACATAAGAAAAGGTTTGAAATGGATTATCCCCGCCCCCTACTAAAAATTTGGCATGTGTCAACACGTGCGAAAAGATAGGTGAAGAATAGGCAATAATGACTGATATGTACATAACAGTTGATGAATAAATAAAATAAATAAAATAAATAAATGATGTGACAATAAAAGATATTGCGTACTTTGTAATAAATGCTCGTACATGCTGGGAAAGATCACAACTCAACATGAAATGATGGCTAGAATGGAAATCATAAATGAGGGCGGTATGGTAGGATGGATGACGTGGAAGAAAAGGGGATGAATGGTGGTGATGGATGAAAAACGGAGAACGTGGCTTCCTTGAAAAGGAAAGCTTTATTATGAGCATGCAACGTGGAATTTTAAAGAGATGGTGCAGGAAGATCAGTGGCCGCATTCGAAACAAACTGCTTCATAAATTCTTCTTTGGACGTTGGCCTATGATACAACCGAAGATGGTGTCCATTAACTAGTAGCTTGAAACAGACAGGATCTATTGTAGCTAATTGAACTGAACCATTATCAAACACATTTTCTATTTCATAAGGACCAAGCCATCTTGTTGTGAGTTTACCTTGATTGTCTTTGTACCTGGAGTCATAGAGCAGCGCCCAATCACTGGCAAAGAATTGCTTAGTTCGGATATGATTGTCATGCCATTTTTTTCTTTGTTGTTGGATAGTTTCAGTATGCTACAGGGTAGCTTTCCTTATCTCATCTAATGCATTCAGCTGTAGGAGGCGTTCCTTTTGAACTTTTGAAATATCAATGTTAAGCTGGAGAGCAGTCCTCAAAGTCTTATGCTCAAACTCTATTGGCAACATGAAATTTTTTCCATAGAGTAACTCAAAAGGAGTGAACCCTGTAGTTGTTTTCCATGTTGTTCTATAGGCCCAGACCGCTCCAAGAAGGTGACTGCTCCAATCCTTCTTGTGTAATTGGACTGTCTTTGTAAGGATTGCCTCAATTTCTCTGTTGGTAACCTCTTCCTGACCATTGGATTGAGGGTGATAGGGGCTAGACTTTCTATGCCTGATCTTGTAATCATTCATCAATGCAGTGATTAAGTTGGATGTAAACTGAGCTCCTTGATTAGTAACAAGTTCTCTTGGGACTCCAAACTGAGTAAAAATATGCTCATATAGGAACTCAACAACTTTATTGTCACGGGCATGTGTCATTGCTTTCACTTCCACCCACTTGGTTACATAATCAGTACAAACCAAAATGTATGATTTCCCATTGGATGGAGGATCGATAGGCCCAACAAAATCTATGCCCCACTTGTCAAAGGGACTGACTACCACTTGTGGATTCAGGGGCATTTCATCAGACCTTGTTGGTCTCCCCATTCGTTGACATTTGTCACATTTCTTGGTGTAGGCTGCAACATATTTGTGTAGTGTGGGCCAATAGTATCCTATAGTAAGCACCTTCATAGATGTTCCCTTGGCTGCAAAGTGCCCACCACATGGCTCATCATGATAGGCATGCAAAATGTCATAGGTCTCATCTTCCTTAACACATTTTCTCATGACTTGGTCAGGTCCTGTGTAAAATAAACAATTTGCAATTCATAAAAAGTTAAAACTTTTCTCTACCAACAATTGTCTTTCCTTTGGTGAGAAGTGTGCTGGAATTTTGTTGGCTGCTAAATAATTTGTAATATCTGCATACCATGGAATTTGAGCAGCAATAGAAAATAGATGTTCATCGGGAAAGCTATCATCAATTATCTCAGGAGGTGTAATTGTTTGAAGTCTTGACAAGAAATTAGCCACCACATTAGTTCGGTCTGGCTTATCAATAATTGTGATATCAAATTCCTGCAACAATAGGAGCCATCTTGCTAATCTGCCAGATATGGCAGGCTTATTCATGAGGTATCTTATTGCAGCATGATATGTATGGACAAATATTTGATAACTAGTGACATAATGTCGAAACTTGTTCAGAGCATACACAACTGCTAGAAATTCTTTTTATGTGACAGTATAGTTTAATTCAGGGCCTTGAAGGTTTTTTCTAATGAAATATATGGCATGCTCTATGGAATTCTCTTTCTGTCCTAAAACTACCCCTATGGCATAATTAGAAGCATCTATGTGTATATGAAAGGGCAGACTCCACTTCGGTCCTTGAAGAACAGGTGCCTGAGTAAGTAGGTCCTTAAGCTGCAGGAAAGATTTGTCACAGGGCTCAGTCCAGTTAAATTCAGAATCCTTAGTCAATAAAACATATAATGGACTAGTTATTTTGCTGAAGTCTTTGATAAATATTTTATAATATCCAGCATGTCCTAGGAAACTTCTAACATACTTTTGTTTTATAGGTGTTGGCAACGTTAGAATAACTTTTATTTTTGCAGGATCAACTTGAATTCATGTTTGAGAGATATGATGGCCTAAAACAATTCCCTCTTGCATCATCATAAAACATTTCTCACTATTCAAAGACAAATTTTGCTCTTGACATCTTTTCAACACTTTTTCCAAATTGAATAATGCTTCTTCATAACTCCATAAGTAGTGAAGTCATCCATATAGATCTCCATAGAATCATGAGAAATGTCAGCAAAAATACTAATCACTGCCCTTTGAAATGTTGCAGGTGCATTACACAGTCCAAAAGGTAAGACAGAGTAGGAAAAAGTACCCCATGGACTGGTAGAAGTTGTTTTGTCTTGATCCTCAAGGGAAATTCTAATTTGATTATACCCACTATATCCATCCAAAAAGGAGAAATACTTTTTACCAGACAATGAGTCTAGTACTTGGTCAACAAATGGCAGTGGAAAGTGATATTTTTTAGTTGTTGTGTTCAACTCCCTATATTCTACACAAACTCTCTATTTTCCATCTTTTTTAGGAACAATCACCAATGGCTATACCCATTGACTATCTGAAATTGGGTAGATAAAACCAGCATCAAGTAATTTTTGGAGCTCTGTTTTAACTATTTCCCTAAGTGTTGAGTTTATCCTTCTTTGAGGCTTCCTAACAGGTAAACAGTCTTCCTTAATGTAAATCCTATGAGTACAGAGTTGAGGATCTATTCCCTTCATATCCCCATAGTCCCATGCAAAAGCTTTGTGTTGTTCTTCCAACATTGTGACCAGGGCAACTTGTTGAGATTGAGGCAACTTATTATTGATGTTCAGACAACGGCCTGGAGACACTTCTACTTGCTTGGTAATATCATTCATGGAGGCTGTTAATAAAGGTGGTGTCTATATTTCATGTGGAAGCAAGTTGTGATAAACTGCAGGAGATTCAGGTGGCATGCTCTCAGAATTCAGTTGTTGCAGGAAACACTGCTGAGGACAGCTATCTAGAACAAATGGGCTACTCAGATCAGAGTTGGACTGCAAAATGTGTAAAAGTAGGCCATCCTCACTCTGAAGCTGGGAAAACAAATTAGTTTGCAGCATCATTAGCTGAGCCAATGAATTGATTTCTTCAGTTTCCTCTCCTAAATCTAGCTAAATTGGTTGAGACAAGTCTGGCTGAGGCTGGGCAGGTGGATATAAAGCCAATTTCTTTCTTGACTGACCATCAGAAATTGTCATGTCTCATGAATGACATCCTATAAAAGCATCAGTTAACCATGGTCTACCTAGGATAATAGGATATCCTCCCAAAGTTGCCTTAGTGGACAATATGGTGAAGTCTGCTAGGTATTCCCAAGACTCAAGGATGACAATGATATCTTCTACCACTCCATCAGGTTTTACTGTAGAACTATCAACAAACTGTAGGACGGTAGGTGTAGACCGAATTGTTGGGATTTTCAAACACTCCATTGTATACTTGGTCATTACATTGATGGCTACACCAAGGTCTATCAAAACATTCTTTACTATCTAGCCATTAATATTTATTTGTACCACAGGACTCCCAGGGTTAAGTATATTTTGGAATGACTACCTTCCCTAACATAATATCTATCAATTGTCGTAGAACATGGATAGTTTGGGGATCCTTTTTCTTTCTTCCTAGTTTCTTTAAATAGGCCTCCTTAATGGTTTTTCCATAAATTGGGACATCATTAATGGCTTAAAAAGAGAAATTTGAATGTGTACATTCTTTAGCTAATCCAAAATATCAAAGGTAGGCTCTTCCATAGACTTGGATGTAGTAATTTGCAATCTCTAAGGAAAAGGCGGTTTAGCCTAATGCTGCAGGACAGGTTCCTTAGAGACAGTATCTGATACAAGTATATGTTCTGTAGGATCAGTAGGTTGTTCAAAGACATAATCTGGAATCTCTATAATTATAGGCAGTTGTGGAGCAGGAAGAGTGGTTTCAGACTTGAGATGGATATTATGAATATTCAGGGTATAAGTTGGATACTGATTGACTTCTGCAAGATACATAGGTTGTTTGTGGCTGCTGCTGCTTATTATTAGGATTTGGAAATGGTTGAGCAGGTATAGGCGTTTGTTTTAGAGGGCCAGTATTTGCTGTAGGTGATGCAGGAGGTGGTATGAGGGCCTAAGGTTGTGGCTGCTGAAGCTGCAGGGATCCAGGGGATTGGTTCTGTCATTGCTGAAAACCTCTCCATTGAGGATTTTGCTGCCAGTTACCTGGGGGTGGAGTCCATTGTCCTTGTGGTTGCTGCCAACCTCCTTGAGGAGATTGCCATGGAGGAATTTGATAGTTAGACCAATGTGGTTGAGAAGTATTCCAAGGTGGTGATGGGCCATATGTAGGTTGCCATTGGTTATTGTAATTAGAATAAGGATTACCAAAAGTCAAAGGGTCTTGAGGCATACCTTGTCTTTCAGCCCATGGTCGCCTTTGTGCGACGAAGAATACTTGGTCATCATCACCTTCTACTATCTTAAAATTAGTAGGTAACTGCTTAGCCTCCAGGTTAGCCACTATCTTACATCTGCAGTCACGTTTCTTCTATCTACAATGTGGACAGAACTCAGCCAAGATTGTTTCAGCTTCCTCATGTTTCTTCCGAGCTTGCATAGTATCCAACTGTGTAGCCATATTGTTTATGATATCCTGTTTGAAATCAGGCAACAAATTTGTGATTTCTATTCGTGAAACTCCATTAATAGAAGACTTTCCCACTGTAGCTTGATGACCTCTACCCTTCTTAACAATTGCTCGAGAGTAGTTGAGACATATTTTCTTGATATCATCCTAAGGCAGTTGGGTTATATCTCCTCCTCCCATCAGATCCAGGGCATCTATACAAGTATCACTGATTCCCCTTAGAAAAAGTAGTTTATGAGATTCTTCATTGAGAGTATGTTCTGAATTATTTTTCAGGGAAAACAAGAATCTTGAGATATAGTCTTCCAGGCTTTCATCCTCCTTTTGTTGAATTCTAAATATATCATCACCCTTACTACCACCCTTACAATATTCCTTGTATTTCTCAATAAATTTTGTTTGCATGGCTGCCCAACTATCAACAACACCCCTTCCCAAACTCATAAACCATCTAAGAGCTCCTTCTTTCAAAGTAGCAGGAAACAACTTCAGCCTGTGAGCATTTGAAGTGTAATCATAGCTGCGACAGAGGATGTCAAATTCAAACAAGAAAGTGTCTGGATCCTCTATAACTAGTCCATAGAACTTGGGAAGTAATGAAGAAGGGATATTTGTAAGGTTATCATTATCTTGCTAAGCAATGATGGGGAATTCAAAAGCAGGAGGTTGGTTAGGTGGATTTCGTGCCATATTTGTTTGATGGAGTATCAGAGCAAATGGATTTTCTTCAGGTTCTTCATCAGTTGGGTCAAATGGCAATTCAACAAATAGGCTTTCAACAAATGGATTGATATCTTGGTCTCCTCCTTCCTCAAATAGACTATAAGTTGGTTCAGAATTGTTATCAATGAATGGAAGGTCAGGGAGGAATCTTCCCAGAGCGTCTCTTCTTCTATGCATGCAATAGAATGAATGGTAAATTGAAGGACTTTAGAAAATGCGTGAATAACAGATTAAACTACTGCTAACAATGACTATGATAGGTTCTTAGTTTGACACCATCCCCAACAACAGCGCCAAAAATGGTCGCATCCGCAAAAGGATATAAAAGTCACAACAAATCCTAACCTGGGAATTGGACATTCCAGCAGGTGACTAATATCTTCTTATGGTTGTTCATTTACATTGTCAAACCAGGGAATGTATACTTGAAATGGAGCGACACTGTATGTGCACTAGGAACCAGTTTCAGTCACGATTTACCAGAAATAAATGCGTGAAAAGAATTCTACTTATGCTACAGGAATGTAATGCGAAGCCTTCTAAACTTAATCAAAGCAGAAATCATAACTATGACTAAGAAACAAACTATGAACTAGCCTTATGTTGCAGGAACAAACACAAGGATGGATTCCCGATACTGCAGAAACAATATAAGACTGAGTTTGCGCTAAAACTTTCAAGAATGAAATCTAACTTATAATCAATAGGAAATAAACAACTAACTAACTATAGATACTTACTAAGTGGGCCCCCTTAGCAAGCATCAACTAGTTATGCAAGAGTTGAACTCAAAAATTCATCAGCTTTTATTCATAAACTTGGAATGATATACATCATTCTGCTTATAAGAAAACTAACACAAAATACTATCTCTTATTATAATACTAACTCTTACATTCTCTGCTTGCTCACTCACGCAGGAGGAACACTTATTTAAACCAGAAAAGCAACTAACTACCTAACTCTAACAGAGAAAGACGTGGACATAAATGTATCCTGAAACCGAGGAACATACTTCTCATAAATGAAAGCATATCCATTCAACATGATTTAGAGAGAATTTAGCATTCCACTCTTCCCAGATTAATGATCATTTAGATTTCTTCCCAACAACCCGGTCAGAGAGTCTTCGCCGGAACAACTTCCTCGATGCCCTGCTGGTAATGGAATTTACTGCAAGGCCGAGATCTGTTGCGCTTGACTCGTTCATGGTTCCTTCAACAACCTGCGATACACAAGGCGACAGAAGTGAAAGAAAGCACTCATGGCAAACAACACGATACACATTCATTAATCGCATATTAAATCTATTTCATTATCCAAAAACCACATGCATTATATCAGTCATTCAGGAGGTCAAACAGGGTAATTAATAAGACACAGAGATGTTAAGCTATAGGAATATAGGAATGTATTGCTACAAGATACTACCCAATTTCAAATAAAAAGTATTTAATTAAAGAGTTAAAACAACTATTAGTAATAAGAGTAAGGGTATTAAAAATACATCATAATACTCAAAGTATGAGCATATTTTGAGCTCATCAGCGCCCTACAGATCTACAGCTCTATAGGGAAAATAACCCCCAAGATCTCTCGCATGGAGAAAACCCAAGAAAGTGGACTCTGCAGAGTCAAGAAGCAACCACGTAGGCAAGTAAGTGGACAGTCACACAGATCATCATCATTTTGGAAAACTTTCGAAGGGCTCCCTAAGGAACCCGTTATGAAGAGGGGGTCCACTCAAGGGACGTACAGTTCAAAAAATAGATGTTCTCTTTCTTAGATCGATATGTCATCAAGGGATCCTTTTGAAAGATGTTCATTTTATCAAGGAATTCGAAAGGAAGAATATGCCCCCCATGTGAGGGGAAGGTCAAAGTTGTCCCCATTTCGGAGGAAGGTTTTAAGTCCTTTCTTTACAAACCCATGATGAAGGAAACATGTTCCGTTAGGGTTTCAAGTTGAGAGTGTGATTCTAAAGAAAGGTTTGTGAGGATTCTCGAGAAAAGATTCATTGGAAACAAATGTGTTTTCTAAAAATCAAAATGTTGAAGAAAGGCGTTGTCACACATGAGAGGGACAACTTAAGCAAACAAGAAAAAAGATAAAGAGAAAGCAAAAAGAAAGAAGACACAAACAAAGGGCACAAGGGTAGCTAGATATTTTAGGGTCATAATTGCTCATAAATATATATAGATACGTATAATAATAGTATATAAATGAACTGTCATTAACCCCCTACTATATCAGACTATGTGAAGAATGCATGAGAAGAAAAAGTAAAAATAAAAAATTAGGTCAACATGGAAGGGAAGCCTAAATGCCCCCAACACTTTGCATCATCCCTAGTTTGTCGAAAATCAAGCACAAACATGGAAGAATGATGATACAAATAGAAGAAGGTTTACGACACAAAAACCACACCTATATCCAAGCACCAACAAGGGTGACAAGGGTCATCCAAACAAACATAGCATGATCACAAAGGAAACACATCACAAAACACACACACACACAAAAGATCAAGAAGAGGCCTCCTCCTCCTCCTAACATTTATTAGCCAAGAGGTTGTCCGCTTACCACTCTGGATCATTGTAGGGGGAAGGAGGATGAGTGTGCAGTGGTGGGATGTTAAGAGGAGGAACATTTGGCCTTCCTGCAACAAGGGCTAAGGAAGAGGGCCCCTCGAGGTCCTCTCCATCGAGCTCTTGTGGAGCTAGGGTCAACAATTTCGCGAAGATTACTGACAAGGCCGAAACTTCATCCACAGAGTTAAACATGCACCCCACAGGAGCGCCATGTCTAACTTTAGTGGATAGGGCAGGCTATGCCTGAGATTCACCATTGGGCTCGCCGAATGACTCAAGAGTAGTGACGAACTCAGGAGAAGTCAGGATTGGTTTTGTCACTAGGATAGAACAAGTCAGCACAGGACCACCTTGTGAAGAAGGTGGGCTCCTCTTACGTCCATTGCTAGAAGGACCACACTCCACCTTTTTCTTCGTTGGAGAAGATGAACTCCCCACAAACGAGACTAGAGGCGTAGAGGAAGAGGAGGAAAGAATCACAAAATATACGACCAAGGTATTAACCATATCCACAGGCTTCGGGAAAGGCTGGATATACGAAACAGACATCAACATAGGTGTCTCCACCGAAGGAGTGATGAACACCTATACCCCTTGGGGTTAGGCACATTCATACTCACTATGGGAGCCGAAAGCGGTGTGGAACTAGACTGGAGAGAAGCAGAAGGAAGGGAAGAGGGCGACACAATAGGAGGCCCTGAAGCAGTGGTGGTCATCTCTTCTTCCCTTCTTTGTGAGGTGTCCTGCTCAGCTAAGAGAGTCTTTCACCGATGCTTGTGCTCACGCACAAGGTGGTTTCTTCGACTCTTGGAGCTGGAGGCCGGAGGCTGTGAAGGAACAAAATACTCCTGCTCAACCATGGGAACGTCCACTACAACCGTTTTCGGCGGAGAAACATATTCCTAAATGGGAGTAGGAGGGACAGGTTGAGGAGCAGTGGGGGGAGCCAGCTCAAGAGCCTCGGCAGCGAGCCTCTTCCCATTCACTACTTTGGGAGTCGGAGTGGTAGGAGGCTGTAGATCGAATTCCCTTCGGGAACCCTTCTTTCTGTCTTATAAATAGTACCACGGTTTGGGGTATTCATTAGGGAGATCCGCGATCCTGAGCTTCGGCCTATGCCAAGGAGGAATCATCAAATTCAACAAATAGTCGTCGGGTTGACTCATCTAATACTCTTCCCAAGAAAGGGGAGAGGACGAGGCAATCTGAGAGAAGGAAACCTTCTCTTTACCTTTAAGGGAGGGAGAGGGAGCCAGCGTGGACTTCTCCTTTCCTTTTTGGGAAGAGAGAGTTTTCGGTACAGGGTTCTCCTTCTCCTCTCAAGAAGATGAGGCAACTGATTTCTTTACTACAGGAAGGGTCAATTTCGGCTATCCTTGGCCCCCAGTCTTATACTTTACATAATTCTTGTAAAGTAGGTCCATCCTTGGAGGAAGCAATACAACTGGGGAGGGCCAAAAGTGATCCAACGGATATCCACCATGGGACACCAATAGTCGGTATCCAGTGTCATGCACTACATGCACAATATCTTTATGGGATAATTTTAAACACTTGTGAATAACAGAGGCGATTTCGTTCATGGAAGCTAGTCAAGGTATGCCTAGCTTCAACTTGAACAAATCTTACTCTGGGATAACATCAAAAACCGTGTCAACAACCCTGGGTCTGACCAGGACGGACAAAGTTATCTAGCCATAAGGTTTAAGACATACCATCATGCGTACAGATGGTAGATTTTGTTTCTTCATACTCTTCATTTTGTTAGCAGAGTGAGACGGAAATGGGTCTGTGTATATCTGTAATTGACCATTAGCTTTCACCAGTGATTTGTTAGCATTTTGTTTACTCCCACCGAGATGAATGGTACCGTCCTCGATGTGGTCCTGTATCTCATGACGCAGCCGCATACAACATTCGGTATCATGCCCATTAACTTGATGGTACTGACAATAAGTGTTCCCGTCATACCAATTAGGGTAAGGTTCCTTAACAGGCTTAGGACTCGACAAAGTTATGATCTTATCCTTCAATAGCTTTTGCAAGATAGAAGAATAGGATTTCGATAACTTTGTGAACTTTCGGTTATGCCTGAGGCCATTGTTATCAGTAGTGGCAACTACGTTCGTAACAACCTTACCTTTCCTAGAGATTGATGTGATAGACTTCCCCTTGGAATGGGAGCGCAAGGAGGATCCCCCGAACTGAACAACCGTTCGTTGGTACTCTCGTAAGGTTGCACACAAGTGCACGAAAGAAGGATACTTCATAAGGGAAAACTTCTCTTTCCAAGGCCTTTGTAAGTTCCCTATGAATACCTTCTGCACTTCAGAATCGGGCAGCTGATATGAGATTTGTGAAAGTAGCGCTTGGTAGCGTGCTATGAAATTAGTGATTTTTTCGTTATCTCCATGTTTACATTGGACAAGATTTGAAAAGGTCATCTTCGGTTTGATGTTCACTTGAAATTGTCTAAGGAACTAATTTACAAGTTGGTCAAACGAGAAAATGGAATTGTCAGGCAAGGAACGGTACCACTTGAGCATTGTATCCTTGAGAGATCGGGGGAGCAGTTTAGCCATCAACGCGACGTGATGGAAAAAGTCTATGCACAGGGCGTTAAAGGTAGACACATGTGTCTGTGGGTCTCCTTTACTGCCATACTTTTCAAATTTAGGTATCTCCATTCCTTGGGGGAAAGGAGTGTTTAAGATCGCAACCGACAATGGGATGTGTCGAAAGAAGGGCTAGAAGATAGGTTGGGTAGAGGCTTGGGAAAGACTTGCTAACTGGCTCTACATCTTACCCATATTTTGAAGAAGAGTGTTCAGAATAGGGCCATTAGAAGATAGAGGGCCAGAGGAACCTCCCCTAGAACCACCACCAAGGCCACCTCCAGAATTGCCACCGATGTGATTCCTGCCAAAACCACTACCAAATCCACCACCACCAATAGGTCCTCCGTTGGAACCACCACCATGACCTCCACTGGAACCGCTTCCACTAGCACCACCTCCGCTACCGAATCCACCACCACTACCAAAGCCTCCACCACTCATCTCGCCAAAGCCTCCACCACTAGAAGTGACAGGGGGTGAAGCTAAAGCCTAAGGGGACCCTGTTTACTTTGATAATTTTGGGTTGTTTAGAGACAAAAGGGATACTAATAGAAGGGACCACATCAGCCATGTAAACGGAAGTGGGAGGCATGGATACTCCTAACTGTCCTTCACGCTCTTCGAAAGTGACTCCTTGTGCAAAGCTAGGATTGCTTGAAGGAACACACGCTTCAACAAGACCAAGGAGGCTAGTCAGAAGCTCTATGCATGTTCGATCTTTACCCATCATATGTTTTAACTCGCTAACAACCCAAGCGACTCTAGCCATCTTTGGATTTCTTTCCAAGTGATTTTCTAAGTCGCCCAACCCTTTTGCGAGGGTGGAGACATATTCTGCAGGGATCTGAATGACCTCATGCTCATCCACCGATGATGGTGTAGGAGACACAGGAGGAGTGGGGACATGATCAATCTCGTCAATGAATCCCATCTCATTCCTCAACAACTGCTCCTGCGCGGCCACACTAATGGCAGGACCAGAGAAAAGGCATGTAGATAACCCAATAGAGACCTTTGTCCTTTCCATCGGGAGGTGTCGTACACTTCTCCTAACGATATACCTGGAAGTCATGGACTGGGTTGTGATGCTCATAAACCTTCGCAACACTTAGGAACACAACAGTCACGAAGTACACAAGAGAGGTCTCAACACCAACAAATGAACAAACGTTGGTTCACATCGGGTTCACCAAAATGTAAGATAGGGGGACCACCACATGCAAGGCCCCAAGTCACAGAGGGCCAAGATGTGGAAGGCTGCCCTAACTTACCTTAGCTAAACGAGGTGTTAGGATATGAGGATGAGAATGATGAGGACTATAAAGTCCTGCAACCACTCTACAATCCTGAGATTCTAAATGAGGATAGGCGAGCCGGTTTTCGAGCTCAACACTATATCTAAGATAGCTCTTTGTTTGAGGATGAGAGCGCAGTTCCGGGATGACAGCGCGACGCGCTGGCGTCTCTCAGGTGCGTTGGCGTTTGTACGACCAGAGGATCGAAAGTACAACGTGAACTATCAGAAAACAAGCTAGCAGCCTAGCTAATGACTTCTAAAAGAGAAAAACAACACTATGAAATACGAGAAGTACAAACGCATGTGATAAAGCAAATCTACCAAAGCTAGGGTGACAAAGATGATTTCATAGAAGAGCCTATTCACCAGCTAGCTCTGCAAAGCACATGCACCTACACACAGAAAGAGAGGAAAATGTTAGGTGGTTGTATAAGGGCCTGCCTCAGTCAAACCCCCGTTTAGGTGTTTCCACCTCCACGGACAACCAAGAAAGCGAGATAAAGAGACCAATATAACAAAAAACACTAAAACACTACAAAACAATAAAGTGTTAACTCAACCAAGTGATAGAAGGAAGGAAAGGGAAGCTTATCACCTCCACCAAGAGCACTCAAGGCTGCTTGGGGGAGAAAATGAAAGTTCTCGAGTCTCTGCTGCAATGGTGTTTCATTCCCAACTTGCTCTACCAAAGTGATGGAGTGTTGTGTTTGTTGCAATGGAGCACAAGAATGTTGCTTGAAAGCTTGAGAGTGAGTGCAAGAGTGTGGAGTTGAAGGCTTGAAGTGTGTAGAAGATGGCTTGAATGCTTAGAGGATTCAAATGCTTGTTCAAGGAGTGAATTTGAAGAAGGGTGAAAGAAACAGCCATATTCGGGTCGTTCGGCCGAAGGGGGTGTTACAACTTGACTCCCAATGAGAAGTGTAATGCCTCTGCAGGTTCAGCCCCAAGAATCTGCCAGGGATGTTTGCATGCCGTGCGGACGTCCCCGACAAAAATGCCTCCACCGATGCTCAGAACAAGCGCCAAGTGTGACAACAACGGGCTTAGGTGGAATTAAGCCTCCGAACTTGGTTTTCTAAAGTGGAAAGGGACAAAAGGGGAATTTACACATGGGGTGTAAATTCACTCCTATACAGATAGTAAGTAGTTATGTAGGACATAACACCATGCCCAGGTAGGCATTTCTAGAGGGTTTCCATACCAACTCTTCGTTGAAGAGGGTCATCTACCGGTTAGGAGATGTGTGAGGGACTGCTTAAGTTTTGTGGTTGGAGGAAAATCACTTGGGTGATGTTCTCCCTCTTGCAGTTGGTAGTCGAAGCTTTTGAAATAGAAGAAGATGAAGATGTATGATCCATAAAGTCGACACCTTGACCTTGAACTCTTGTAAATTATGAGTTTGTATATGAGCATGATTTTGGATCAATTGTAATATGTATTTGAAAATTTGAGTTTCATCTACTTGGAATTATGTAAATATTATTTCATTTATGCAATGATATGTGGAAAATATTTATGCAATGTGCAATTATGTTATTGAAAAGGAAAACTTTTATTTCCATGTTTTTGAAAACTTGTGTTATTCACTTTCTGAGTTAGGTGAAAATTGTTGGGTATGTGACAAATCTAATAAAATGCATACACAAGAACTACTAACCTAGACTAATAAATTGAGAGAGCTAGAATCTAAAATATTGTGCTACTAATTGAAATGCAAAAAAGGTAAATGAAAACACATGTACTTGGTTGATGAAAAAAATGTACTATTTGATGTGGATCTTATTCTAATGTGCCTTAGGATCTAAAATAATGTGTTGGGGTTGTAAAAAAATTGAGAAATTCTTTGTGTTCAAGCCCAAATTTACTATTATCGTTTCATTCACTCTTGTATGTGTTCTAATTGGTCTTCATTATTAAAAACCATAAATAAATTCCTATATCTAAGTGTCAAGGATTTTTTCTTTGCTTTTAGAAATTTTAGGGACATTGGAACTCATCTATAGTTCCCTAGTTCCTCCAATTTCCTTTTTCCATATTTCTCTCTGGCCTTGCCAAATGCTTCCCAATTTCCTTTCAAACCTCAGGTCTCAATGGAAATTTTGGATTGGAGCTTATAATTACTTTTTTTCATTTTTTTCTTCTTATGTTCCCTATGCAACCTTACTTTTCATTTCCTCGTGAAACTGGAGATCCTTTAAGGACTTTTTCTTCAATGCTCTTACTTCCCCTCATAGATGACTCCTTTTGTCGATTTTCTTTTGGACCCAAGGTCTTGACAAGAACCTAGAACCTTAGGTTCCTAGTCCATATTTCCTCTAGAACTCCACTCATTGATATGTTCTGACCATTCATCCCTTTCGAACTTTGGACCTCAATTGGAACTTGGAACCTTAGGTTTTCGTTCCAACTTCTTCTCTGCTCCCAACCTATATAGTACTTAATGGGCCTTGGACTCTATTTAGGACTTGCAACTTTAGGTTCCAAGTCCCCATTCCATCATGAGACTTGACACCCACTAGCCTTATGTAAAGTCCAAGGTCCAAGTTCCTCCCAAAATCCAACCCCCTCAAGGCACAAGCAAGGTTCCAAGTTCCTCCCAAAACCTAAACCCTGCAAGGCAACATCCAAGGTTCCAAGTTCCTCCCAAAACCCAAACCCCAAAGGCACATCCAAGGTTCCAAGTTCCTCTTGGAACTCAAAACCACATCAGGCACTAGAATGCCTAGAATTTCCTATCAAGACTTGGCACACAATGTAAACGACTTGTGATCCAATTTCAAACAAAAAGGTGTCATTATATGAAGACTTGGTCAATGCATTTAAAAAAGGTAGATTAACCAAGATATCTTATATATTATTTTGAAAAACTTTTAAAATGAAATAGCACCAAACAAAGTGGAACCATATTTATCTTCTAAACCTAATTGGCATTATTGAAGGGTAGCTCTCCCAACTACATATAAATTAATTTATATAATTTTTATTTTAAAAAAAAAACAAAAAAACATAATTTCTAAAGCATTTGGTTATACTGGTTACACAGATGAATCCTTTTTAAAGAGAAGGGTAACTCGTCTCATTAATTTATATTAAACAAAGAGCTCTTCCAAAATTTCATATACCTTGAGCTGCATATTGCAGATCCATGTTTACAAGTTTTGCAATAAGCAGGCAAAACCTTGGAAATTGTTCCCAGATTTTGGAAGGTGAAATCACGATGCTTCGTCTAAACCATCTTCACTTAAATTTTCAATCATTGACTTCCTCCGGCAGGAAATGAGCGCCTGCTCATCCGACGATGGCGTCTGCGGAGGTCTGGTCGGAGATGCCCCGCCGCTCGATTTTGTGGCCTTCTTTTTCCCCGCTTCACTCCAATACGAAGGGTGCATAAACATTCCCATCAGCATTGGCGGCTTCTTTGATGCCGATGCGCTTCCCTTACACCGCCCTCTGTAAAATCCAACCAACCCTTATCCATCTTGTATATACCAACTTAAAACACTACTCACTAAATTACAGCAACTTTAGCACTACCTATCCTTCTTTTTCTCCAAGAATCTTTGAAGCGATGCCTTCCTCGTTACGGGCGTTTCTGAATTCATTCAATACCACTTCATTTAACCCATCGCCATACATTTTTCATCTAATTTAAGGGCAAATTTTAAAAAGCGAGAGGGTTTAGCAGGAAAAAGATGTACCTTTATGTATTTGACTGGTGGTAACGGACGGGGTCCCTACGGTTACTGGAATGCACCTGCTGGGATACGGCGTATCATGTATATTCGGCATTCTGGAACACGGCAAATGATTTGCTGCCCCGGCGAGCAGCATTATTGCTTGTGCCTGCAAAATAATCATCGGCAAATGTGAGGGATATGGAAAATCTTAGTCGTAGCGAGTTAGGGAAATCGATCCGTGAATCTGGATTGTGGAGGTGGGGTAATTTTACCTTCTCTGCAGGTACATCGTTGTAGACGTTAACGTTTCCAGAGTAGAAAATGGTGAGTTGCGCTCCGGATTGTTTGGTTGAGGGAGTGTTGAAGAAAACATTTTGACCAGAAATGCTTGGAGGTTGACTTGCTAGTACTGGCAATTCTGCGTCAGCTAACCAGTCCAAATTCGAAGCCTCATTATTAAAGGCAGCCTGCAGAAGCTTCCGAAAAATTAGCTAATGTTGGAATTTTGAATAGCTAAGACGGATTGGCAACAATTGTTAAGACTAGAGCCTGATAATAAGCTGAAAAAACATATTTGATGTTCTGTTTTGGAGATAGAAGGGCATACAGTAAGTGTTTGAGTTTGGAGTGGAGAAGCATTGAATGAAGCAGAAGCAGGTTCCTCAGCATTTTCTTTGGCGGATTTGGTGTCGTCGTCAGGGGTGGAATGGAACAAATTTTTCAATGAAAGTACCTGCTGGATCGCCTGAGACTTGTTCCACGAAGGCCTTCTCATTCCTGCCGACATTCTCGCAAATAAGCAGAGGGAAATTGGAAGTGTAAAGCTGTGAATAAGAAAAGAGGAAACCTTTTTCTTTCAAGTAGCGGCGGCAGTCTTCGCGAGTGAGTTGCATGATGTCTTGGTGGGTGAGCTCCTCCAGAGACTTTTCGGGGTTGGGCCTGCCAGGAACCTGTGTGCCTCCTCCTCCTCCTGTCCTCCCCCTCCCCTCATCTCTTCTTGCTTCTGCTGCTCTGCTTCCAACTAATTCTCCGGAGATCCTAATGGGGGGCTTTTACTGCTTGCTACTCACGCTTCTGGCCTAGTTGTTTGGCATGAAAAGATAATAGGATGTACGGAGGGGGGCAGTGAGCAAGTGGTCACATGGATGATGGAGCGGCTCCGTGTTCCAGGTACCCCATACGGCCTTGTAATTCGCACCACTCGAGCATGGAATGGAAATTGGAATAATAATAGGGGATTTGATTTTTTTCTCACCTCGTGCTTCACCTCGTGGGGGCATTTTGGATTTTACCAAGGACACTAGGCCACTCGCATATTGGCAGACATTCCCCAATGACAATTATTAATTTCACATTCCTACCAAAGACGCGCTAAACTACTTTTTTCATTACATTTCCTCAAAAACATTCATTTCATCTTTCCTTAAGCTATTCCGCCATTTATATGGGAAATGTTTTAATATATAATAATATATTAGTAAGTAGTATATTTTAAAATTTTAGAATTTTTTATTTTATTTAATATTTATATATATGATGAATTTTTAGATATTTTAATATAATATAGAATTGAGTCATATAATTATGTATGTTTCATAACAGTTCATATATGATAGTTCATATTGCTTGGATATGTGATGAATTATTATGGTTTATTTGACAAAGGGAGGTAAACGAGGTGGACTACTCTCTTCACGAGGAAGGAGTGTCTAATGGATGTGGATGTTTGGTTGGCACACAATTACTATGGCGAGGGCATTTGTTCTTATGCTTAGAATGTTAAGGTTTGTTGGATGGGTTCCTTCAAAGGGGCATTCACACAAACAATTGTTCATTGAAAGACTTTACTAAGATGAATTATCTTAGTCACCTCCAAGCAAGTGCTCTCTCACTAGATTCATTCAAGAATAATAATTTGCTTTATGTTACTTCAAAAATTGTAGGAGCAAGTAAAAGCTCTCTCAACTCTCTCAAAAGTGTCTTTGCTAAATTTTGCATCTCTCTTGAACACTATTGATGAGTGAATTGACAATTACTAATTCACCAACATTTGTTGGAGTAAGATCCTCAGCAAGATGGTGAGGCTACCTAATTCAAATCCAAAACTAAAGATAATGCTAAGGTTATACACTACAACTTTGCATTTCAAGGTTTTCAAGAATTTTTATAAAAATTATAAAAAGAAATGTCTCCAAAGCAAGTAAATGAAATGCAAGTGCAAATTTGATCAAATAGAACATATAGTTTGACCAATCCAACACAAATTGTTTTTAGAATTTATAAAATAGAACTATTGGACACACTTGTAGACTTTAAGGAAACTTTTAGGAAAATAAATCGTCATATTAAGCATAAGAAAAGTATAATGAAAAAAAACACTAGTTTGATTCAAACCTCAAATCTGTAACTTTATTCATTCTCAAAAACAAAACAAAAAAACTCAAAGTTTTATTTTTTCTTGTACAAAATTTTTAGAGTTTTAAAAAAATCCTTTGTCTCTACCAACACTTTACAATTTATACAAAATACCTCCTCATAATTGCTCAACAAACTCCATTAAGTTTTTATCAAAATTAAAAATTAAAAAATCCTAAACAAGTGTATGTTTAGAGCCAATTAGAATATTACATTATAAACCTAAGTGAAGTGACTTTATAATAAAATATGATATTTTTGTTAGAGACATTGGATTTCCACAATCCATAATGATATTCTTGTACTATTTTGATATGAATTTGAATTTCCTAAACATTTCTAGAGGCATTTAGTCAAACACTTTATGTGCATAGTCTATAGGTAAAAAATCTTTTGAATCATTTGACCGAATAGTTTGTGTGCATTGTCTATACTTCCATATTTCAAATGGATATTTACAAATCATCTATGAAAAGATCTACTCTTAAAGTTTTCTTTGATGTATCTTTAAACTCTATTTGAAATCTCTTAAGTAAAGAAAAAAGGAGGAAACTTCAAGGGTGGGAAATGGAATCAATTAGGAAAAAAGATAGAGCAAGGAAGAGGATTTGGAAAAAGTATGGTGGATACTCTTGAAGGTGGAGGTTCTTCTTTACCACTAAATGACATTCAAATAAAATTATTTAATTTTGAAATAATAAAATGTTTGATAAAAATGAAATTGGCCATGATATATCAAGAAAATGAAAATATTGAACATGAAAGTGAAAATGTTGAAATTTTTTATGAAACAACTATTGATAAGAGTAATATTGTAGACAAAGAAGAAGAAAAATACAAACACATGCTTGTAGATTGTGGATATTAACCACATAATAGTGAAATTATACTCCATAATCTAATTGTTTGTGATATTAATGAAATCAATAACACATTAAACAATGAAAATCAATGTATATCCAAATTACACAAGAAAAGAGGACATCTATCGAGAATGAAAGGAAATCCTAGACATCCATCATTTTGTAATATACCTCATAAAATTGTAAAATATTTAAGAGCCCTAAAATGGTTACTTAAAATTGATGAGGACATAATAACGTCTTGAAGGAAAAAGGTTGTCACGAGTTGTTCAGTTATGGACTTCAAAACTTTTCAATGAATAATTTACAAATAAAACATTAACCAAGTAGTATCAATTTTGTGTACAATTACTAAAGAAACTAAAGATTCGAGTAAACAAAATGTCTGATAGAAATAAAATTATTGTTAAAATTGTTTTTAATGCACTCAATTCTATTGGAATATTTTCTCATAAAGTAATAACAACCTAAATAGTAAGAAAATAATTAAAAAAGCTTGATTAATGAGGTAAACTTGTCTCGACTTAATCTTAAATTATAAAACATTATCAAAAGAATTAGAATTAAGATCAAGCCTAGATAGTCCTCTTGAAAATGATACCAGGGCTTTTAGTGGTAGAATGTCATGAGTTAATAAGAAGCTAATTAATAGCATAATGATAAAATTGAATGATTTTGGAACTCTAACTCTAGAGTATCATACAATGTTAAAGATGTTCTAAAATTAATTGGTGATCAAAACCGCACACCACAACCTAAATATTACTTGAAATGCAAAAAAAAATGTACAAACAATTTTGTGAAACATGTGCCCAAGTTTGAAAATCTCACAAAGGACATTTGAATATTTTAAGCTCTTTTATTGTGTGCCTCTTAAAATTCATGATACATGTTGCAAATAACTATAAACACTTAAAAATTTCTTGGTTCATATCACACATTTGATTTGATTTACTAACACCATTTTCATCCTAATTCAATCATTATAGGACAAATAAAATTCAAATGGATGCCAAAGCAGAAGAAAGAAAATAATCCCTACCAAACTTCATCAGTCAAAAAAACTATGGGGAAAAATAAAAAAGGGAAGCATCCATCAAAAATGTTCGTCGATGCAAAAGAAGGCTATGCAAGGGACATATAAGGTATATCAAGAAGTTGGAAGTTGGTCCTAATTCCACTTACAACTCCATATACACTTTTCATTGCTCATATTACCAAGTTTGGAGGATTAAAGGTTCCAAACTATCAACCAACCCATCTCATATTCCTCGTCACACTCCATCATCCACTTCAATGACCATGATATCTAACTTTTGCATTAACCAAGTATTGGTAGCTACGCTTTATCATAAGGATTCTAAGGACATTCTATCGCAATGTGGGAATCTAAATAAGGTTAACTTTGGTATTGACAAAGTAGATAAGAGAAATTAGGGGTTACATTCAAGCGCACGTAACTTAGCAAAGTAGCTTCTTCAAACAGGATATCATTGGCACATCATGACAAAAGAATCTACATCGGTATTGTAGATTCTAAACTAATGTATTGTAAAATTGGTAGAACCTACACAATTCAAAGGTTTAATTGATCGAACAATCCACTCAACATTGCTTAAGACTACATTTAAATTGTCAACCCAAGGTTTGTAAGCTTGTGATGGTGCAACATTATATATACCTTCAAAGACTCAAAACTACCTAAACTATCCTACCTAAGTTATTCTACTTGTTGGAAACTCACAAAACTACAAAACAGTAAAAACATGACCAAAACTAGTGGCTATGGGTACCTACTAAAACTAAATTGTTGCTAATGAAATGATGTTGTAACAACTCAAAACTGATAAAAACTAATAACTCGGCTAAATTAACCTCTAGAGTACTACTAGTTAACAATTGCATGCATATTGATAAGCATTCATTAAAAATAAGCAAGATAGGAGATTCTAGTTAACCAGGACGATGCAAGGCATTGATGCATTTAGGTCTCTTCCATGTTGACCCAAAAGTTTGTTTGTTCTCTATATGTGTCATTCTTCTATTATGTTCATTTTTTCATGAATATTTGGGGAGAAATGTCAATTCCAAGCTCATTTGTATTATGGTAGAAAAGATGTATACTAACCCCAAATCCGTGGATCTCTTATGTGTTCATCTTTTGTGTTGTTTGTGGCATTACATTGGGAGAAACCCCTTATCATGAGGTAACTTTATTTGGAAACATATAATTGGAAAAGGACTTTCCAAATAATCTCTCATGACCTTATCACATGGAATTTATCATTTTTCTACCTTAAAGAAATTTCTCACAATAGGGTGTTTTGCAATTACTTTAAGGTGAGACATACATAAGCATTTTTTATTCACTTTGTTCAAACATGTTGGACTTAGTGATGCATTAACATAGCATTTTGCTTCACTTTTTTCACACATGTTGGGGTTAGTGATGTATTGGCATAACATGTTGATCATTTTTGTAGCACCTTATCAGAATTATTAGGGAGTATAATTCTTGGTATGGTTGGCCCCACACCTAGTGAAAATCGGTCCTCACTAGCCCTTATGTGTTGCTCATTTTTCTACTTTGTTTAGGAGGCTCACCTAGTGAATATCATACTTTACTAGACCATGGTGCCTTCAATTTGTGATTCACCTAAAAAATATTATACTTTGTTAGCCTATGAGTCATGAACACCTTGGGCTTGGATCCTAGCATAATGCATCTTGCTAGTCTATGATTATTCATACCCTTATTTTTGTGTTGACATAGTGTATATTTTTTGTTGTCTTGTTTCATTTCATACATTGTGTTCCCTTATACTTATGTTGTCTAGCCATAGGATCTTGAATCTTGGGGGCTTGTGCACTCCCCCTAGATTCATTGTCATCCTTTCTCCTTAACATTTGGACAATCAGACCCCTCTTGACATATTTTCTACTTTTAATGTGAGTCTAAGTGTAAGTTCATACTCTCACTAAAGTGGGGGTTAAATGTAGCATCACAAATTGTCACCCGTGACAATTTCACACTATGTTTTGCTCCCCCAAGTAATTGGACCTAATCATACACCTAATGTCCCAAATTATACATTTTTTGGCCCATTTGGACATTTACACTAGTAGAATTTGGCAAATAAATGACTAAGTGACAAACTTTTAGTCACGTGACTAATGTAGACACTTAAAAATGACCTAGGCCTGCAAGCTCTATTTTTACCACTTTCATCCTAGCATAATTATGACATCTTAATTATGTCCTTGGTCCACATTCGACTATTAATTAAATAATTCATAATTATTTAATTAATTCATGTCCTTTTATTCATCATGATTATTAAATAAATAAATTTTATTTACTTATTAAATACGTCATTAATTGTCTAAGTCTTCCCCTAATTAAATAAATTTCGTAATTTATTATTCATTTATTCTTCCTGATTATTAAATAAATGAATTTCATTTGTTTATTTAATATGTCACTAATTGTCATAATTAAATGAATTGATTAATTTATTTAATTATTAATCATATCTGCTAAATTAAATAATTATCTTTACTTATTTAATTGTCAAAATTAACATTTCTCTCATTTTAAATAAGTTAATTATTTAAAATGATTTCACATTCTTAACTGTCAGTTCATTTTAGTAAATAATTTGAAAATCGATTATTTATTATTTCACAAAATCCATATTTTGAATTAATTTAATTCAAAATGGTAATATTCCTCCAAAAAATCAAGTAATGTGGCAGATTCTTGATTTTTCAAATCTAATCTTCAGTTCAACCCTTATCTTCTTGATTTTTCGAATCTCACAAATCAGGCAGTCTTTATCTTCTTGATTTTCGAAAATCTTTATTTTCTAATTAATTATCTCATTTATTCTCCACCGCCGATTCGATCTTCTTAGATGACATCTCGACCACTCGTTTAAGGATTTTTCCCTAACCCCGATTAGGGATTATCAGATTTAATCTCATCCTCTGATTTTAGGTCTCTGTCGAAAATCGATCTCGTTCGTTCATTCAAAATTGCATTTTCTATAAAGTGCTATTTTGCTCACATTTTTAGATTACACAAAGGAACTTCGTTATTCTGGCGCATTAATATTATAGTTATTTTGCATTTTTGAGTCATATTGTCATAGGCATAGGCATACTTTTATATTTAAATCCTTCAAAACTTGCGTAGGACAATGTCATAGTCAAAATACTCACACACTCAATCTGAGGGCATCAATCATATGCTGCAAGCTAGGAGGTGCTATGGAGGTAATCATGGAAGATTCGAGGAATGACAGGTATAATCGTTCTTGCTTTTAATTTCCTTTGTACTTCATAGTTCTTTGGGTTTATAGTCTTTATTGATTTGTTAACATCTAATCTAACCTTAGGAAATTTACCTATAGATACATTGGTGAACCCGAAGCATTTATTTTTTCTATAGTTTCCATACGGTTTTAGTTTTCTGTGTTTTTTTTTGCAGGTATAGGTACAAAACGCCGCATTTGTCTTTTATCATGATGCATTTGATGTGTCGTGACGCAGTCGCAGGCTCAAACACTGCAATCGCTCTGATGTGCCACAATCAAAGTCTGGAACGCCGCATTTGAACTACCGAGCCGCATTTGCAACATAGAGCGACACATTCGCTCTGTTGTGATGCATTTGCATGGTAATGTTTTCTTCTTATTTGCACTCGGGTTTTTGATGTTTTTCTATTGTTTTTGTTTTCTTTGACATTCTGGTTTTCTTCTACATTCTGCCTAGCATAGGTTTTTGTGTTACTAATTTTAATTTGCAAGCATGTGGCGATTACGTTTCATGGGTCCAAGACTGGTGGATGAAACTACTAACTTGTGGTTTTGCAGCTCCGTTAGTCAAAGAATCATTTCTCAAACAATGTGTTTGCGATTTCTAGTGTAGAAAAAATTTCCATTGGTGCATTAAAATGAATGTGTGCTTAATTTTGTTTGACTTTGATTGAAGGTGGTAGGTGATTATGCTCTCACCTTGTGAAAACTAGGTGATCAGAAAACCAGACCCACCTTATTTTTTTGTCACCCTCACGACTTAGTAATTGACGTATCCTCTCCCCTTGCGCTTTCGGGCGATCCTAGGTGTAAGAGAAATGGTTACTAACTCTAGAACTTGGGCCTGTTCTGGTGGGAAAATGTACTCACCCCAGGATGACTCAGATCGGTAGCACCCTGAACCCGAGGGACTTCCAGCCGGTATATAAAAGTGGATTTTTGGGGAAAGCCCAAGAATCACGTGTATGGTTCTGACGAGATGAATCTGAAAGGGGACTCTTGCCGCATGGATCATGCCCTATGAACGGAATGCCCATACTAAACACCTTTTGTTTTAGAGTCCAACCATTTTTCAGCCGTTGCTTGGTATAGTGCAGGGTACAGTATCATGCCCGAAGACACTCACTACTGATCCCCTTGAGTAGAGATAGCAGTTCTTGGGAAGTCACTACCCAAGAATTCAAAGTTGGTCTGCTCAAATGATGTTAATGAGCCGTGGGGGGGAGTCAATGCCACCAAACTTCTAAGCTATCCACTCTCTCGAGGAAAGGTGTTTATCACCAATCCGGGGTATATCGGTAGGCTATGCCAAGTATACAAACCATTGGCCTATTGGCCTATTAGGATTGTACTTGTCTTATGTGCGCTTGCTTACACTCAAAACATTGTGCTTGTCAAGTGCTTGTTGGATCTTTCAAACATTATTCACTACATTTTCACTTCTACACATAACATTCAACATTAAACAGATCAGATTTTCTCTCAATACATCGAAAACCTCAATTTTAGCAAATTGTGTTACAACTCTTGAAACGCAATCGCTCTATCAAACCACATTTTCCAAATTTTGCAACACATTAGACCTGTTAAACCGCATTTGCAATTCAAAACACTGCATCTTTCTGCGTTGCGACACATTTGCACCTCACAGAACCGCATCTGCAAAACTCAGTCGCATTTGTCAGTCCCAGAGCCGCATTCACGAAAACCAAACCGCACTCGCAATTCTGTGACACATTTGAGGTCTCAAACGACGCATTTTCCTGACATAAGCAAAATCTTCATACAACGTCCAAACTGAGTCTAAATTCTCTCAATTTTTTGTCAAACACTACTTCCAAGGGGATTCTGTCAGAAACCAACTCTAAAATTGCTCAAAATTTTCAACCATTAGTTTGCATTCGTGACCATAGGCATCATCCTTCTTCTTTTTTAGTTGCATACATTAGACATTAGCTTGATCCTAGGTTTTAATCCTTGCATACTTTGGATTAGGTTAATCTCAACACAATTTGCAACGTTGTTGCTTTCAAAACTAGGTTATATTGGACTTAATCATCATTCCCTTTTTTAGTCATTGTCCTTTTGTGAGATTTTTCCAACTCAACAGTCTAGTTAGGAAAACTCACTAGTCATTTTGACCTTGTCACTTTGTCATTTTCAATAAGTCCTTTAGTAACTAAAATTGAAAACAAAGATTGAGCTTAGAAGTGTTTAGGTATCCTTGTCCCCAAATTGCATTCTAGTTCATGCCTTGCATACTTTATTCCCAAAAATCCAAAAATAATATTCATCATAGTCGTCATTTTGAACCTAGACCTTACATAGTGTCATCCATGCATTTAGTTGTCATTTTCATTTGAGCAATCTCATTTTATGGTGGAAACTAGACTCCAAAAATAGAAATGCCAAATGGAAAACTTTGGACAAGACTCCACTTCCAATGTCAAAAATCACACGTATGACCCAAATTGGAATTTTGACGATCCATTTGCCAATACAAATAATCAACCTCTCATGGCCATACCATCCTCATCAAACAGTCCCTTTGAACCATTCTTACGTAAGGATGAATACAAACAAATACTTGAGGAAAACCTAGAGGTAGCAGCACAAGATCTAGAGGGCTCTCAATTCGTGGAACAAATGGTCCTATATGATAGAGACATATATTTGGCCATACTCTTAAGTCAAGGAGCTAAGTTACCCCATGGATTCGACATTAACATGTTGAGATCAACATCTCTTGACCCTAATGTCAACAACGCGCTTAACATGTCAAATAGTGGTCAACCTCCAAACACTACGAGCAATACCTTTTTTGATACTACAACGACCATGAATGCTACCTCCAACATTCCAAACACCTCCAACTCAATAAACGCTACATCCATTGGAGGATCACAATCTGTCACAGTGCCCACAATATCCACAATACTATCACAATCGGCTAGAACCACCTTTGGCTCCTCGGCAATGTGGGCAAGTTATTCCAATCCTCTCTTTACCACTACGGTAAATGCCATGGGGGCATCATCAAGTCATATAAATCCTCCATTGACAACTACGTCTAGTACCATGAGTACACCTTCATCATATCCTCTCATTGGTATCTCACATAATCCTTTGGGGGGAGGTAAACGATGTATCTTTATTCAAGGACAACAACAAAATGTTAACACGTCAACACTATCCAATACCATCAAACCCCAAGGACAAAATACGACCATTCCCCTTGTCCAAACCCAACAATTTGGACAAGGTAGTCAAAACACACAGCCCATGGCATCATTAGCACATCACAATGTTCATGGTCACCATATTCCCCAAATATCAACACACATGGCTGGGGGACACATCCCAACATACTCATCCCATATTCATACTCACCAACATACCCCCAATCCAAACTTTCAATACCAACAACACACAAATCCGAATACATCATACATGTCACAACAATCCATTCCTCCACAATACACCAATATCCACGCACAACAAATGGGGACCTATGGCGTACCAATCAATCCTATGTATGGGACCACAAATGACCCTATAATCGATGCCTTACAAGAAAAACTAATGGGTCTAGAGAAGACCATAGAAAACATACAGATATCTGGCAAGAAATCATAAGTGTCATATGATCTAAATGTATATCCCTTCGACATGAGCTTATACATGCCACCATTTCCTCTGGGATATGTGTCACCTAATTTTACCAAATATAGAGGAAAGACAAACCCCATCGAACATGTCTGTGAATTTGCAACCAATTGTATGGACGTCGCCTATGAACAAATGTACTTGATGAGACTCTTTTCTAAAAGTCTCACAGGTCCTGCCCTTGAATGGTTCCCCACTCAAAAGGATATCCAAACATGGGATGAGCTTAAACACAAATTCATAAAAAATTACGCATACAATATTGACATGGACACCTCTATTACTAGCTTATGCAATCTCACACAAGAGGATGTTGGTGAGACATTCATCCCATTCTTTCAAAAATGGAGAAGTCTAGCTAGTCGGTGTCACATCGACATACCCGAAAAGGAAAAAGTGGACATGTTCGTTCAAACACTTCTAGGACCCTTAAAATATGCATTGCAAGTGCATTGTTGCACAACCTTCACAGACCTAGTCGAAAAGGGTGTCCAGATTGAGAAAGCCCTTATCGCAAAGGGAGAGCTAAGATACAGTCCTAAAAACACAAATGCAAATCCTCCCACTGACAAAAACAAGTACTAGGTCAAAAATAAACATGTTACAAATGACGGTGTTGTTGACGCCAAGGCTGCAAACACCATGGGTCCTGTACTTGCTCTAAAAGGGGTTCAACCGCAAAACAAACCAACAATGTTATTGACACCCCCTACCAATGTCCCTTCAAACAACCAAAGCGGCCAAAATAACCAAGGACAATATCATCAGATGAGACAATTCCCTAGGGGTCGCACATACACTCCCTTGGGTGAGCCCATCGAGGAAGTCCTCAAGAAATTCCTCCAGAATGGTGTCATCACACTTCAAGAACCAAAACCATATGACCCAGGACAATTCAAACCAGCATGGTGGGACGATAATGCATTTTGCAATTATCATCGAGCAAAAGGACATAAAAATTCTACCTGTCAACAACTGAAAAACCTGGTACAAGACCTTATCGAGAGTCGTATCATTGAGGTAGGCGGACCACAATTTGCCTCTAATTCATATCATACCATCCATAAGAACCCATTGCAAGACCATGGTTCTAATAATGCTTCCACGTCAGGTCCACAGATAAACAATAATCAAGCCAATTTCACCCGAGCCAAGTATGACTATTCTGGCGGAACCACTATACATAATGTCTGAACTTACGATGAATACATCAACACCATCACGGTTAAGAGAGCACTCCAATGCAATGCTACTACTCGAAGTGGCAAGGTCACCATAGCTGGTCCACCTCCCACTAGGCAACCTAAAATCACCATACCTAGTCCATCTCATAAGCAGTCACAACCCGCCTCGACCACAAAGCAATGGAAACCCAAGAGTCAGTTCAACCTTATCGAACAGCTTGGAAAAAATCCTGCACAAATCTCTATACTCGAGCTGCTTTGCATCTCTCCCACACATAAGGCTATCTTGGATAAAACCCTGCAAGAGTTGTCAGTCCCTAAGGATATTGATGTCAACCAATTTGAGACCATGGTGGGATATCTCACTACGCCTCACCATGTCACATTTTCTGATCAAGACTACTCGTCACCTAAGACTAACCATAACGATGCATTACACATTGAAACTTTCGTCCATAAGCACAAGGTTAGAAGAGTTTTAGTAGATGGCGGAGCAGGTTTGAACATATGCTCCTTGAAACTGGTTAAGGCTCTAGGGTTTTCTTATGCATGCGTGGACCCTACAAAGAGTATAGTGATAAAAGCATATGATGACGAAGAACACTCTTCACGAGGCATTATTTCTCTTCCTATCAGAGTAGGACCAAACATTGTGGATACAACCTGCCAGTCCTGGATCTAGAGTTACCTTACAACATCTTGCTCGGTCGCCCATGGATTCATGCCTTAAAAGTTGTTCCATCCACATATCACCAATGCTTAAAATTCCCATTTGACGGCACATAAATCACTATATATGGCAACCCCGACCCTTTTCAATATTGTACCAACCTAAGGGGTATTTCTACAAACCGAGTGCCTATTAACCGAGAAGCACCTAGCTCCTCTTCTTCCAAATACATTGACCCACCCACACTCACATCATCTTCAACATCCACTCCATCCACGTCTTCTTCCACAACACCATCTTCCACAAACCCTAAGGCTGAGACCATTGTCAAGATCTAGGACCTAGGCTGTGGAGAATTCAAACTGCATACAACATATTGCATCACAACAATACCCAAGTCTCTGAAGGTCTATGGTCAACCATTTTTTAGAATGGAACCCAAAGAAATCTTCAAAGTTCCACCAAAAATAGTTTTCATCAAATGGGGAGACATGAGTAATGAGGACCTTGCCGATATTACATGATGGCTCTATAAGGAAATGGCAGACCTACCCTCATTACTAGTTAAGAAATACGGCAAGGGATATGACATAATGAAGGCTAAGGGCTATGATGGCACTAGTGGCTTAGGCAGAAATAAAACTAGACGAAGAGAGCCCATAGAATCTTTCAAAATACCAAAGTATCTTGGATTAGGGTATGGATTGCTCGGCAACGACGATCGACGTACCACTGGACTTTCGAGTGAGCACGTGCATGCTTCAAAAAGTGTCAAGACTACTAAGGGAACCTTCACTGAAACTAACTCCCAAGAGTGGGAATTTGGCTCTGAAAGATCCTTCAACGACTATTGCCTCGATGATTTGTTTATCGAAACGGGGGAACTAAACTCTAAACAAAAATTTTGGCAAACATTTAAAATCGATTAGGCACCAAATAGTCATAGTTCCATTTCCCTTCCCCATGAAATACAAACCCCACCATCTGAATTCGTTCAATCCAATCCGTCTGAAGTACCAAACGACACTGACAACCATGACTCTAAGTCCTTCACCCCTTATTTTGACAACGAATATGAGACTAGTGAAGGGGAATATTGGATAGAGTTCAATGTGGAGTTGGATGATGATAATCTCATCTACAATATCACTGAATCCGTCTGCATGCTTTCTGCATCCTCCCCTCAATTCACCAACACTGACGATGGAATTTCCCTAGTTTATCCTCAACTAGTCGATTGGGACCAACAAGGCCCGCCAGTCCTGGACAACTTTCAGAATGATGAGGAAATTGCAGAGTTTATGGGATTATGTGAGGGAATACCCAGTGGTGATCACAAGGCAGGATTCACCATTGATCTAGATTGTGCGGCCTACTTTGGCGAGACTGCTCCATCCTCCAGTCGCATAATTAAAAATAAAAATAAAATAAAAAATGAAACGTCTTTAGGTGAAAACTGAAAGGCCCCTTTTGACGACAAAAAAGTAAAAAACAATGGAAGTATCCATAGGTGAAAACCTCTCTGAGGCGCCCAAGGATGGAGGATTGGACTTTCTCCCCGTAACACAAGAGAAATCATCTATGCTCATAGAGAACACCATAGAAGACAACATATCAATAGTTGAAGATCCCAAAATGGTCCTCTTTGCGGAATCCTTGACTAAAGAAGAGAGACCAAAATTTCACAAATTCTTTGCAGAACGTAAAGTCAACTTCGCATGGTCCTATGTTGACATGCCAGGATTAGACCCAGAACTAGTTTTGCACCATCTGCCACTATTGCCTAATGCCAAACCAGTTAAACAGAAGTTACACAAATTGCATCCTCAGGTCACTCTATTGGTCAAAGTTGAGTTGAAAAAACTTCTAGACGTTGGGTTCATACGGTCTATTGATTATGCTAAATGGATATCTAACCTAGTGCCAGTAACAAAGCCAAATGGGATGATCCGCGTCTACACAGATTTTAGAGACCTAAATAAGGCATGCCCAAAAGATGACTTTCCTTTACCAAATATAGATATCATAGTTGACCTCACAGCAGGATATGAGATGTTGTCCCTCATGGATGGTTTCTCTGGCTATAATCAGATTTGTATTGCCCCTGAAGACCAGCATAAAACAACATTCACTTGCCCTTGGGGTACATACTGTTGGAATGTCATGCCATTTGGTCTTAAAAATGCAGGCGCCACATATTAGAGGGCTATGACTACAATCTTTCATGACATGATGCATAAAATAATGGAAGATTACATAGATGACCTTTTGGCTAAATCAGTAACAAGAAAGGATCATTTGAAGGTGTTAGACACAATTTACAAGAGACTAGAAGAATACAAAGTCCGACTGAATCCTAAGAAATGTGTTTTCAGTGTAACATTAGGTAAACTCTTGGGATACATAGTTTCTCGAAGAGGCATTGAGATCGATCCAGCAAAAGTAAAATCCATCATAGACATGCCTCTGCCTAGAGGAATCAGTGAACTCAGAACCCTACAAGGCAGGGTACAATCTATTCGGCACTTCATAGCCCAATTGGCCGATAAATGCCAACCATTCCAATATCTTTTGTGCAAAGGCATCCCCTTTGTGTGGACAGATAAATGCCAAGAATCCTTTCAGCAAATAAAATATTACCTATTGTCGCCACTAGTCCTCATGCCTTCCATTCACGGAAAACCATTGATCTTATACATCTCTGCCACTAATTCAGCACTGGGGGCATTACTGGTGCAGAACGACCACGAAGAAAAAGAAAGAGCTATATATTATATCAGTCGGACATTGGTCGGGTATGAATTAAACTACACATCAATTGAACGGGCTTGTCTAGTCATGGTCTTTGCAATACAGAAACTAAGACATTATATGTTAAGCCATTAGACACAACTAGTAGCAAAGATCGACCCCCTCAAATATTTGTTAAGTCGGGCAGCATTAACATGACGTCTAGCAAAATGGGTCATGATTCTGAGCGAATATGACATTCAATAAGTAGAAAGAAAGGAAATAAAAGGACAAGTCATAGCAGACCAGTTGGCAGACGCACCTTTACAAAGTGATCACCCGTTAGTGGCAGATTTTCCAGATGATTTGATATTCCATACGGAACCTAAGTCACCTTTGCGACTCTACTTTGACGGATCACACAAAAATCATGGCTCGAGGGTAGGAATCCTATTCATCACCCCTCAAGGAGACTCCATTCCTAAGTCTTTCCGCATAGCTTTCCCATGCACAAACAATGTGGCGGAATACGGGGCACTAGTTACAGGACTTAGAATGGAAATAAAATGGTAAATCAGAGCATTACACGTCTATGGGGATTCTCAGTTAGTCATCAACCAAGTTAATGATGACTACGACACAAAAGATGAGAAGCTGATGCCCTACAAACAGATGGTTGACAGTTTCCAAACGTACTTTCATATGGTAACTTTTGAACAAGTTCTGAGAACACAAAACAAAGTGGCAGATGCCATGGCTACAATAGGCTCTCTCCTCGACATTCCAAGCAATATGCCTCAGCTGGAATTCCTAATAGAACAATTGTTGGTTCCTGCCTATGAAATTTCGGAGTCAGAGATGGTCTGTGAACTTGTTGGTCCCGACTCTCCCTGGTACCAAGATATTTATGACTATCTTAAGTCTCAAACCGTTCCAGCTAACCTGTCCAATAACCAGAGGAAGTCCTTCATCCGAAAAGCCACAAGATATGCCATCCTCAGTGACACCCTTTACCGTCGTAGCTTTGATGACACCTTCCTTAGATGTCTCGACACCAACAAAGCATTACAACCTTACGCGAAGTACATGACGGTATATGCAGGTCTCATTCAAGTGGTCCTACTCTGGAAAAGAAGATAATGAGACTTGGGTACTACTGGCCAACCATTGAAAATGATGCACTAGAATATGTCAGGACTTGTCACCAATGCTAGGTTCACAATGATTTGATCCACGCTCCACACAGGAACTTTGGCCGATCACCTCTCCTTGGCCCTTCGCTCAATGGGGACTCGACCTCGTGGGTAAGATCCATCTGACCTCGTCCAATGGCCACAAATTCATCATCACTTCCATGGAGTATTTTATGAAGTGGATCGAAGCCATCCCACTGACATACATCACCGACAAACAAATATCCAAGTTCATTCTTAACTACATCATTTGCCGGTATGGCCTTCCACAATCCACATCACGGACAATAGACGTCCGTTCAAAAACCAGGACATTCATGAGTTATGTGAGCGATTTCACATCCAACACCATTTTTCATCTCTGTATTACCCACAAGGAAATAGTCAAGTTGAGGTGTCAAATAAAACCATTGTTAAAATCCTCAAAAAGACTATCAATGACGCTAGCCATGACTGGCATATTCAACTCAACCCTGCTCTGTGGGCTTACCGCACTAGCATTCGTACACCTACAAGAGGTACTCCTTTCACCCTAGTCTTTGGAGCTGAGGCCATCTTGCCCATTGAGGTTGAAATTCCTTCCCTACGAGTCTCCCTGAAGGCTTTAATTGATGAGGAGTATAGACAGTCGCGCTTGCACGAGCTAGAGATGCTAGAAGAAAGAAGGCAAAATTCTCTGAACCATCTACAAGCGTATCAAAACCATCTTTGTCGTAGTTACAATAAGAAATTCATGGTCAAGAAGTTTGACATTGTCGACTTAGTCCTCATGCAGAACCCTAAGAACTAGGCTGACAGAGAAAAACCTGGTAAGTTTGAATCAAACTGGTTGGGTCCTTACGTCATCATATTTTCTTTTGGTTCTGGAGCTTATCAGCTGGCGACTCCAGATGGATAAAAAATGACATAACCTATCAATAGTTTACATCTCCGAAAGTTCTACGCATAGCATCAGGAGATCGAGCTGAAAACCATAAAATACAAAAAAAATGAAAAATGGTAAAAAATTGTTGCCTTGATGAAAACCTGGAAAACAGGCGTCTTGGCAACACCCAAAAAATAAGAAAAATGACAAAAATAGTAAAGAAAAATGATTCTTCCAATAGTGAAAACCTAGCAAATAGGCGCTTTGGATAAGTACCATAGTGAAAACCTGGCAAACAAGCGCCATGCGTAATCAATCATTGCTCTGCCATCTACTGTTACTTTGTCTGTCGTGGCCTAGGATGAAATACATTTTCCATCACCACCACGACATTTGCCATGACATCATAGTCGTCCTCTCATGGTTGATAACTAGTTGACATCAAGTCCTCTATACTGTCCATCCAACACCCTAGGAACATCCCTTTCACGTCCTTTAAAATTGGCTAAGTTTTGGACCTGACTGGGGGCAAAATTTTTATCATGTAACTGTAGTGGAGGTCACGCGTGGTTTCGGAAATTGCCAAAAAGTCTTGAAAAAAGATTAAAATTTTTTTACAAAAAGTCCTAAAAAAAGACAAAAACATTGTAAAAAGTCCTAAAAAAAAGACCAAAAACATCGCAAAAAGTCCTGAAGAAAGGAAAAAACATTATAAAATGTGCTGAAAAAAAAACCTAAACATCGAAAAGCGTCCTGAAGAAAACCACAACAAAACGTCAAATTGCTTGAAAACACGAAAATGGAGTCATTCCTTGTCAAGTCCGTCAAATCAATCAGTCTTTGTCATTTGTTTGAACTACGTTCTCTCTGCGCATTTGCTACGTAGGCAAGACTCATACTTGAGTCCCCGAGACATTAGGTCAGTCCTTTTAGGTTTGTAAAAATAAAATCATGATTCAATCTTTGGTCATCAAGACAAAGTCATTGGTCGTGTCGAACTACGAGGTCTCTGAGTGTATGACGTAGGCAAGGCCATCTATTGATGAGCTCCCGAGGCTGCACTAGGTCAGCCCATTAGGGTTCATGGCACTACATTGGCACACACGTCAAAAGTCTTCAAGTCAAGACAAATCATTTTCTAGACAAAAAAATTCCTAAAACAAAGTATGGCAATCATTTATTCAACATGACAATCTCATCAGCACGTCAATCATATCATCATGACAATATCGACATATAGTCAATACAAGTCAAACTCAACCAAATTTCGGTCAAATTTGGTCAAAAAAAGTTACATTATTATAACCTGTCAAACTGTCAACTCTTGGTTATCTTGTAGATGTGTCCTTCTGAAGAATAGCCACTATTATTCATGCCTTAAGATGTGTCCTTCCTAGGCATCATCACTGTCATTCAACATTTTGAGGGATCCTCTTGACATCTAAGGATCACTCCTCTTGACATCAGTATTCTTCAGATGTGTCCTTCTAAAGAACAAACTCTGTCATTTATGCCTTAGGATGTGTCCTTCCTAGGCATTGTCATCATTCTGAGGGATCCCTTTTAACACTTAGGGATCAATCCTCTCAACATCAACATTATTCAAGATGTGTCCTTCCTGAATTTGGCAATTTTTGACATTTGTCATCTTGGCATCGTCAAAACTTTGACACCCCGACAGTTCATTGTCATCAAACTTGACATCTTGACATTAAAACAATGGGTATCCAGATGCACTTGGCAAACACTTGGCACTTGTCTTTTGGCTTTTTATCATGTTACTAGTTTTTCAGCAAGATCCCAACAACAAGATTTAGAGAAGCAGCGACTTATCATGACATTTGTCTCGACTTTTGACACACATGATTACTAGTTTCTCAGCGAGGTCTTGATTCTGGGATTTAGAAAAACGATGTACCATGATAATGGCTCTATTTTTGTATTTTGACAATCATGCTGCTAGTTTCTCAAGGATGTCCTGGAAATAGGATTTAGAGAAGCAATGATGTTTCATGAATTGTCCTTGTCTTTTCTGCTTATGGTTGGTTATGACAAAAAGACTGGGGCAATCACACTCTTAGAATGAGTCATGATCATCCTTGTCTGTGACTGCTTGTCTTATGTGATGGTAGGACCTTGTACACCTTGATCTATGTCATATCATGGTGTTTGTTGGCCATTAAAATAGTTTTCCCAATGATGATTAAGAGCAATAAATATTAAAGTCCTATGGTAAATTTTTGAAGGATTTGGTCTAGGAACTAACATGCATCTTCTCTCATCAGTCTAGTCATCTTCTCTCATCCATCTCATGATGATATCCTATGACATACAAAAACATAAGTGCATCCATGATCATATAAACATTGCATTAGGTCCATACATACATTATCCATAACATTAAATCATATAACATTTTATTGCATATTGCATTAACATTATCATAAACATGGCATCCATTCAAATAAATACATTATGCATATCATTATCGCCATCATCAAAAAATCAACATAACATATAAATAAGCATTGCATCATCATGGCATCATATCATAAGTAGGCATCATAGCACATACATGAATGACATATAAATAGTACCATCATACATCATAAATCAACATCATACATAAAACATCACATCACATATATCATAATGCATAAATCAAATGGAATCACATAACACACATGTGGCTTGCATCAAAACTGCATCATCATATAGCATCATCTCAAAAATATACAATGTGACAGGATAGAGTCAACATATATCCCAAAAATGGAGCTCGCGGACTCAATGATCCATACATAAGGTGTCATAACAAAGAACCAAATGTAGCAAGCATGCCCTTAGGATAGGATCTCATCATCCCCTTGTGGCGAAGAGTGTGGTGGTTGAGGATCTGTGACTGGCATTAAGATAATGAGTGGACCTGTATTAGCCTCTGTCTGTGCAACCAATGGAACTAAAACTGATGGCATCATCTCCACAGTAATAGACACCTATGATGACACTGCGGCTTGACTCTGAGAGACCAAAGGATCTGCCACTAGTGGCTGCCTCTGTACTGATCTCTACCTTGAACTGGTGGACCCATGACTGTGGCTTGAATGATGACTCGAGGCATGCATGCGTGAGTGGTGGGACCTGTTCCCTAATGTGTGCCCTGAGGAGGTGGATCGTCCTACACTGGTATGGCTCATGTTGCCACTCCCACTCCTTGATCTGTGACCACTGCCTGTCCTCGTCTGTGAGCGTGACAGTGTAGGATCTCGTCGCTCAGGAGGCACTGCCTGCTCATATAGCGTCCTGTACTTCCCATACCTAGTGCTCACCCTGGCAAGCTCACGAGCAATGTCCCCAGAAGGTCCTGAGCATAGTGCTACAAACTCTACACACCACTGAGCTGAATCCTGCTGACAGATCACTGCCTGGATCTCGCTCTAACCGAGCCACCTCTAGCTCTAACTGCAATGCTCAGACCTATGCGACACTCTCATCCAATCTCCTCTGAAGGTTTTCCACCCTCTGGTCTATCGTGGCATCATGGGGCAGCGCCGAGCTGGATGGTATCTCCTCATCTCCCTCCACCATCCTAAATCTCACGAGTCTCTCGGCCTCATCCATCATCATCATCATCATCATCATCATCATCCTCTATGGCATCCTCTCCACCGACTCCCTCATCCACGTCCACCTCCACATCCCCCTCCCGTCTCTCCTCCTCTCCCTCCTGCCTCGACTGCTCCTCCTCCTGCCTTGGTTGCTCCCCCTCCTATCTCTCTTCCTCTCCCTCCTGCCTGACTGCTCCTCCTCCTGCCTCGGCTCCTCCTCCTCTTGTCTCTTCTCTTCTCCCTCCTACCTCGGTTGCTCCTCCTCCTCTCTCCCCCCTCGTCGACCACCTCTGGGATTGTATCTAATGCCACTCTGGCCACGCGCAGTCGCACCCTCCTACCCTGCCTCTGGCCATCTCTCCTTCATCTCTGGTCGTCTCCTCCATCATCCCCATCATCTTCGTCATCTCCACCCCAACCTCCATCCCTGTCCCCATCTTGCCCTCCATCCCAACCTCCATCCCTCCCCTTGCCTCCATCTCTGCCTCTATCATCATCTCTGCCCCCGCGCCTGACTCTCGACACACGTGGAATAACTGACCTCTTGTCCACAAGTGCTATCCCATCTGGATATGTCAGTGGCACTGGTCTATGTGCCTGCCACCATAGGTCATAATCGGCTATGGTCCCAGGATCTGCCCATCCACCTCTCCATCCCCATGGCTAGGCTCCTAGCCCATCAATCTACTGCTCGACAAAGGCTACGAGAATCGCTGGCCCCCAAGCTGCCTCTCTAGAAGACCGAGCATACTCGGCTGTCCCCGCAGGTACACCCTGCCACTCTCTGAATTGTCTCAGGACATGCTATGGAAGGTACATCTCTATGATTAGATGGCTCTGCACTATCCTCCCAATTAGGTAGCAGTATTGTCGGCAAAGGCTGAGATGGTCCACCTCATCGTCCCACTACTGGTAGCCTCTATACGACCTCCAGATAAATGACACCATCGTATCAATCCGATGTCGCCACCAACTTGTCTCACCCATCTTGTCTACTGTAGTGCACCGGCATAGTAGTACGCATAGGGCATCCCCTCGACCAGCTATGGTCTCTGAATAGGTGGACAAAATATCGCTATGTGCTCCCAAGTCCAAATCATCAGTAGTGTGATGCCACATGAGATACTCTCTGCCCTCCTGTAGACAACCTCGTGCAACTAGTGGTAGAGTGTGCCCAATAAACAAGGGCCCCAGGCATATACTGTCCTGCCTCATCCCCACTAGGATGTCTCCCCAACCAATAGGGAACCCATGTCCGCAACGGTCAGGAATCAATATCCCGCCAATCAGTGTCACCAGGAATACATCAAAACGAGCATAATGCTCCGCCATAAACTCACAGTGGATCTCATAACCCTGAATACCGAGTCCTACCCCCTCATCCTGATAGTATGCTATAAAGGTCTGATGGCCATGGCGAGGGTCATAGACGATCCACTCTCCTCGGATCGACACGCGTAGAATGCGGTACACATCCTCAAGTGTAATGGTAGCCTCTCCTATTGGCAGGTGGAAGGAGCATGTCTCTGAATGCCACCGCTCGCATAGGGCAGTTAATAGTCCCCTATTTTCCCAAACAACAGGAATATAGGCAGCATAAAACAAACCTAGTGACATCAATCGTCGTCTCTCGCGGAGTGAGCTAATCAACAAACCAGAAAGTCGACGGTCTGCTCTCTTGCGTGTATATGGGGGCTAGCTGTCTCTACACAAAACCAAAAAATGCGTCAATACCTTCTAGACAATTGTCAGTATCATCAAAAAGCATTTTAAATTTGAAAAGCATCAAAATTAGCCCTAGTCAAAGTCAAAGTCAAATGCGTTGTGTTGACTACACTTGCATCACGAAACAACAATTGCGTCGTTCCGCACTTCAATTGTAGCGCGACATGTCAATTGCATCATTCTGTCGCTCAAATGTGTCGCATCAGAACACTTGTGTCACAATATATGACACATGCATTGCTTCATTCAAATGTGTCGCTCAAGAAGGCAAATGCGTCGCAAAATGACACATGCGGCGTTCTAACTTTCGAATGCAGCTCAAAAAGGCGAATGCATCACACTTTTTGGCGAATGCATTGCAAACCCTTGGCCTGCCCTATAAAACCCTTGCACTTGTGTCGCGACGCATCAAATGCATCGAACGTGAAGTCAAATGCGGCTTACGCGCACGCATATGTGTTGCGACGCATTAGTTGTTGGCCCTAAAATCCTAACTTTGACACGCAAAATGAGAAAATTACAAAAGGGCTTAGGGGTACATACCGCTGGCTCTGAGCCCTCTGGCCGCCTGTAGGTCCGCACGATCCCGCCGCGGTGCCCTGTCACTGGAATCACCATCTTCACTGTAGTCCTTTTCGCTTTGAGCTCTCGAAATTACAATGCGAATACTGAAAATGAATTGACTTTTACCCCTTTGTCAACCTATTTATAAAAGTCAAAATGACATTTGTCAACTAGGTTATTACTAGAGGCTCTTTTGACCAACTTTGACCACCCCGTTGGCTGCCTTAAACATGTCAGAATTCAAAACCATCTGCGCCATTGTTTTTCTAGTCATTAAATTGACTTATCGGGACCCTTTCCAAATTTTTCTGCCACCGACCTGAAATTTGAAAAATTTCCCGAGTGGGCATTGATACTCTATACCTTCACTAGGGCATGGCTTTGACTTATTTTCTTTGTCACAATGCGACATGCTACATTATGACAAAGAGGGGCAAAATGTAGACACTTAAAAATGACCTAGGCCTGCAAGCTCTATTTTTGCCACTTTTGTCCTAGCATAATTATGACATCTTAATTATGTCCTTGGTGCACATTCGACTATTGATTAAATAATTCATAATTATTTAATTAATTCGTGTCCTTTTATTCTTCATGATTATTAAATAAATAAATTTTATTTATTTATTAAATACGTCATTAATTGTCTAAGTCTTCCCCTAATTAAATAAATTTCTTAATTTATTATTCATTTATTCTTCCTGATTATTAAATAAATGAATTTCATTTATTTATTTAATATGTCACTAATTGTCATAATTAAATGAATTGATTAATTTATTTAATTATTAATCATATATGCTAAATTAAATAATTATCTTTAATTATTTAATTGTCAAAATTAACATTTCTCTCATTTTAAATAAGTTAATTATTTAAAATGATTTCACATTCTTAATTGTCAATTCATTTTAGTAAATAATCTAAAAATCGATTATTTATTATTTCACAAAATCCAAAAAATCAAGTAATTGGACAGATTCTTGATTTTTCAAATTTGATCTTCAGTTCAGCCCTTATCTTCTTGATTTTTTGAATCTCACAAATCAAGCAGTCTTTATCTTCTTGATTTTCGAAAATATTTATTTTCTAATTAATTATCTCATTTATTCTCCACCGCGATTCGATCTTCTTAGATGACATCTCGACCACTCATTTAAGGATTTTCCCTAACCCTGATTAGGGATTATTAGATTTAATCTCGTCCTCTGATTTTAGGTCTCTGTTGAAAGTCGATCTCGTCTGTTCATTCAAAATTGTATTTTCTATAAAATGCTATTTTGCTCACATTTTTAGATTACACAGAGGAACTTTGTTATTCTAGCGCATTAATATTATAGTTATTTTGCATTTTTGAGTCATTGTCATAGGCATAGGCATAGTTTTATATTTAAATCCTTCAAAACTTGCATAGGACAATTTCATAGTCGAAATGCTCACACACTCAATCTGAGGGCATCAATCATATGCTGCAAGCTAGGAGGTGCTATGGAGGTAATCATGGAAGATTCGAGGAATGACAGGTATAATCATTCTTGCTTTTAATTTCCTTTATACTTCATAGTTCTTTGGGTTTATAGTCTTTATTGATTTGTTAACATCTAATCTAACCTTAGGAAATTTACCCATAGATACAACACTAGTAGTATTTGGCAAATAAATGACTAATTTGGTCATTTATAAGTGACTAATTTGGTCATCAGGTAAAATCACAACTAAATGACTAAATAAATAACTAATATCAGACAAATGAAAATGACTAAATAAATGACTAATATCAGACAAATAAAAATGACTAAATAAATGTGCTCATTAAAATCTTCAACATAATTTTTATTTTAATAAACATACTCTAAAACCTTCGTCAAGACCTTATTTTCAATCGTAGCCCGCCATAATTAATAATAAAATATTACAAATAAAATTACTAATAAATATTTTTTGTGGAATAAATATTTTGTTTTGTGGTTTCATCATATGAACACCAAAGTTTCTTGTAAATTGAATGCCCAACTCCTCAAAGGGCCCAACTATGTAGTGTGGAAGATAAATATGCATACAATTCTCAAATATATACTAAGCTACTTATAAGTTTACATACTCTACATTTACTAGAGGAAAATAGTGATATTACAAATAGTTTACAAGTATGATTATATAAATTAGTTAAATTATAATAGAAGAGATAAAGATGGAGATAAAAAAAATAAAGAGATAGAGACAAAGAAATATAGAGGTAGAGAGATAAAGAGGAATAGAGATATAGATGGAGAGAAAGATTGAAAGAGAAAGGAATATAAAAAAGAGATATAATACAAGAGAGATAGAAATATAAGAGATATAAAGGGAAAGAGAGATAGAGAAAAGAAAAAATAACTTTTGATTACTTGTTTCATGCCAAAAATCCAAGAATGGTATGTGTCCTTGGGGAGTTATGCTCAAGGTAGCATGATGTTTATTATAGACAGACAAACTTATAGAGAGAGAAATACATAAAGAGAGGGAGATGGAGATAAGATATAGAGAGAGAAAGACATAAAATGGAGAGGGAGATATAGATAAGATATAAAGAGGTGGATAGAGAAAAATAAATTGAACTCCTGTAATAAATTTACTATTACAAATATATAATTTTGTCTAATGAAAAATTATATTTAAAATATATATTTATTGGGTGAATGCTAATTGAGACCTTTGTTACATAAACAACAACATTTGCTAAATGACCTACCAATTGACCTCATGTACTACACATATGTCTGAAAAAATACACCAAAATTTTCTCTAATTGACCTTTCATACCTCTTTAGCATACCTATTGCACACCAAGGTGCAATTGCTAGTAATATATATATATATATATATTTAACATGTCAAAATGTGCTCATTATTAAAATATTGGCCATAATTTTCATTTTAATAAACATACTCTAAAACCTGTGTCAAGACCTTATTTTCAATCGTAGCCCGCCAAAATGGAGAAGTGAGTCAAAACCTTATTTTCAGGCATAGCCCACTAAAATGGAGAAGTGAAGGATGAAACCTTATTTCCAAGGTAGCCAGCCAAAATGGAAAAGTGAAAGCACTTGATTTTGGATTGCAACCTCTGCCCATTTTTCCACATCAAACACGATTTGTGCAAAATATTGTGGTAAGTCACTTTCCATGGTTTCAGTTAATTTTACTTTTCAAATTTGTATGCGGTCAGGCCATATGATCCATTCTTTTTTATATTTCCTTCTACACTTCAAGCTTGGTTATCCTATAGATGGAGCATGTTCATCATGCTTTTCAAGTTTTTGTAATGAATCTGGTCTTCATCCGCTTCTACTTGTCCATATGCTTCTTTTATCTGTCCTTAAATTTGTATTCAATCTTTATGACAGATTTGCATTCTATTGGAATGATACATTAATATTTTCCCTTCACTATGGAAATTCTTTCCTTAACCTTTTAACTTGTTTTGTGGCTCTCTTGCATTTGTAGCTACTTGGCACCATTTAGAAGATGCATTTTATCAATTGCTCATATCAAAACATAAAATGTCAACAATAAACTGTGCAAACTCCTACTGTATGTTGGTAAACGGGTATCATCATACTTCATTTTAACTGAGGAAATTCATATCGCAGGTCAAGCTTTATACATAACCAATTAAAATCTTTTGTATAGTTTGAACTTTGACCTGCTTTTGTTTATGTGGTCCATTAGATTGACAGGGTCCTCTGTACCTCAGTGGTTAGAATTTCATCATCATCACTTGCTTGATTTGACTTGTTGTCATAAGGAAACAAGTGATTTGTTGATGCAGTGCAAAGGAAGAAAATCAATCACTTGAAAACATGTTCCTCAACTATGGACTAAATCCATTTAGTTTCTTCAAATTCACAAGAGAATTCACCATGTAAATGATCACTACAAGAGCACAAATATGAGTTTCCACTTTTCTTGACCCAAACAAGTTTAATCATCATCTTCAGACTCATTAGAGACTCCATCTCACTTAAAACACTCAACACCAGGACCTGAGTGTATTACCCAAATGGCTTTTCACTCAAACCTGTCTTCAAAGCTAGTAGTCCTCCAAACATAAAGTGTTAGAGATATCCTTTGACACAAACCTCCATTCAAGACTGTGATTGATTTTAGGATACCCCCTTAAGGGGTTTTAAAACATATCAAAATATCATCATAGGTTGTTTTAGGAAACATGGCTCAAACCTGACTGTTACCGTTCCAAATTAGGTCTGATTGGGCTTAAACTGCACAAGGGTTTATTGATTCTCTTATCTCCAGTATCAAACTCATTCAATCAATGCTTCAAACAATCTTCATTGGGTTTACTCATGCTCACAAATCTATCAGAAGTCTATTTTCATAAACATTTTAACAAACCCTAGGCTTTAGGCTATTTGACTGTCCCAAAACTTTGTTTTCTCAGACAGTACACAGATTTTCAGTCCTAACCTCTCTCTTTTCACATATTATCCTGTACCTTATGGTATGAAACCTCAAAAACATGAAATTACATGCCATGCGGAATCTTTTCACCAAGATTTAGAACATTTCAATGGAAAAGTTGGGAGAAACACAAATTTTTATGTCACTGTTTACCCTAAATAAGGGTTTCCACTGTTTTCAGAAAATTCCCAATATCTTATTCAAATTTGAACCAAATTGCATGAAAAAAACTTTGGAGGGAAGGATATTGAGCATACTTTTACCTACAAACAATTTGAAGTGACCTTCTTCCCGTACTGGGCCATACAAAGACCTGAAACAACTATTTTGTCAGTAATTTCTAAGAAAAGACAATTTATTTATGATTCTCCATCACAATACAATTCCTCCAACTCACTACATATTCAAAAAAATCTCCCCCTATCTTGGAAATTAGTTACAATGCCTTTTTAAAGGCTTTACAACTTCCTCCAACAAATGAAACTAACTCAAACTACCCTATGACCTTTGGTATTCCATCCTTGTGCATTTTTTACACTTTTTGCATCTTTGTATGACAACTTTTCATATTTTTACAAAATTTGACATAATAGACTCAAATGACCATCCTAATGACCTCAACAAATGAAAAATAACTCAAATGACCTTACAACAATGTTGAATCATCAAAATTTAATCAACCTTTAAGATTTGCTCTATGGAAACATGACATTGTCAAGGTGCTCCTGCACCATTTGTTCTCTAGATATAGTTAATTTATGTCCATGTTAAGTATTTCCTATATATCCTCAATGATGTAAAGCATATTATGTGCATGTTGATGTATCCTCAACATTTATAATATCTAACCAACATCTAATTTTTAGGATCTAACAAAACTACCAAATTGATGCATGATGAGTTTGGTTTTTAAGCTGAAGGAATATAAAGGTATATTAATTTAGGTAGTATTTGGAATTTGGCCAATGACGTGCTTGTAGATATTGTACTAGTATGTTAATTACTAATTAGTATTTTCCACAACTAAAGTTTCTGGATTTAGGACTTTGCATCCAAATTTGATGGTTGTTATCTAGCCAATTAATGTTTCTCTCATCTCTTATCTTACTAAATGTGTAAGATTTTTTCTCATTTATTCTACTTTAAATATTTTTCCTTCAATCGTGGTGAAAATGGGATTGCTTTTCTCTTCCCTTGATTTTGAATATTGAAAGATGTTTTTGTTATCAATGACAAGTGGAGTGTTTTGAAGTCCAAGTGACTTTTTTTGGTTTTGTTGGTGCAAATTTGTGACTTGAAATCTTTCCAAAATGTCTTTCATTCCAATGAAATGAACATGGTTTTGATACAAAATTGAGCTATTCTTTTTGCATGGTACTCATACATTTATAACATGTAGACAATAATGGAAGCCACATTTAAACTGAGTGAAGGAGTTTGATTTTCCTATGGAATTAGTATCATCTTCTTTATAGTTTTCCCAACACCTTGATAGGACTATGTTTTCTACTTACAATTCTTCCCTTTTGCCTTTTGTTGAACTACTGCAACAATAGATATAGGAATAGAAAGAAATCATACAAATCTAAACTAGATCAAGGAACTCAACTCTTGGTAGATGAAGTTGAAAAGTTGTGAGATGGTAATTGACTAGTTGAGAGAAGTAGAACAATACCCAATGTTAGGGTTAAAAAGGAAATATTTAAAAGCTTAAAAAGATAAAATGCAAAATAATATAATATATTTACATTTCCTTTAATTTTGAAGCATCTACTATGTAGCCACTGGAACAGTGTTAGGTCTTGTTTGCAGACATATCACATTTATATGGCTCTGAGCATTATGTGTCCTTATATTTGAGATACTTCTCAAAAAATTTGCGTCCACCAATATTGTATCCATGCCCTCAGGTGGATAGATTTAATGTATGTATTTCACATTGCTTTTCTTTCATGTATAAATATGAAACTCATTGTAACTCTTTTTAATGTTCAATCTTATTGGTGATCTTTATTATGACCACATAATAAAGTTTCCAGAGTTTCAAATATAAATAGAGCATAATACATATTTGGAAACTGGATGCTTTTTCTTTGTATTTCTCAACATTGCATGTTTCAGTTTTTGCAGGAGAAGTCGAACAGAATTTGTGATTCCTTATACCAAGTATGTTAAGAGTTTCAACCATCCATTTTCTACTAGAATGCGTTTCAAAATGAAATTTGAAACTGAAGATGCAACTGAGAAAAGGTACCTATAGACTCTTTTCCAATTATATGTCATTATAATCATTTTTCTATAAATAATTCATAATGCTTGCATTCTTTTGTTACACATTAAATCAACTTAAAAGTAAGTTTCTTGTCATAGGTATGTTAATCATAGACTTACTATTCTATTTTTGGAGTTGGTACATGTGGATAGGAACGAACATTGAAGACTTTAAATGCTCCTGGCTTGTAATGCAAGCTCTTGAACGGGCAAATGAGAGCCAAATTCAAAGACTATATGTATGTAGATAAGTCCATTTTCATTTGTGACTATCTGTGTAATTTTGCACTAGCTGCTTGTTGACTAACAATGATTATGTTCTTTTTTAGGCTAATTATGGAAAAGTAGATCCATCTTGTGTTGTAGAAGTTAAGGATTTATATAGATAACTTGGGATCGAGGCCTGTTTATTATTTTCTTTTCCATTATGAGATGTTAAAAGTGATCTTTTCTTTTTGAAGTTTCCACTGTAAAATTGCATAGTTCACAAGAGAACTTACTTTTATCTATAAAAATGATATTAAGGGACGTGTAGATTGAGTTGTCTATACAAATTTTAGAATTTGAACTCTTAAAATTAGCTTCCACTTTCTAAGGGGGCATGCAAATAACTTTTGAAGTTGAGTGTAAAAAATAGAGTAGCATGTAAGGAAAAAGGATTAACAATAATAAAGTGAAAAGTGGATCTTCTATCAACCATGTAGAGTACAATGAAAGGAGTGTAGGGATGGTAGGGGTTTAACGTTTATAGTGCAGTGGAACCTAAGTCACTGGGTTCACTAACATATTTGAATAAATTCACAAGTCTCAAAATATTCAGGGCATAATAGTTAAAAGTTTGGTATACCAATTAAAAGAAAAAATCTATTTGGCACATATTATGGTCTATACCAATTCTTCGTGTATAGGATAATTGATGAATAATCATTTGCATGTATTCTATTTGACCCTCTAATTTCTTTATCATTGCTGACAACTACCAATGACAAAAGACAAAGTCTTCTATGTCTGAAAGCTCTTCAGTTATCCACAATATCCACATGCTATGAGCTTTGATACAAAGATTGTGCATAGTTCTTCTCAGTTTATTCAATTTGGTGCTATTATTTTTATCTTGTGATTTAGGCTTCAAAATGACCCCTCTCATTATTATTTGTCTTCCAGAACTGTCTAGAAGAGGGTAATCAAAATTAGTAATGGAATATCTAAAAGTCGAAGATCCTCTCCCTGAAACTGAAGCTTTGTTCTTGAAAAACCAAAGCTGAGACAAGCCAAGAACTAGTGGAAGGGAAGTTGAATGAAAATTGAGAGCAACTAAAAGCCTTCCTAAGAAAAGTGCCCTTTCCACTATAATTGTTGGTTCTAGTGTCTCCTTGTTCATCTTTTCTAGCATCTCCTCATTTTTCATTTCTTGATAGAGAGCTTTTGAAAGATGTGCAAGATGTTCTTCAATCTCAATAATCAATGTTGAGATAAAATGGAAGCATTGCTCTTGAAAATAAGGTGCTAAATCATTTATCCTTGAAGGAGATTTATGTGCATGAAGAAAACTTAGGAGGTCTTCCAGAATATTCCTAGACCCCTTATCTATGGTATCTTTTATTTGACTAACCTCAGTTCCAAAATAAGCGTTGAGGCGACCAAACCAGTCTTCATCATTTGACATCATAAATCTAAAACTCAACCTAGGTAAATTGACACTTTTTACGTCCCCTCTCTTAACAAGCCAACCCTCACTAGTAGTTAATTTGTGCAAATGGGTTTCAACATCTTTGTAACTTGCCAAAGATGTAACTATGGCTTCAAGGAATTTACTAACCTTAACTCTCTCACATAGATCTGCAAATCCATCAACTATTATTTGTTTCATCCTATTAACAAACAAGCTTTCAAAAAGTTCATCCCACAGACTCTTTGAGTGCCTCAAAACAATCTCACACACGCATTTCCATGGAAACTCAACATTTGAACCAAAAACTATTTTTAGCCACTCCAAGCTCCCTTCAAATGCATCCAGACTATCCAATGTTTCTATGATCAATGTCTCATTCTCTTCAAGTTCCTTGCCACTTTTCACAAGATCAAGCAAATACTTTCCCCCAAGCCTATCTGCAGAGAGAATATCATCTGCACATGTCTTAAGCCACACTAAGCAAGACTCTGATATAAATTTTCCCAACAAAATCATCATGGTAGCTTGTAGCTTCTCTCTATGAGATTTCCACAACTGCACCTCATTGTCTGGGTTTAGAATCCCACCAAACAACTATGATCTAGGTGGCACTGCCAACACAGTCTTATAAAAAAGAGGAAAATCATTTAGAACATCCAAGAAGAGTTCCCCAGCCTGACATAGCATTACCTATATGAATCTTACCACATTACAAAAAATGGAACTGACTGCCCCCACCTTATTGTTCTATCGGCTAAACGTGTCTTCTGGTTCTAGCGATGCACCAATAGTTTTGTTTTTTCATCGGTGTGAGGATCTTCTATCAGCAAGATGAGGTCTCATGTTCCTGCGATGGTCTAATGGGGATGTCGTCGGTGGTGGTTCCAATGATGGGCATGAACTCCACCGATGACATCCCCATCGGACCATCGCGATAACAAGAGACCTCGTCCCGCTGATGAAAAAATAGAACCATCGATGCATCGTTGGAACCAGAAGACATGTCCGACCGATAGAACGATAAGGTAGTCCTTTTCAAATAAGTTTGTTCTACTATCACAGACCAAACAAGCATTAGAATTAGAGGCTAACAAGAACCACCAAGAAAATTTTTGTTGACACATCATCTAATGGAAGAAGGATTTTTTTTAGCCCAATGGATCCTTACCAAATCAATTTAAACCCAACAGAGTAGATCTTAATTCGGTCGGATAAGCCCCGCTGAGAGTTCACTTTACAAAACCAATCCTTGGCGAAAGAGAGCACTGGATAAATGCATCTAGAAGAGCTCCCCAACAATATACAACCTCTATGGCACCAAATCATGTATCATCCCAGACAAGAATTTCTACACCACAACTGATTTGTTGACAAAATTCTAAATCAACGAATATTTTCTTTTATACTCAATAGTCAAGAAGAATGTTATACTAACCATGGATTTCACCTATTATAATTGTTCTTAGTTGTTGCACTACTATTTCTAGTTATTATGCAACTGTTCTTAGTTGCATTATTTCTTTGTACTGTTTGATGAACCCTTGGTGTGTGAAGCCTTCTAGCCATTTCTGCTAGAATGAAGTAGATGGAGTTCAGGGGTTTTGTTTTAGATGATATGGAAAATTTTGTTTGGAACCAAATAGAGCTGAATGGGTGTTTCAAACTCAATCAAATCTTGTTTAAAACAGCTCACCATGAAGACAAGTGTACTTAGAAGATTGGGATTGCTTTTCTGATTATCATGATTTGGTTTAGAGCTAATAAATTGAATAAAAATGGTGATAAAGAACAACATAGCATGGGCAGAAAATGTGTTAGGCTGTTTTGGGAAAAACGTTCCTTAAACATTAGAGATCTTCAAATTTGGGAAAAGATTTTGAGAGGTTCCTTGCAAAATCCATTTTTTGCACATTCTACAATCAATCATTTCATTCCATGAGATGACATCTCTTTGAGGCATTCTGTCAAAAAAATCAGGTGTTTTATCTATGATTCCACATCTTGCATATATGTCTACTAGAGCATATCCAACTATAACATCCAAGTATCTTTTTAATTCCTCTCTCTTTCATCAATCTCTTTACTATTTGAACCTTGTATAGATGTTTTAGAGAAGAAAATAAGTTGCAACATTTTTAGGATCCAACTAAAAATATGAATGGTTGATCAACCATGCACAACTAATGATCAACTATATATGTAAATTGTAATGCAATAAGGGTTACTGACATGTGAAGTATGTGCAGCCCTCATCCACTAAACCTACATGACTGCATGCACCTAGAACTCAAGGAAAGCTTACAATGTTAGGATGTGTTCTAGAGTGCTTCATTAATTCAAATATTTTGAGAGGTTCCTTGCAAAATCCATTTTGTGCACATTCTGCAATCAATCATTTCATTCCATGAGATGACATCTCTTTGAGGCATTCTGTCAAACAATTCAAGTGTTTTGTCTATGATTCCACATCTTGCATGTATTGTCTACTTAAGCTAGTTTCTACTATAGTTGTTGTTATTTATTGTTTTCAATGTTGTAGAGTCAAATTTTCCTGTATGCCTGAATGTCTTTTTTCGTAAAATCAAGTTTATATGGTTTCGGGTTTCAAGGTGGGGTTTTACCTGACCACAAAAAAACTCTGTGGTTGTGACAAAGATATACACCCCTCTTGCTGATTACACCTTATCATTTGCTAGAGACCTCTAGGTGACTCTTGGAAATGGTATAGTGATGGATTGAGGGGGAAAACAGTAACATAGGTGGTTGTGATAGTAAAGTGGAGGTTGGTATGTACACTATTTAAGTCTTGTAAGATTCTAACCTGGAATCTAGAGGCACCAATTAGGAAAACCCTAGTCTGAGCCTTCATAAAAGAGTTTGCAATACAAATACATAAATGTAAAAATGTATTTGATTTTGACTTGTATATATGAATAGCTCTATTTCTTCTTGAATTAAACATTTAAAAACTGGTGCAGGAGCACCAAGGTATTTGTGAAATGTTGATTCATGGAGGTCTTAGGTGAGTTTGAGTTTTGAGTCTAGAAGTTATTAATAAGGTCATTATTGACCAATTCATATTGTAAGCGTGTGCAGGCATAATGAAGAGTGTTGGAGTTGGTGGCAGAGCTGTGAGGGGTTGGTAATGTCATTTTTCAATAAACCCTACCAAAAGCTAGTGTAAAGTGAGGGTTTTTAATTACAGAGGTTAGATGAGAGTTTTCCCATCTAAAAATTGTTTATTAGGGCCCTATGTTGACTGGTAAGAAGATCTGAGTGGTTGTTTGGAGTTGGAGGAAATAATTTGAGGTACCTCCTTTGAAACAAGGACCTAATTGGTCTACTAGGATAACATTGTTTCTAGGTTTTGCATGAGATGGTCCAAAGTGACCCATGATGAATTTGAAGGTAAGTTATAGTTTTCCTTAAAGGGTGTCTAAAAGAGTAGATAGATTGATTATTGAGTGGTTCATTGTGAGATAAAGTAAAAAATATGGGTCTGCAGACCTACTATATGAGTTGAAGAGTTTTTGCAAAGGAGTGATTTAAAAGAGTTTTGTGAATCAATTGGTTGTTTGAATCATCTTGTTTTGTGATGATTTGTTCAAATCCAAATTGCTTTGCATCAAAAACTTTCCATCATATTGAAGCTTGATGGGAAGAAGGGTCCATTGAGAGAACTCAAGGGGTGTTACTTGCTAGGAGAGAGGTTGTGGAGTACTTGTTGGCTTGAACAAGTGATTGAGCTCACCTTCCTTGTATTGAAGAGGATGTACCGGGTATGTATTTCCTCAGTCAGGATTAAATTATAACTGATGGTTTTGTGATGAGATGGTGTTGATGAAAAATCATACAACTGTGATAGTTGAAATTATTTTGGTGGTCATATGACATTCTTTTTTAGAACATTTATAAAGAAAGTATAGATTAAATTTTGTTGTGCAGAAGCAGTGAGTAGGCTACATTCCTCTGCTTGCCTCAAATCTTGATTTGGGTGATGAGGACAAAGGTATAATGCCTTCTGTTACCTCACACTTGTTCCTTTTGTTACCCCACACTTGTTCCTTTTGTTACCTAACACTTGTTCCAGTCATGTAATCACCTTGATGACTGTTACGTCACCCATGTTCTAGTCATGTATTTACCTTGATGAACGACTGACTTGTTTTTAGGGCTTACAACTTACAAGAAAAATGAAGGCCCTTTGACCTTTTAGATCATTTGTGATAATTTAATTACATCAACAAAAAACCATGGAAGGATTTAAGTACTTAGGGTTTTGTTGAAGATATCACTGTACTATTTTAAAATTTTGGTTGGTACCTATTTTAAGCTAGTTGTTATGCTTTTGTCCTTGAGATTGAGTGGGACTCTCAAAACTTACATTTTTTGGTCCTGACAATAGACTTTTAGTATGATATGGTTAAGATGGTTTGATTGAGAACAACAAAGGATAAGCTTCTATCTTTTATCTCATTTAAAGATTGGAATAAAGATTATTGGGAAGGACAACTTAAGACCTTATATTTGCACCAATTATATATCAGCTAGAGACCTGACCTATACCTCATGTAACTCTCCATGATTGTAAATATGATCTTCAAATTAGAAATATATACATTCTACGTAAGATTTATTTGTTTAGTAGATACTTAGGGAATGTGTAAACATGATAGTGAATACCTTGAACTAGTTAGCTTTATCTACTAGTTACTTTTGATCAACTAAGGACACTTATATTTCAATTTTAAATAAAATTTCAATATTGAACTTCAAAATTTAGATAATTGCCACCTACACTGCATGTAAATGGAGGGCCCTTTCTTTGATTATGCTTTCATCTCCTTTCACATTTGAGTATACTAACTTATTTTGAAAAACAAATTGATTTCAGTGTTCTATCCCATGGCTTAGTTCTTGTTTTTGTGTTGAACAAAAATCAAACACTAAGCTTCAGTGTCATGTTGGATTTTCATAAAGCTACAATGTGAAAATAGCTTCTTTAGAGTCTTCATTCTATTCTATCTTTGCAACTTTGTTCTTTCCAAATTTATTTTTACATACTAATAGTGACCATGAAAAAAATATTGCAAGAGTGGGAGGTTATTCTTACCTATATGAGCCACTTTGGTGGGTAGGCATGATTACCAGTAAGTGCTTATTACTTATTAAATCAGGTTTAGGTGACAAGTGGAGAATATTAATGTTTGAAAATTGACATAGATTACTTGCATTCAAACTATTAATTTCTTTATTTACAATCTTTTTTGAGATTATAGTTGTATGGCTGGAGAGTTTATATATTCATTTTTTTCAAAATTTACAGTTTGTCTACAGTGACTTCACTGCCAGTCCTTAACAACTATTTTAGAATAAAAAATTTCACTCAAAATTACATTCATCGTATTTTTTGAATAACTACTAACTACCCTGCAAACCAAAAACTCCTTTTCGTTGCCCAAAGTTTTATAAAACCCCCAAAAACTAACTACAAACAACCAAAAAACTCAAATTCATGGCAGAGGATTATGTTAACTGTAGAGTTGTAGACGAGCTCGCCACAATTTCCATAGAGGTCTTGTTCATCTTCTTCTTCCTCTGAGGTTGCTGCTCCAACTTCTCCAACTGCTCTACTTTAGCCTTTGCCTTCACTATCACCGCCTCAACCTCTATTAATTCCACAATCAATTTTAGAGCCTCCCACCTGCGTGCTGCTCCCTCTCTCCATCCGGCTTTATGTTTTCCTTCTGGCCATTTCACAAAGGGTACACATTTCTTTGTTTCTTCATCCTCTTCATTTTCAATTCCCTCACTGATATCCATCCCAACTCTCAGAATCGCCCATTCCAACAGTGAGTCCATGTCCTCCAAATAATCCTTATGCACCAGTGCCTTCATCACCTTTTTCACAACTTCAATCGACTCTCCAAAATCTAAGCCCCAAGCCATTATTAGCGAATAAATGTCCAAATTAGTTTTGTACCTATGCTTGAGGTCGTTGAATCCTCTTCCTAGAATTAGTTGTATTGACTGCACTAATCATTCATCGTTGTACAGGAAACACCCCATAAGTCTCTTTACCGATGATTCTCCATAAAAGTGTGAGAGTTGTTTCTTCATTTTAAGCGTGAAACCAACCTCCATCGCCTCTACAGTGACATAGCCACCACCTCCTGTACACCATTTTCACACCTATTGTTCACCATAGTAGAGGAGCATCGAGAAAGTAATGCCTCACAAATTTAATAACTTCACTCACATTCCTTTCCATAAATGCTCAACATACGCCAATCATCACCGCCACCCAACTCCACACACTTCTCTCATTCACTTCAAGAATTAAAACCTGCAATTACTCCATTTTAGAGCTCCCTAAATGCACCACCCGTTTTAGTCTTGTCATCGGGGGAGAACATTTATTTTAAATATCTCAATGATGCCTCTGGATGTCACATCAGTTAGTAATAATCATTATCGCCGTATCGGTGAGATTGATTCTTCTTCCACCGATAGCCACCTTCTCCACCAATGAACAACTTTCCTTAGGTCTATTAGCGGGATGCTAGATAACGTCACCCCAATGCACCCCAACTCCACCGATATACATTATGCACTTGATAATCCATGGTTATATCGGGCCATCGAGGGAATGCAAACATTTGTTCCATCGATGTTCATGTGTCACAGTGATGTGCTTACTTTTGTTGACTCTGTTGGTGTATCGTGGAGAGCGCCTTAAGAGTTAGCTTGATAGGGTATTGTTACACCGATACTAGGTTATGAGCTACATTCATTAGGCCATCGGTGAGGCTATAATGGGGGTTTCGCCGATGAGGCATTGTTAGGCTGATAGTGCTAATTTTTATTTAGGGACGGGGAAAGATTTATGGAGTCTCAAACTATTATGGTCTCATGCTTACTATTATGCTTTTGATAGATTTTTTCCAAGCATCCATAGCTTGTTCAGAAGCACTTGTTTTAGGCTTTTAGCCATAGGTACAAGGCAGTGAACTGTTTAACAAAATGTTTTGGTAGACATGTATGGAAAATGTGGTAGCATAGAAAAGGCAAAGAATTGTTTGAAAAAATGCCTCAAAGAAATGTGCTCTCATAGAATGCCATGACAAGCAAATGCAATTGGCAGTTGCTCCTAGTTATTAGTTATGCAATGTGAAGTAATTGCATAACTACCTAGGTTGACTTTGTAAAAACTGTATTGTAATTGAAATTTTGTCATCTATCAACATCTAGTTATTAGTTATGCAATATGAAGTAATGCTTTGAGCTTGAAAGATGTGCAATGCAATGTAATCAAAGATATGAATATAAACTACAAAAATCTATTTTTTACAATTCATTAGTTAAACTCTTTATTTTATTTTCTCTCTATATCTCTAGGCTATGGAAATGCCTGTCAATTTCAAAATAAATAGTTTTTATCTCTTGTTCTACAATTTTTTACCTTTTTTTTTTAAATCCGATTTTTTCCTAATTTTTTCTCAATTTTTGATTGCATGGGGTTATGTTTCAGAGCTTTAATGCCACTTTTTTTGTACATCCCAATGTATTTCACCTTCACCTTGCAGCATTAGTAGTAGTGCTCTCATACAGCATTATTTGTTTTTGTGCATTAGCTACCTTTTTATGTGTAACAGTGTTGTCATAACCTTATGTGTCTGGTATCCGTGCATGGTAATGTAGTGTTTATATTTTTGGAATTTGTATCTGATTAGCATGAAGCTAATAGTAACATTGTAAGCATTACTATGAGTGTTGGTTTTTTAGTAAATTAGATTGATCATTGCAATTATTTTTGAAATTTTCCTTTTGCAATTATTTTAACACACACATGTAAGTACTATTTAAGTAATGGTTGTTTTATTATGCAAACAAGGGTAATAATTACCTATGTAATATAATGTGTTATTTTTTTTCTTTTTGCAGAAATGTATTGATAAACTCAAAGAAGGGGATAAAGTTAGGGTGTTGGATCCGTTTGATGGTGATGCTTTGGGCATTGGGTGGATTCACTCCCTGTCTATTGTACATGGAGTCAACTTGAAAGGAACATGAGATGCAAATGTAAACATTTTAAAGGTCACAAGTAACATACCCCTTATTTATGAAGACATAATAGATGGAGTTGTTCATCTAAAAGAGAAAGAGGGAACCTTCACACGGTGGCCACTAAAATATTTGCAAAAAATGACATAGTTGAACATGGTTATCATGTACTAGTTGTTAGACATCTTGGCTCACTGCTTTATGTAGTATTTTGAATGTGTTATTCAAGGATCTTAATTATCATGGTGTATTTGAAAGAGTTGGAAACTCTTAGACAACTTTGACATTTTCATTATATTTACATATATACTCTTAGACAGCTTTACCATCTTGTAACTTGATATATATATATATTTGCATTAAATTTTTTATTGCAGATTACCTTTATTTATCATGACGTTGAATCAATATTTTAATTCTAACATGTTGTACCTTGTTCGTATATGTAATATTTTTATTTTCTTTTATGTTTTAGTTCAAGTTTAATATTATGTTAGTTTTGCATTATAAAATTTATGGTATTTAATAAATTATTCATTTCATGACTATATTTACTACCAATTAATGGAAACCAATAAATAAAAATGACTAAATTAATGACTAAATATATGACTAAATTAATGACTAAATATATGACTAAATTAATGATTAAATATATGACTAAAGTAATGACTAAATTAATGACTAAATATATGACTAAATAAATGACTACCATGACTACATAAATGACTAAATTAACGACTAAATCAATGACTAAATCAATGACCAAATCAATGACCAAATCAATGACTAAAAATAAATGACTAAATAAATGACTAAAATAGTTTAGTCATAAATTTGGTGGTGTTATAAATGACTACAAATAAACCACTAATAGTCACGTGACTAAAATTAGTCATTTATATACAGTTTTTAGTAGTTTATTTAGTCATATATTGTTGTTTGTGTACTAGTGTTACCAAGAAAACCCATATACAAAACCAATGCATACATTTAGTATTTTTCTCCTAACACCTTACATCCCACAAAATAGGGTCAGGACTAAGTTGCCCTAGGTGACTTGGTCCCCCTATTTTTCCTCCAAATTTTAATATGTCGAAGTTGGAATTTTATTATTTAAATTTCAAATGTCAAATATCAACTATCGAGATTTAATTTGTAGGAAATTAGATTAATTAAATATAAATACCTAGTCATTTCATCATTTGAAAAATAATTGGAAATCTAACAAGAAAATTGAGCAAGAATTACTATCAAGTCAAGAGAAGTCAAGAGTAGATTTATTGCAGCAATTCAATATCAAAGCATCATGTCAAGTTTTATGTGAGGTGTCCATGTTTATGTTATCATATATTATTATGAGATCTAACCTTGTAGGTCTTCAAGAAAATCAAGCAAACAACAATCAAGCCTTGAGGAGATTTGGGTGACTTCAATCTTTCAAGGAAGTCATTTTGAGTGGTGAATTGTAGTCAATTGTTAATTCATCATTCATTTATCATTTAACTTTTATCCCTCAAAATGATAAGCTCTCTTTCATTGACTTTGTCATTGTGGAGGTGGAAACACCAACACGGGGTTTGACTGAGGAAAGCCCCTATATGGCACAACCTTTCCTCTCTCTTTAAATGTGCAGGTTTTAGATCTAAAAAATATTGGGAAAATTTTGAAGATAAATTATTTATTGTTTCACTTAAACCCTAAAACTTGACAACATATGAAACCTCAATTATCTTGGCACCTAGTGACAAAGATTTGATAGTAAGAAATGAAAGAATCAAGGCTGTGATCTAGCTCCAGAGGAATGTGAAATCATATATGAAATTCAGTCACAAGAAAACTATTGGCCTAGGTGACTTAGTCCTCCAAAATTAGCCTCAAATTTTTCACATGTGCACAAAAATCTGCTCAGTCTACTTCTGAACTTTGAATTGTCTATGACTTTCTAGATTTACTATTTTTGTATCAAAATAGTAATTTTGCATAATTAACCTAGTCAAATCATTGTATTTCATTTCAAAATCTATTCAAATTTTGGTCAAGGGAATATTGACTCACCTTTTAAGTTGCGATTCAACCTTATACCTTGTCCAAATCCATCAAACCCCCGCTACCACAATTCTAAATGAAACACAATAGGAAAAGTTCCTAAATCCTAAAGTGAAGCTCTAGGGTTTAACTTTCCCTTCATTACAATAACAAATTTTACCAAGTACTTTATGGAATATGAGGATAGTCACTTACCTCAAGACAGTGATCTATGATTTATTATTGATAATTTAAGACCTTATGATAGTCAAAATGATGTAGTGGAGACCTTGCATGATAGTGGTTGTGGTAAGGACTATGATATTTAATATGATAAGGACTATATGACTGAAGTAAAGACATATATGAAAATGATTTATAATGTATGTCTATGAAATCTAATGCAGACAAATAGGTATGGGGGTAGTGACTTAAATGAAAGAAACAATCCAATAACTAGACCCAAATGTATAGTGCTAACAAGGAATGATAGAGTTAGGTGACTATGTAAGGATGATAGTGGTTATGAGTAGAAATCAAGCACAATCAAGTCATCATTTTTAAGAAGGAAAGACATGTGATAAGGGGCATTTTACAAAATTCTTCAACCTAACAAAGGAGGACTATCATCAAACAAAGGTAGATTATGAAGGAAAAGAAGGGTTGTTTGAATAAAGACCATGAAGATATAATGAGATGATTGTCCCCTTTTCATTTTCTTGATTGAAAATCCCTTGTTGAGATGGGTGTTAAGAGTAACTGAAGAAAACTATGATGAGTAAAAGAGACCAAGGATATTCATCATAAACTTATGATGATCAATGGTCCATAAGGAGGACAACAAGAGCAAAGTTTAGAGGGATTGTCAATAAATAGAAGGTGACAGTGGCAAGGTTTCATAACCAATTTGTAAAGGATAAGTATGATAATCCTATATTACAAGGTGATAATCCATATTCAAGACCTAGGATAATCACACAAAATGAGGGCAGTCACAAGAAATAAAGTTCATAAGAATCACAGTGAGATGATGAAGGATAGTTATATGCACAAAAGATAGTGAATGAATGAACCTATCAATGCATTTGTGATAGTATCTAGAGGTAAATCACAAAACTAAAGGATAGTCAAATATGTGTAATGGAGTTATAACAAGTGGGAAAATGATAGAATTATTATAATGATGAGACATAAGGACAATATTAAAGTTGCATGTTCTGAAAGCTACAATGCAATGATAGTTCAAAAGAAGTACCATGAAGATGGGTAGAGTTTGAGGATAAAATGTTCACATTGGTTGTCATTGATGTCAACACTTAGTGAGTTGGTTGTCTTTGATATCAACACTCGGTGAGTTTGTTGGAATTCGTTGTCAACACTTGGGGAGATTGTTGTTTGACATTGGTTGTCATTGATGCTTGTGTACACTCAGTTTGGGTTGACATTGGTGCCTATAGTTGTATGTTGTTGATACTCTAGTGATATGTTCATGATTGGACATGTTCATGGTTGGATATCATTCCTTTGATGTTGTTGATGTTCATGGTTGTATGCCATGCCTTGTTTTCAAGTAAATGTGTATTTATGGTTATTGTCAGAAGAGATGATATCATGATGATATATTAAGATGAGGATTAGAAGTAATGTTGATGGTAGAGAGATGTTGTTGATGGTCTATAGTATATTGTATTCTCTCTCCTATTGTTTCTAAAGAAGTATGTGTTGTTGCAAGAAAGTTCTAGTCTCTGCAAGTTGGTGAAAGTTCCCAATTTAGGAAGTTGCTTTGAAGTCTATTTGGGAGAATGCTCTACATTCCTCAACTGTTGAAGATATAGTATTACAGTTTGGGATTTATTATTTATGTTTTGTGGATGTTTCACTCCTATCTTTTTAGGTTACCAGTATTGTTGAGTGGGTTTCTAATAATTGTAGAAGGTTGGAAGCTTTTTTGGTTGTTTGGATTGGTCTTAAAACTGCTCCACATTTCTCTACACTGAATTTTTAGCTCCAATGGCTTGGTGGACATTCTCTTAGTGTTTGTGCAGTATCTATGTTCAATTTTTATGTAATGGTGTATATCGTAAGTTGATTTATGAATGTATTATTATGTGCTTCTGGGATGAAGTGTTCTACTTATGTTTGTTTTGTGGTGGCTATTTGTGGCATAAAAGAGTGAAATAAGTTTTTGGAAGTGTTTTTGGATGTTCAAGGAACATCTATCTAAGGTCCGCACATCAATGCTTGATCTCTTGGGTGCTGCATATTGTGTTGAGTTGGCTTTCTAGGAAAATTGTGGATATCTACCTTATTGGGCTTGTTATCTTTCTTGTGTTGTGTTCTTGGGGGTATGCATAGGCAGATGAAGTTGTGTTAAGATGTATTTGGGTCCTAACCTATCTTCTTGAGAACTGCATTGAGCAAATTCATTTGAAGTGTGTTTTTGGGATGGCTGGTATTATGCTACATGCCAACTTGGGTTGATGTGTGCCAAAATGTGAGTTGTTTGGGATCATATTGGAAGATGTAATAAGATTTTTTTGGTCCTCTCTATCTTTTGGATAGGATTGAATTATTATTTGTGGCCAACTTGTTCAAATCATTGTTTGTATTCATTTTGACCCACCTAATTGAAGTTTTGAGATCTTGTGGAGGATATCAATGCAAGAACATTTCAGTTGTAATTTTAGTGAGTGTGTGGTGGTGTGTGAAGATGAATTAACACAGTGAGTTGTGAAAAAGGAAAGGGAAATAAGCTTTAATACCTCAATAAGTAGAGTGCATTTTTGACATATGTTGTAATTTTTATATCTTCATGTATCCTACTTTGAGATAGTGAATCTCATCAGATTCTTTTAATTTGTATCTTTCCTTGAGGTTGTGTGCCTCAGTACTACAAGCGCTTTGTATCTTTCCCTAAGGTTGTGCGCCTTAGCTTGCAAGTCTTGAGGTAGTGAGCCTCAAAAAATTGCAATTCTATAAGCAATGAGCTTCCTATATTGAGATTTTTCTCTCCGTGGTTTTTCCCTTCTTGGGTTTTCCATGTAAATTTGGTGTTATCTTATGCATGTGTGTTGGTTGTCTTATCTTTCATTGTTGTTGATATGTTGAAGTATTTCTTATTTGTTTGAGGGTTATTGATCTGGTTATAAGTTGATGATCTTGTTGAAAGTAAAAAATTGAATAGTGCTAAAGAGTTTAAGATATAGAGGGCTTTAAAGTTTTGAAGATACTAATTCACCCCCCCTCTCAGTATCTAGGTGTGTTCAATAGCTAGTATCAGAGCCAAGTTCCTCTAAAGAAGCTTAACCACTTGAGGAAAGGTCTAGGATGGCACATGATGGGACAAATTACACCTTTTGAAAGTTGAGAATGGAAGGCTATCTAAACTGTTATGTGACTTTTTCCCCAAGAGAAGAGAAATATATAAATAACCCTTTGGAATTAAAAGGGAGATAGAAAATAAAGGATATTATGATCCTTTGATTAAAAAAAAACATTAATTAAGAATGTATATAAACACTCTTGAAAAAAGAAGAACAATTATTTAAATAAATAATTAAAAAGAATATTTAATTAAAAGACAACTTTTTGTGAAAGGGTGCAATGGTTTAGAAACAGCTCCTTAAAATGATATATAAATCATTTATGTGAGACATGGAAAAGAAATTCAAGGATGGAGAACATTCAAGGGAAGAAGAGGAAAAGGAAAGAGGAACTAAAAAAGGGCACAAAGGAGTGAAGGTTAGGGTCTAGGTGGACATTTAAACATTTGGAGAAGGGGCACATAGGGGTGTGTCCAACTTGAGGTGCATCGTACACCCAGGGGTTTCCTAGCTAAGGTTGTGTTTATGTTGTAAAGACAAGTTGGTTTTGTGCAAGAATTGGTTCCTCCAAGGATGTTTATGTCGGGAAATAGCTTAGGTCCATAACCATTCCTCTGAGTGCCAGATTTCCTATGAGTGTTGGATAACAGTCTTTCCATGACTTTAAGATAAGTATTGAGAACCATTGATTCAATAATATTGAGAATATTGTCTATATGATTTGGTGTTAATATGATTAATCTATGTGGAGGTGTTATTCCATTTACTATGTTGATTATTTAATTGTCACATGTTTGTAGCTTACATTAATTATTCACATTTATTTTGATAATTGCATATTATAAATTCTATTAACTCTATTATTTGTTATATTAAATCCGCTGCTAATACTTGATAACTATAAGGGGAAATGTGACATCCATTTGGTATCAGAGCCTAAACATGGGTTAAAACCAGTATAATACAAAAAATAGATTAATTAAACAACACACGTCAAATCTAAAAGAATGTATACATTCACACATAAGACACTTACACAATATTTTTACCTTTCTCCCTATATATACATATATATCAAATAATATATCTTATTATACATTAACATGTGAGAGCACATGTCCTATCATTTTGTATCATCTTACAATATTTGATATTTTAAAGTGTGACATTTGTTGTATCTTTAATATATTCGCTCCTCAAAGGATGTGTGGAGTCCAAATGATATGTCTCCTTTTTTTCGTATCTCTCAAAAACTATATTCACTATCATAACTATTTTATTCTTAGTGTGGGTATGACTAATAGATTGAAGTCTATATGGTTAAGCGATTATATTAAAAGCATGGATTTCTTCCAGATAGAGACCATTGATAATATACTCTGAATTGTCTTTAATTTAGCAGGCCATTGTAGATTGCTAAAGGCTTTCCAACTTCATATAGACTTGAGGTGTTTCCTCAGACGCTTAATTTGCAAATGGCAGGAGATAACATGATGACTACATATCTCACGCTTGTCTCAGTGCAGAGTTATATTTGAAATCTGAAATTGGAATTATTCAATCAACCAAATCACTATTGTATGTATGATTGGCATCCAGGCCATAGATAATTCTCAACAACATTGGCCTTGAAGATTGGACGAAAATTTATTTCAAAGAATAAGATTGCTTTACATAAAATCTCAATGAAATTATCGATGGGATTTCAGAGGCTTCGCGCATACAGGGAGTGTATAATCATACAAGACAGTAGCCTACTTACTCAAACTCCTAGTACAACAAATAAGTATGTCTTTTGTAATCACATGACATGTCATTCTAGTTCTCTTCAAACATTAGAGGAAGATGGACCTGGTTATTATATTTGCATTCAAAGGGATTTTGGTCCCAATGAAAATCATCAAGTAGTCTATACAAGGATGGCAATATCTTGGTATCTCAAACCAAAAGTATTATCATGGATGTTGAAATCATTGATATAGAAGGAAGCATATAAAGGATTTTTATCCATTTTGATAGATTAATCAATAAGTATTACAACCTCTCATTATCACTTGTACAAAATTTATCAATGCTCTCATTTTTCATGAAGTTTAAATCGGATGTTATCTAGATATGGGATTTGGAATGAATCAAGTGTTATTCAATAGCATGCGAGGAGATTTTGATCCAAGTAGATGATCATGAGTGCGTAAACTTTTTTTAAATATAAATAGGATAAATTTATATAAAAATAAAATTTGAAGACAACAATAGCATGTAAATGTTTGAAAGAATGCCTAATTGTTTGATTATTGTTCTCTTGAACCTCAAACAACTAAAAAATTACCTTGTCATTAGATGTGTTTCCCATGCAATGCAGATAGGTACTCTAAATGATTATAGTTTATCCCTAAGAATGCTCTCAATTCTCACCAATTTAAGTTGGATAGGGTTTTAGCCTCAAAGACAAAAGGCCTCTTCAATTTCCTCAAATTCTTTGATTTGTCCTCCACATTGTTTTCATAGAAAAATGATTTTAAAGATTGAAGTTATTAATGAAAGACACATTCTTATATAAATTTTGATATAATAATTTATGTATTTCTAGTTGTCACCCAAATCTTAATAGATTGGGTAAAAAAAAAAAGTTAGATGAAAAGATGATAGAGGTCATAAAGTATAAGTCTTGCTCTCTTAAAGAATAAAATAATCATGTATAAAGCAAATAGTTTCTAACAAGAAAGAATCACATACAAGAATTAGACTTTACACTTAAATCCACCCCAAGAAACAAACTAACAAATCTAATCCATAGTTCGGCATTATGTTGAGTTAGGTTTTTTATAAGATTATTTAATAAATAAGGAAGTTTCTTTTAAATTGATATTCTCTACACAAAAAGAATGGTTTAAAATATCTTTTATCTGTTGATTTTCACTAGCCATTAAAACCTCCCATCTGGTAGTTTGGCTTAAAATATATCTATATGGGCCTTGCTATAAAGTTCTTCAAAGGTTTTATTCATATTTCTAGTTTAATTTTTATAAATGTCATAGAAAGCCTAATTTTCAATCATAGAACCTTAAATATGAATATAGTTCTAAATGATTCAAAAGGCTCTTGGAGCATTGATTTGTTTATCACAAGAATTCAAATACAAGATGATCACTCTAGTGGTATTAAGTTTATTCTATTTTGGTTGCCTTTGAAATAAGAGTTAGTGTATTAGTATTTTTAGGGTGAAAATTTTATATCCATACTAATTTTCAATTATCTTTCTATTTATTTTGAGTGATTTACTATGTTTATCATGTTTGTGCAAAATCAACATCCATACATTGTGGGTCCATAACCCACAGGTTCTTGGATTCACATTTTAAATTTATGGAAATGGCAAGATGGTTGGAATAAATTGTTAAGAATAACATATTATAGGATATAAACCCATAGGGCATGCTATTTCTACATCTTGAACCTTGAAAATGTTATGTTGTTTAAACACATTGGATGGAATGAAATGATGCTCCTTAGGATGAGACATGGGGACATGTGGAATTCTATAGGGGGAGAGACAACCTATAAGAAAATTAAAATTATATAAATTTATACTAATTATATTATCATACATAGTCTAATAATATCGTATATCAATAGGTGTCCAAGCCTAGTGATGTATTTATGGAATGACATAATATTTCCTCTTCTTATGTACCAATAGTTATACAATGTTGTGGAGAGATCTCCAATAAAAGTCACGTTCCACTTTATTTGAGGGTTACAACATGGTTGTCAATGTGAGGCATCCTCACTGTTATAGCCAAAAATTAACCCAAAAAACATAATTGAACAAATCTTCATCTTAGAACCAAATTAAAATGTAATTAACCTAGTCTTCTAAAGGAAGATTGAAACTAGTAGCTAATAATGAAGTACTCTCTAGGTGGCAGTGATTTACTATTATTCTATTACTGTTTAGGATGCATTGTGAGATTATTTGTATCATCTTTTGTTTTAATTTGTACATTGTTATTGGACTTGATCAACCCAATGAACTTGTACATTTGCCTTATTATATAGGACTAAGATTCTAATTGTATATTATGAAAAGAGGATAATCCTATAGTCCGGAATGCATGAATATCATCTTGGAATATATGTTGAGTGTATAGGTTATAATTTAATAAAGTAGGAGTGACCACATAATATTGGATATGCATAGTAATTATTGTGTGATCACATTGTAATACTTTGAAGGAGTAAGATGATAGAATTGTTTAAATTGAAATATATGTGATTAAACATAAAGAATAGCCTTAGTTTCTACAATTGTAAAATTTTATATGTATGTATGTACAGTTCTTGTCATAATTTCGATTGACAAAAATAATTGTCTTGAAACACTAAAAGAGAGATATATGAATTGAAAGAATAAAAGGATGTAGCTGAAAATTATATATATAAAAATATATGAAGAATGAATGTATTTAGTATCAATTTTTTTAATTATTGATTATGTGTTTCTGAGTTATGATGTAGATGTATCTCATGCTACTGAGGACAACAACTAATTTATAGGCTGAGAATTGTTATGTGACTTTTTCCCCAAGAGAAGAGAAAGATATAAATAACCCTTTGGAATTAAAAGGGAGATAGAAAATAAAGGATATTATGATCCTTTGGTTAAAAAAAGAGATTAATAAAGAATATGTATAAACACTCTTGAAAAAAGAAGAATAATTATTAAAAGGAAAGCTTTTGTGAAAGGGTGTGATGGTTTGGAATCCACCCCTTAAAATGATATATAAATTATTCATGTGAGACATGGAAAAGACATTCAAGGAAAGAAGAGTAAAAGGAAAGAGGAACTAAAAGGGTACAAAGGAGTGAAGGTTAGGGTATAGGTGGGAATTTAAACATTTGGAGAAGGGGCACATAGGGGTGTGTCCAACTCGGGGTACAATGTACACCTAGGAGTGTCCTGACCAGGGCTATATTTATGTCGTAAAGATAGGTTGGTTTTGTGCAAGAAACGGTTCCTCCGGGGGTGTTTGTGCTAGGAAACAACCTAGGTCCATAACCATTCCTTTGAGTGTCAGATTTCCTCTCAGTGTTGGATAACATCCTTTCCATGACTTTAAGATAAGTATTGAGAACCATTGATTCAATAATATTTGGAATATTGTCTATATGATTAATCTATGTGGAGGTGTTATTCCATTTTCTATGTTGATTATTTAATTGTCACATGTTTTCTAGCTTACATTAATTATTCACATTTATTTTGATAATATTGCATATTATAAATTATATTAACTCTACTATTTGTTATATCCAATTCACTGCTAATACTTGATAACTATAAGGGGATAAGTGACATCACATAAACTCTCTAGGATTTGGTGTTTGGAAATCTATCAAGGATGGTTATACTACTCTTGCTACTCCTCCAATAGATCCAATTGATATTAGGTTGTATGAGAATAATTCTAAGGCTAAGAATGCTATCTTGTGTAGGTTAGTTGATTCAAAACTTTTGAAGGTGATGAATTACAGTTCTTCTAAGGATGTCTAGGGAAAAATTATTAGCATCTATGAACGAGACAATAAAGTAAAGTAGGCCAAGGTGAAAATTTTCAAGAGCATATTTGAGACTCTAAGGATGATAGAGGATGAAGATATTGCTAGTTATATGTTCTGGGTGGATGAAGTGGTTATTGGAATCAGAGGTCTTGGTGGAGAAGTAAAAGAAGATGAGATTATGAAGAAGTTCATGAGATCTCTCCTTAAATCTTATAGTCATAAGTTGTCTGCTATTCAAGAATCTAAGGACTTGGATCAATCTCCAATAGATGAAATGTTTGGTGCTCTCATAGCCTTTGAAATGAGGTAATTTGAAAAAGATGTTCCAAAGAAGGAAGCAACATTCAAAACCAATAAAAAGATAGATGATGAAGTAGCTGATTAGAATGATGACATTGATGAGGTAGAAGAAAAAATTGTGAGAAGATTGAAGAAAGACAACAAAAAATACACAGGTAAGCTACCTTTAAAGTGTTTCAATTGTGAAATTATTTGTCATTTTGCATCTAAATGTTCGTATAAAGAATTAGATGATAGTAACAAAATAGATGATTTTAAAAGATGTTTCTATTCCAAGGAAAGAAATTATTCCTTAGAATATGAGGACAATGATTCAAATGATGAAACCCTACTTATGGCTTTGAAAGAAAAAAAGGGTGATATTGAAAAATGTAAGAGGTCTGGTATTTTTCAGGCTAACAAAAATAATAAAATATCTATGGCTATGTGGATTTCCTTTCATGCAAAGGAAGAAGTAAATGCTTGGGTGATTGATAGTGGTTGCTCTAACCACATGATTGGTGACAAGGGGAGGCTCATCAGCTTTAAGAAGTGTAATGGTGGTAATATAAAGTTTGGTGGTGATGAGTTAACAAAAATGTGTTGAAAGGGTGCCATAACAATTGATGGAAAGAATAGGACTAAGGATTTCCTCTATGTCAAAGGTCTGAAGCATAATCTTCTTAGTGTTAGTTAGATGTGCAATGAAGGATACAATCATAAATTTCATGCCAGTAGTTGTGAGATCAAGAAGGCAAGGTCCAAAAGGCTAGTTGTTGAAGGTATGAGGATAAATGGAAATTTTTATCATCTAAAAGAGACAAATGAAAGAAAATTCTTATTATCTCAATCTAGTGAGTGTTGGTTGTGGCACAAAAGAATGGGACACATCAACTTTGATAATATGGTGAAGATTAGTTCTACTCATGCAATGAAAGATATGCCTAAGATAAATAAGCCTACATGTAAGGAATCTCAAATGGGAAAGAAAACAAAGACAAGTTTCAAAATCAAGGAGTGCTCTGCTACAATTCCATTAGAGTTGATTCACACTGGTCTATGCAAACCTACAAGAAAAAGGATTCAACAAGGAGAAAGGTATTTCATGTTTCTTATTGATGATTGGACTAGAATTACTTGGGTTACATTTCTAAAAGATAAATTAGAAGCTTTAGATAAGTTTAATATTTTTGAAGCAAAAGCTGAGAATGAAATGGGTGCTAAGTTCAAATGCTTAAGGTCGGATAAAGGAGGTGAATTTACTTCAAATGAGTTTGAAAAGTTTTGTGAAGATCATGGTATTAGGAGACATATGCCTACTCCTAGGACCCCTGGGCAGAATGGGGTAGTGGAGAGGAAAAATAGGACTGTGCAAGAGATGGTTAGGGATATGTTGAAAGATCTTGATCTGCCTGATATGTATTAGAAGGAAGCAGTTCACATTATTGTCTATTTACATAAGAGAGTGCAGTTGAGGGTCAATAGCACTAAGACCTTTTATGAGCTATAGTATGGAAGGACTTCCACTATTAGATACTTTAGGATCTTTGGCAACAAATGCTACATCAAAAGAGATAAAGAAGACCTTGGAAAGTTTGATTCAAGGTGTGATGAAGGGATCTTTCTTGGTTACTCAACCAGGAGCAAGGCCTATAGATGCTACAATGAGAGATTGAGAAGGATGATGGAAAGCACAAATATTAAAGTAGATTAAGATTTTTGTTAGATATCACAAGAACTAGAGGTTTGCAGATTTGATATACCTCCCTGGATTGAAGAAGAAGAAGAGAAAGAATAGAAGGAACCATAGCCAATGAAGGACCCTAAGACTCCAGCAAAATATGTTCAAAAGAACCATTTTGCAAATTAGATAATTGGAGTTAAAAAATGGAGGTGTGCTAACTAGGAGAAGGTTTCAAAAAGCAAGTGAACAAGTGAATTTGTGTTTATTGTCAAAGATAGAGCCTAATAACTCTTTTGATGCAAGAAAAGATGATGGCTAGATAAACACAATGAAAGAGGACTTGGACTCGATAGAAAAGAATCAGACATGGGAATTGGTTCCTAGACTTGCTAAGAAGAATGTTATTGGAACTAAGTGGGTGTTCTGGAAAGCTGAATGAAGTTGGTGAAGTTGTGAGGAACAAGGCTATATTGGTTTGTAAGGGTTATTCACAAGTTGAAGGTATTTATTTTGAGGAGAATTTTGCTCTGATAGATAGAATGAAGGAAATAAGGATGTTTCTTTCTTTTGTTGCTCATAAGAACTTCAAAATATATTAGATGAATGTGAAGTTAGCCTTATTGAATGGTGATTTAGAGGATGAGGTGTCTATTGAGCAACCAGATGGTTTCCAATTATCAAAATATCTAGACATGGTGTGAAAATTCAAGAAAGATTTGTATGGACTCAAGAAAGCTCCTAGAGATTGGTATACTCATTTGGATAAGTACTTACTTAAACAAGGATTCAAGAAAGGTACTATAGATATTAATCTTTATATTAAGGTTTAAGAAGAAAAGTTGTTGATTGTGGTTGCATGTGTTGTTGATGTCATCTTTGGTGGAGATGATGATATGTGTAAGAGGTTTATAGAAGAGATGTAGAAATATTTTGAGATGTCTATGATTGGTGAATTTTCTTTCTTTGTTGGGCTTCAAATTGTTCACCTAGATGATGGTATCTTTATTTCTTAGGCTAAGTATGTAAAGGAGATGTTGAAAAAGTTTAGCATGGAGGATTCCAAACCCATAAGGAAAATTGATGAGTCTTTGGAGGTTAATTAGACTCTTTATAGGTCCATGATTGGAAGTTTGTTGTACTTGAATACTTATAGACTTTATATTAGACATGCAATATGTTTGGTTGCTAGATATCAAGCTAATCCTAAGAAAACTCATGAGAAAGTAGTGCAAAGAATATTCAGATATTTGAAGGGAACTCTGGTTTATGGTTTGTGGTATAAGGAGAATGAAAAAATTTCTTTGAGTGCTTATACTGATGCCAATTGGGTAGGATGTGTGGATGATCAAAGAAGCAATAATGGAAGCACAATTTTCTTGGGAGACAAATTGGTCTCTTGGTTCAGTAAGAAGCAAGACTCAATGTCCTTATCCACAACACAAGCTGAGTATATTGTTGCAGCATCTTACTGCACCTAGGTGCTTTGGATGAAGCATAATTGGAAGGATATAAAGGTGTTTTATGATGAACCTATTCCAATATTGTGTGATAATACTAGTGTAATTAACATTTCCAAGAATCTGATGATGCACTCAAGGATTCAACGCGTTTCTATTTGGTGTCACTTTCTAAGGGAAAAGGTTCCAGAGAAAGAATTCAAATTGGAGTACGTGCCTACTAAGGATTAGATTGCATATATCTTCATGAAGGCACTTTCAAAGGATACTTTTGAGTATCTTCAACAAAATTTAGGGGTTATTTCCCCTCCTTTTTTAACTAGATGCACATATGGTGCATCTATCCAAGGGGATAGATTCATTTCATAGCCTTTTCTCTTGGATTGATGGGTGTTACCTCTCAGGGGGAGCAGGTAGTTGGTTGGTTGTTGGTGATAAGGGGAGTTGGTATAGTCACTTGAAGAAGATGTGAAGTTATTGATCATGTAGTAATATTTGAAGAGGAAGTGATATTGGTCAAAGGGAGAGAATGTGTTGATGATTCAAATGAAGATCTATTTTCCCTTTGTCCTTGATGTCAAAGGGGGAGAATGTATAAGTGTGTGTTGCCATCAATGCCAAAGGGGGAGATTGTTAGCATTGGTTTTCATTGGTGTCAACACTTGGTGAGTTGGTTGTCTTTGATGTCAAAACTTGGTGATTTTGTTGGCATTGGTTGTGAATACCTGGAGAGATTGTTGTTTGACATTGGTTGTCATTATTGCGTGTGTCTACACTTAGTTTGGGTTGACATTGGTGTCTACAGTTGTATTTTTTTATTTATTAAGTAAGCAACATTTACAGGGTGTTGTACCCTTTACATAGAGCCACAAGGGCCAAAAGAGTTCAAGTCTATAAAAAAATCTAAAAATAGACACAACAGATCAACAGCACATGGAAAAATAGTGGGCCGACAACAGACTACCTGGCATCTTCCCAGTTCTTAGAGAGGAGATGGACAACAACATCTCTGACCCATTCCTGATGGTCTTCATTCTTTTTCATATCCATCTCATCCTTCATTACCATCAACAGGGTACTCATGACACAATGAACCAACTTGACTATGAAGTGGGTCAAACCACATAATTTTTTGTCCAAATTCTCTAATATTTCTTTCAACACATAGAGCTCCTCCCCACCAACAATAGTGTTGTTGGGAACAACCTTCTCAACATCCAGTGGTTCCGAAGATTGAGAGGTCGAACCCTCCTTCTGAAATTTTCCCAAATCAAGGATGGAGCTAGGTCCTCTAGCATGCTCCTCCTCCTCACCTTCCAACACCTCCTCAACCCTGCTATCTTTGTTGTCCGACAACTCCTCTTCCGTATCCAAATTTTTAACCTGCACTTTTTTCATGTTCTTTGCTAGCCTACCAGAGTGTCAATGATGGCATCACAACCAATAACCATCATCTCTGCAACCACCGTATCCCCTATAGAGTCCTTTTTCACCACATTTTTTCCTTTGCTTGAAGGCTCCTTCAAGCTTTTACCTTCCTCCTTGCCTTTCTTTTTAGGGCAGGCTTGTTGGTAGTCTTGGTGGGGGTTGATTTGAGTTCACACAGACTAGCCACCATGCTAGTCTGGGTTGCTCCCTCATTACCTTTAAGCTTTTTAGCAGTGGGTTTGGGTTTTAGCGAGTCAGCAGGGACTTGGTGATTTTTCCTAACAGGGCCTTTGGATTCAGCCGGAGATAAGTTGGTCATAGAGGGAAGCTCAATCTCTTCAATGCAGACAACTGCGATGGGTTTTGGTAGACACAAAGAAAGGTGGAAGTGGTAGAGCCTCAAGATGAGGCCTTGGTGAAGTGGCAGGGGAGGAGGGTCATTAGGATTCAGAGCAGTGGCCTCCACACATTTTTCAACAGAATTTTCAAGGTCCATAAGCAGGAAAAAAGGAAAGTTTAATAAAACTTTATGCCTAAGGTGATTCAATAGAGGGAAATGGTAGAAGTAATAGGTCTTGTACCTACCTTCCAATGTCACATAATTCATCAAGGCAAGGAACACTAGGTTCCATAGCTGAGGGAGAGCCTCCTGGTCAAAACCCGACTAGTTGCACACCGACGCTTCATTCCCACAAAAAAATTGTTCATACTTTTTATTGTCTTGGGTTTTAGTGTGCTTCAAATGATTCATACCAGTGCACTGGAGACCCGTCACCTGCACAATCACTTCTTCATCCACAGTAAAGGAAATGCCACCCATAGTCACATGGCGATCTTTCCACGAGTTGAAAAACTAAGCAGATAGATTAGGGTCATGGCCCATAAGTCTCTCCATAAGAGGAGCAAGACCACCCTCGACACAAATTTTCCAAACAAGTAGATCCTTGCAGAATTCACTGGAGTTATCCAGCTCTGTCCGCACCCTATCAGCTCCTATTATATCACTCTGCACATAGGATAACCAAGAACTCTGTGAAAAAACAAGTTTAGAGATAATAGAAAGGTGAAAAATCATCCACACATTAAGGATTTTAAGCTAGAAATGACATTTTTTGTTAATCAAGGCTAAGGACAGGTCCCACGTATGAGCCAGTAATTTCCAAAAAGCAATCTTAGCAAAATCATAAATGAGGATCTCCGCACACAATCAACTAAGTAGGATGTGAAACGAAAGGAAGGTTTTCCTTCCATGTGGAAAAAGTATAGAAATCTAGGCAAGATGGCCGCGGGGCCAGTATTAGAAACATCTAAAGGGTTAGCTATCAGGGGCGGGCCAAAAATAGTTAACCAAAAAAGGATAGCTAAAGGACGCGGATCCAAAATAGCAGACAAAAAAAGGCCAATAAGGAGCTTTATCTCATAATTATTAGTCACATCAAAATAAAACTCAAGGAACTTGGAAATGTGATAGCTTAACAAGATCCCCAAAAGGAGATTACGTAAGGTACAATCCAGCTTAGATTTAATCATCAAGTACTTAACACAACATTTCATGATTTCCTTTTTCAAATCGGGCTCCATCCCATAATTTGAAATATGCCACTTGTTATCCATCTCATCGGTAAAATTTGTCCACATAGCCCAAAAAAAAGCATGTGGACCCCCTAGATAAACCAGCTAGGCGCATGTTTAGTTATCATCATGAGTCAGGTATGGGCTTTGTTCCTTCAATATTAAACCCTGGATGTCAGGAGGTAAGTTCCCTAAAGCATGCCAGCATTTGGCCAATTTCCAGTGTGTGCTAAGATTGGCTAAGGCATCAACCACTTGGTTCCCTTCTTGGTAAATATGGTTGGTGACTTTTAATTTTAATTTTGACACAAAGAGTCTAATGTCAAGAAGAACCTCTTTAGTACTCCACCCTAGCAATTTTTCAAAGTTAACAACATCAATAATAGACTTAGAGTCTCCTTCAATATGTAGGTTCTCAATCCCCATGGAGACAACCAACTGTAAGCCCTTCAACAATGCTCTAGCTTCTGCAATCATTGAAGAATGAATACCAATCCCCCTAGCATAACCAACCATAAGATTTCCTTTGTAGTCCTTGATCACACCTCCTATACTTTCTCTGCCTGGGTTTCCCTTAGCAGCCCCATCAAAATTTAGTTTATACTAGCCCCTCTCAGAGGGTTTCCAAATAGTGGCACTCTGAGCTAGGGACCTAGAGTTGTCATAAGAGTTGGCATCCAAGTTCTAGTGCCAAGCTTTTGCCATGCTTATTTCCACCTTAGTCAGACCTTTGTCTGGGGTTTTCCCTTTGAAAAGCGAGATGTTTTCCACAATGAGCCAAGACCCAATACCAAACACCTCTTTTGGATCCATTTCAATGTTCCTGAAGATCCTATTGTTCCTTTCTTTCCATAAACAACATATAATGGGAGGGACCTGGTTCCAAATTTCACCAGTTAAAGGGTGGGTAAAGGGTCTAGACTAGCTCGATATAAAGGAAATGATGTCCTTACACATAATCCATTGGATTCCCCAATCTTCTTAAAGCCAGATCCCGCACCTCTGCAACAAACGACCAGTGTAACAACAAGTGATCCATCGATTCTTCATTGCATTTACATAAAAAACATCTGTTGGGGATCTAGAATCCTATTTTTCTCAGATTGTCCTGAGTAAGAATCCTGTTATGGTAGGCATCCCACCAAAAGAAGTTAACTTTCAAAATCATGTGATGATTCCAGACCTTCTTCCATAGATCAATGAAAATACCCTGGCCAGTCAACAGATTGTACACTGATTTAACTGAAAGATCACCCTAATTATCATGAATCCAAAAAAATTCATCCCCCCTACAAGAAGGAAGCCTGGTGAGGGAGAGATTTTCCTGCAGGGTCTTGGAAAGGAGACACAGATTAGGGGGAAAAGGGTAGCAAAGGCTTAAGTCATTCCATTTTCTACCACCCTGAGGCCCAAGGAGGTAATCACTAATATAAATACCAAACAATTGTTGAGCCAATCCCATAAGATTCGTGAATACATAATTTTCCATGGGAGTGTCAATTAACCAAGTGTCTTCCCAAAATCTGATTTTATTACCATTACCAATCTTCTATTTGATCCCATTTCTCAGAAGATCCTACAAACTACATATACACTTCCAAACCAGGGACCTTGTAGGGTGAGCTTCTGATAGGAAGCCAATCAAAGGTCGGTTTTGTAGGTACTTAGCATTCACGATCTTACACCAATCCTTCCTATCCCTTAGATGGTCCCAACCCACTTTGGCCATAAGAGCTTTATTGGTATTAGAAATAGTCCTAATCCCAAGCCCACCACAACTTTTAGGTTGGCAAACCTTGTCCCATTTAACCAGTGCGAATTTATTTTTTTCCTTGGTCCCGGACCAGAGGAAAGTCCTTTGAATTTTCTCAATATTTTTAGCAATATATCTAGGCATCTTTAAAATGGATAGAAAATAGACAGGGATACCTTGAAGAACAACATAAAGAAGCTGCAACTTACCAGCATGGCTAAGTAAGGAGCCTTTCCACCCAACCAATTTTCTTTGGATCCTTTCCAATATAGAATTCCAAACAACAAGAGTAACTTCCTTGATAGTAAGGGGTAACCCAAGGTAAACTTAAGGAACCGTACCACTCAAACAGCCCAAAACAATAGTCACCCGAGTTTGCAAGTTAGGAGTGTTGTAAATAAGTAAATCATGCTTTTATTGTAGTTAATGCATTGTCTAGAACAAGCAACATAGTTGTTAAGACAATTTTTCCATTTCCTGGCTTCAATCATAGAGGCTTTTCCAAAGAGAAAGGTATCATCAACAAATTGTTGGATCACAATCGGCGTTAGGGAAGAAGCTGCCTTAATCCCCTTAGTGGACCCTTCTAACAACATATTTGAGAAATTCCTACTCAGGACATCCACCACCATGATAAATAGATAATGAGAAAGGGGGTCTCCCTATCTAATACCTCTCCTAGCTTGAAAAAACTCAAAGGGAGACCCATTAACCAAAATAGAGTACTTGACTGTCATAATACATTTCATTATTATATTGATCACCAATTGGTTAAATCCAAACTTAGAAAGGACTTTAGGGACAAAGTTCTAGATCACCTTATCATAGGCCTTAGAGATGTCAAGCTTAAGGGCCATACCAACATAGTTGCATCTATCCATGGAGTGGAGTAATTCATGTGTGGTTATGCTAGCATCAAGGATATGTCAACCAGGCACAAACCCTTTTTGAGTTGGGCTAATAATTTTATCAAGTAGCGGTTTGATGTAGTTGACCAAGATTTTAGAAAGGATTTTATAAAAAGTATTACACAGACTGATGGGGAGAAAGTCAACCATATGTTGAGGACCAACAACCTTGGGAATCAAAGCTATGAAGGTGTGATCTAGTTGCTTAAGAATCTTACTAGATTTGAAAAAATCACCTGCAGCTAAAACAAGGTCCTCACCAACAATCTCCCAGCAGGTCTGAAAGAAGTCCGGAGGGAAACCATTAGGGCCTGGAGCTTTGAATGCCCCCATGCTGAAAGTGGACAACTTAACCTCCTCAGGAGTGACAACACTAAGGATCCCCAGATTATCACTCTGAGAAATTAAAGTCGGGAGCGGGTCAAGCAGTAGCCTGTCAAGAGTCGGGTTAGGAGCCTCATCAGGGGACGCACAAGCCTTTTGGAAGTAATCCTCAACCACTAAACCAAATAGTGAAAGTGAATTGACAACCTCGCCTTGAGCATTGTGTAACTTGGTTATATGATTCTTTTTCTTATGTTTGATAGCAAAAATATGAAAGAACGAGGTGTTCCTGTCACCTTCTTTCAGCCATTGAACCCTGGATTTCTGCTTCCAGAAAATCTCCTCTTTCTTAGGAATTTGTTCCCACTCCCTTCGATTCTCCTTCTCCTAGTTGCAAGTAGGAAGACTGATATCACCCTCCTCCATTTTCTTCTGAACCAATTTCAATTTTTCCCCAATAATTTTTTTCTCCTGGACCCTTTTATTCCAATCTTTCACCATACATTTAATGTGTTTGAGTTTAAAAAAGATCCTGAACATGGGAGAACTGTGAACAAGAATATTCCACCATTCAACAATTTTATTTTTGAAATCAGGGTGGGAATTCCACATTATTTCAAATCAGAAGGGGAAAGGTCTGACAACAGACTAGTCGCACGAGGTCAGTAACAACTAATTGTGATCAAAGACCGTCCTGGGCAGAGCCCACAGAGTGGCACTAAGCAAGCCAGTCCAGTTACTAGAACAAAGCAATATATCCAATCTAACTTGGATCAAGCCTTCCCCCAAATGTCTATTGGTCTAGGTAAAATATTGGCCCGATAAGTCTATGTCAATCGGGCTAGTAGAACTCAGGAAGTTTTCCAGGTCTGCCATGCTGTCAGAATAATCAATCAGACCACAACTTTTCTCCGAGGGAAATAGGGGGGAGTTGAAATTCCCAGCGACAAGCCACCGATACCCACTATTGTTTTTAATCCAATTAGAAAGAGCCTTCCATAGAGCATATCTAGCATTCCTCTGGTTGGGCGCATAAACATGGATAAGCAACCAAGAGCTGCCCGGGAAGGTAAAAGAAACACCAACACTACTTTGGCAGCAAAATAGTTCCGTGCCATTAAATCTAGAAGGGTTCCAAAGCACAGCTAGACCCCCTGAAGCCCCTTTAGCATCACTGTAGGAGTAAGTGGCCCCTGGCCATAAGTACTTAGCTATATTATCAAAATTAGATTTTTTTATCTTGGTTTCTTGTAACAGTAGGACATCAATCTTATGTTCTAAAACATAGTTTTTTAAAGCAAGTTGCTTATGGGAGTTGTTCATCCCATGCACATTCCATGACATGACCTTCATTTTTGACCTTTCTTGGAGGAAACTTCCAATGTCCTCTATTTACCCATGGAAATCTCATTTGTGGTTTCTCTTAATCTCATAGATCTTCGGGTTGGCCTACTAGGCTTGGACTCGCCACCCACATTCACCTTTTTCTTCCTCCCTTTTTTCTTTGGGGTTATCCATTTATCATCATCAGCAACACACTCCATTTTCGAGTCCTTAGAGTTGAAAGTTGTCACATATCCATTACCCATATCCTCCCATATTTCACCCTCTTCCTCTATATTCTCACTAGTCCCCACTAAAGCCACCTCCAACTGGGCACTACCAATAAGCTCAACACCCCCAAAAGCCCAGCTAGAGGATGGATTTGCTACCTCCACAACCTTATCACAAACCAAATTCTCAGCTAAGGAAATATTAGCAAGACCTAATGTCGGATCCACATTGGTCTCTAACTCAGGGATAGGAACGCCAGAGTTAGGAAGAACAACACTAGTCACTAGCTCAAGAGAAGGAACCCCAGAGTTAGGAAGATTAGATAAATTTGGTGAAGATGCCATAGCACCACTAATCGGGTCATTGATTTCAGGAGGAGAGTTAGCAGTAGCAGCAGAGTCTCCTGAGTTAGGCTCCTTATTAAAGGAGGACTTACAATTAGAAATAAGGTGCCCAGGTTTGGAACATTTCTAACAGTAGACCACAACATTTTCATACCACACAGGCTGGACCCATGTCCCAAACTTAGAGCAGAGCTTAACAGAGTTAGGGAGAGACTTATTCACACAAATGTTCACACAAAAGTGGGCAAACACTAACTTGGCCTTCGATCTGGTGATGGAGTAAGAAGTTATGAAGTGTCCCAAGGAATCACTAATGCTTTTGAAGATTGATTCATCCTAGTATTCCAAAGGTAATCTGGGCAAGCGAATCCAAACCAAAGCCGACTTATTAAGATTCACTGTAGGGTCAAACCCCAGCTTCTAGCCACATAAAGCCAAACTGTGTTTTCCATAAACCCAAGTTCTAGAAGAAAGGACAGAAACCGGATCTTTTGAAGCTTTGAACTTGAAAAGGAAGAGGCCACTTGACATGGTGCAAATTTCCACACTACCCTTGAGGCACCATTTAGCAGCAACCCATCTTTGGACCATATCAACAATGGGTTGAAAAGAGAGAAAACGACCCACAACTACGTTCTCCATGGAGGAGAGAATCCTATCACTGACCAAATCAGAGATAGCGAAATTTGTTCCAGATGCAACAACTTCAACCTCTTGAGAAGGAGGAGATAAAGTGCTCTATTTACCATTGGTCAAAATATCCTTCCACCCATTTATTTTTGGAAGAAACACGACTGCCGACACTTCAATCGAAGACATGGGAGGCATCGAAAGATCTATAGCCAAAGGACCGAACCCTCTAGGAGTGTCTCCCGAGGGACACGAGTCCACAAGAGACAAGGTGAGGCTCAGGTTAGGGGGGTGCAGAGGGGGACCATGGGGTACCCCCCAAGGCAGATTCCACCATGCGCACAGGATGTTCAAACACAAATAGAGGAGGGGAGAGCGGGAAGAGTTAGCTACAGTTGGTTGATACTCTATGGTGATATGTTTATGATTGGATATGTCCATGGTTGGATGTCATGCCTTGGATGTTGTTAATGTTCATGGTTGGATTCCATGCCTCGTTTTCAAGTAAAGGTGTATTGAGTATGGTTACTATCAGTAGAGATGATATCATGATGATATATTAAGGTGGGGGTTAGAAGCATTAAGATGGATATTAGAAGTAATGCTGATGGCAGAGAGATGTTTTTGATGGTTTATAGTATCTTGTATGCTCTCTCCTGCTATTCTTGAAAAAGTATGTGTTACTACAAGAAAGTTCTAGTCTCTACAAGTTGGTGAAGGTTCTTGATTCAGGAAGTTGTTTGAAGAATGTTTGGGAGTGTAAGGATGTGGAAATTCAAATAAAAAAGGGTAAAGATCAAGTAGAAACCACTCTAATTTGAATCTAAACCAAAATCCAAATCTAAAACAAGAAAGTACAAATGATAGAAGAAATCAAATAAACATCAAAAGCAATAGCAAACTCCCTTATCAAAGTTGGTTCATCTTCCTTGCTTCTCCTCAAATATGCTTTTGTAAACTTTCCCTCAGTTTTTGCTTCTCAAATACCTACGATTGACAATGATATGGTAGCATGAATGTTGGAGAAATGTGGTTGTAAAGCCAAAATGGAGGAGACAACCTTCTTTTATAGAAGAGCTTCTCGAATGAACGAACGAGATTAAACTTCTTGCAGATTCCAAGATCAACGGTGGAGGATTCATGCACCACAAAGTAGCGGGCTAGGGATGGCTATGAATAGATGGTCAAGATTCTTTAAAGACCAGAGACAATCAATGGTCCATATTTGAAAAGAGAAAGTGGAGGGAAGGTAATGGATTAATTCATGAGAGGAATCTTTGACCACATTATTTAATTTGGTAAAAGATGTGGAGGAATAAATAATCAAAAATAATTATTTATTTATGAGAGAAAGGGAATATGAATATTGAATTTAAAATGATTAAATATAGAGGCAATGGAAAAAGGGATTAAATAACTAAATCAAATTAATTATTTAATCTAGTGGAAGAGTGGTAAGAGATGGCTAAATAATTTTAATAATTATTTAACTATAGAAGGACAAAGAAGATTAATGAATAGATAAATAATTAAAAATAATTATTTAACTATAAATGAATGACGAAGAGTGAATAATTAAATAAATAATAATTTATTTAATTATAGAAAGAAATAGAATGTTAGTGATGCAATTAAATAGTAATTTATTTAATTGATCAAAAAGAAGAATAAAGCAAGGGAACATGAATTAATTAAATAATTAAAAATTATTTAATTAATAGAGGAATGTGGTAAAATAATTAAATAATTAAAATTACTTAATTATGCAGGGGAGACGAGAGATTGAAGCGAAAAAATGTTGATTGCAAATCCAAGACATTTTCTAGTGTCTACATTTCACCCCTCTTTGACATAATGTGATTTAAGCGTTGTGTTAAAGAATAAAGAAAATAATTTTTAGACCATGCCCCGATGAAGGCAGGATAGACCCATGCCCCCTTAAAATTTTTTGGAAATTTTGAAAAATTGTGAAAAATTGTTCTGAGACACTGATTTAATGACATTGATAGAAAAACAAATGAATTTGGGATCACTAAGACATCAGAAAATGGTGTAGACCTCAAAATTCTACACTACTAGTTATGAAGGTTTGCAAAAATTCCCACTTTAGGAAGGTATAAATGGGCCTAGGGTTGCCAAAAATAGTCATTTGTGCATTTTGATTTGGAGTGAATAGTGAGAAGAGTGAAAACCCTACTGCAGAGCTCCTATCAGAATCATGTCAGTTCCACACACAACGCATCCTGGGTACTGGGTCAAGACCTACAAATGACTAGAGGGCTCGGGGAACATGGTAAGTACTCGATCCTTGCTTTGTAATTTTTTCAATTTTTGGTAGAATTAAGGCTCCGAAAGGGTGCAAACAGATGCGGATAACCTAGTTGACTGCATCTATTATCATGTGGGCTGCAAGTGACTATGGTTTGTTGCAAGTGACTCGGTTTGGTGCAACAGTTTAGCATTAGACACAACTAATTTTTCATGCTGCAATTGAAAATTGCAAAGCAAGTGTAGGGTTAAGCGACACATGTGAGATTTCAACCCACATGTGAAATTTTGCAATGTAGTTTTGGTATGAAGCTCCGCATTCGCTTTAAATCTCACATTTGAAATTTTGCACCGCATTTGCTAAAATTGAGACACTTTTTCATGTTAAGTCACATATGCAAGACAGTTCGACGCAATTTTCCTGTCAAACTTTTTGCCCCAGTTTTGGATAAATTTTTCTCTGATACCCAAGTCAAATAGGTTTATGAAAGCTTTTGGATTAATGTAGTGCACTTGCTTGTGATCATAGGTGTCACTAGACTTGATTCTGACCTGAGAGAGCCATCCCTCAAGCTTCAAACTGTACTGATAGCTAGATGATGACCAAAGGGAGTGATTGTTTTTTCTAGGATTGTGTTATGTTGCATTCATGCATGTGATTTGAGAAAACAGGGGACTATTGACTGCACTAACAGAGTGGTGGCACTCAGAGATGAGTTCGTTTCACTTGCCAACAAGGGAGGCTACATTGATCCTAGAGGATGTATGGTGCATCCTCAGACTGACCATTTATGGAGAGCATGCATCATATGACCCAAACTAAGGATATAGTGTGATTACAATGACTTTTGATCATGAGGATGAGGTGGAGCTCGGTTTAGTGGAGTATGAGGTCCACTAAGATATACTCATAGAGAGATACAATCTCTCTTTTTTTGTCCTATGTAGCACTATTGGAAGAGTGGTGTGTCTTGATCAATGAGGGCATGGATTTCTTGTCGGTTGGGGGGAGATGCTAGTCAACATGCTCACTTGAGACACTGTCTATGCTTGGGTGCATGCATGTTGGCCATGTACTTTCAGCTGCATGATGTGGTGTATAGGGGAGGGTAGAGAATCAACTATGGGATCAGTCTCCTGATGGTTTGGGCCTAGGAGCATATTGGAGTATTCATACCACCGGTATAGAGTCAGCTTTAAGAGGGATTGCCATATGTTTACATATATGGAGGCACAGTCACCCAGACACATGTCGATGACACTAGCTATTGGAAAAATGATATTGATCTATTGGATTCATTTACATAGAGACCATACATGGATTGTACTCCATTCTTTGATGATGATGAGCACTTTCCCTATTACCGATAGTTACAATATCTTATTGTTCGCACAGTGCAGAGTCAACACATCATTGAGAGGTACTTACTAGAGAGGGTACGATGATAGTTTGGTGAACAGAAGGGACTACCTATTGGAATTGCATAGTTTTCTTAGTCAATCCAAGAGATTCAACCTTGGGTCCCTATGATTCATGTGACCATAATAGAGTAGAATATAGATGCACTTCAGCCTGTATAGTGGGGTTGGGTAGATGGAGCTGCAAATAAATGCACTATGCTCGACTATGATGCTTGGTGGGTACAACACAAACTTGTGCCACTTATTGATTTGAATCAACCCACACTGGTGGATAGATGACAAAGGAGGCCAAGGAGAGGAGTAATGGGCCAAGGACGAGGCCACGGGGATGATGGAGGCTGGGGAGGTGAAGGAGAGGATGAAGGGCGATATGGTGGAGGGGATGGAAGGAGAGGGGGTCGGGGTGACAGGAGAGGCAGGGATGGATTTCCACCTCATCCATCTAAGGGAGATGAAGGTGGACATCTAGCAGTGGCCCCTCAAAAAGAGGGAGAGATTAGATAAAAGGTTACAGTGGGAGAGATGTAGGAAGATGCACCTCCTCGCCAGGAGGGGAGAACCAAAGGGTGAGTAGGTAGTCGTGGACATCGACATGAACATCAATGTGGGAGAGATTAGACAAGATGAGGAGATAAGAGACCAAGAGGAGGAGGAAGAGAGAGAGGGTCATTATGGATGAGTGACTAGAGGATATTTTGATCCTAGAGAGGATGGATGTGGAGGGGTAGAACTAGCCTTTGGATGGTTAGATTGCTCAACTGCAAACACAATTATAGGAAACACAGGCTAAGATGCAATAACTACATGATGAGAGAGATATGGCTATCAACAGGGCATTGTGGGTAGAGCAAATCCTCACTGATTTCATGAGTAGAGGTGGTGGCTTGACAAAGGATATCTTGTAGGAGCTCATGAGTGATATTTTAGATAAGCGGTATTATAGGGATTGCTATAAGAGAGAGGTAACCCTAGAGCATTGAGAGCCCAACTTCTCACAAATTGAGAGCAGGTCACAAAGTAGGTTGCAGTTGAGGCTATCAAAAAGTAGTGGTGGGGTGTCTCATAAGTCATCTCCCTATCAAAAAGTCCATTAGGATCAGCTCACAGGTCATCGGGATCACACCAGCCCTGGGATGAAAGGCCACCCTCCATAGGTCCCTCCCCATCAAGAGACAGGAAGACCATTGGGTATTTTGTTTTATTATGCTTTTAGACACTGACATATATATGTATTTTGATTGAGCCTACAAGCTCCATTTTTGAGATCATTCTGATATTGTATTATGACACTTATCATTTTTTTGGTATATATGCGAGATGGATGATTTTTGTGGTGATTATGTGTTATTTCTTATGCATGTTTCTATATGATATGTGGATTATGATGTAAGGATGTTATGCACTTATGAGATAATTCTATATGATCATGCATTTCTATATGTTTCAATGCATTATGGTTTATGGTTTATGTTTTATGAAAATGTATGCTTCTCTATTTTATGATGTATGGATGATGCACATGATATCATTTGTTATATGTATGATGATTCTATATGATTATGAAGTTTATGTGGATGGACATGTGATGTATGGTTTATTATGTTATGGATGTTAGATGATGTGATGCAATATAAATGATGTATGAAAATGCTATAATATGGATGCGTATATGATTTATGTAAATGCAATGATATGGATATGGATGATGTATATGAAATGCAATGATCATGTATGAGAATGTATGCAATGAGATATGAATGCAAGATGACATTATGTGATCATGACGTAACATGTAATGCATATATGGATGTAGTTATGCATGTATGTATGATGATGCTATCTATGTTTTTATATTTTTAGATGCAATATGGATAACCTAACATGTTCATGATGATGCCAAAGATGCTTTATGATTCGTATATGCTTCTAACATGATTATGTGCATGCAGGATATTTTGTGTGTCACAAGATGCCATCAGGATGATTGTGGATAGAAGAGGCAACAACACAAAGGAGATGCATGTTAACACAAAGAAGATGGATATTAGCATGGAGTTAGTCAAATGAAAGGGGAATGATATTCTTGCTTGATAGGTGTCAACTTGCATGTTTATCATCATTGGGTTGCAAAATTATAGCAAATGGACCATAAGCACCATGGTATGACATATACCAAGGTGTGCAATGTTACCACTTGTGAAAGAAGACACTCAACAGACAAGGAATGTCATGACTCATACTAAGGGCCCAATTGCCCTAGTCTTTTTGTCAAGACAAACCAAAAGCATAAATCAAAAGAAAGGACATCATGATCCATCATCACCCCTCTAAATCCTTGGTGAGACATCCTCGAGGTAGCTAGTAACATGACCAAGGACCCATAAAAAATATAAGACCAACTAGACCAAAAAAGTCAACAACCATTTAGATTAGTTGCCAGAGTTTATTTGATGATGAGATTGATGTGATTGATTGACTGATTGATTGATGAGTTTGACTGATAAATTGACCATATTAATTGAGTGACCAAATTGATTGATAAGGTTGACTGATTGATTGAGTGACCAAGATTGATTATTTGACCAAATTTGATTGAACCAATTGAGTGACCAATAGGATTGACCAATTGATAAGATTGATTGATTAATTGACCAGATTGATTGACCATGCCTAGTTTCAAAAAAGACATCTTTTATAAGGAAAATGACAAGGTCGACAAATGACCAATGCCCCAACTTAGGAAGGACACATCCTAAATAGGATGAAATGATAAGACCATTGATTTGACAATCATTGATGACTAGGAAATTGACCAATAGGGGTTGAAGACTCGTTGAACAGTTGATTTGTTGGTTCACAATTTGGTTTAGATGTTTGATTGCTTGTGTTCGAAGTGTTGACCCAAACAAGGGACAACTTATTATAATACCAAAGAAAATAGACCAAAATAGACTTGAAAAACCCTAAAGGACTAAGCTATCACCTCGGTGGCTCATCGAACGATGGCCTTTCCTACGTTATACACGCAAAGACATCATAGTTTGACCAACTTGGAGAAAAAATGACTCAATACTATGATGCAAATCTTGATTGATTCAACTCAACAAAACCCTAAGGGACTGACCTAGTGCCTAAGGGGTTCACCGAAATATGGCCTTGCCTGGGTAGCAATGTGTAGAGATAATGTAGTTCAACCAAACTTGGACCGACATAGATTGACTCTGACTCTGACTCTACTTTTGGAATTTTGATGTTTTACAAAATTTTTTTGGATTTTGAAGTTTTTATTAGCGGTTTGCAGAGGGATTATGTTCAGGGAAGGAAGGTCACCCGACAATATCTCTGTCTCCATCTGTCTAACCCCAAAAAGGGGCAAAAGAGGGCTTTCTAAAATGGTCACTGGAGAGGAGAAGAACTGGTTGTTGATCCCTCGATTCATTGCCGACTCTACTTGGTCAGATCAGGAGTCAAAAGTCAAGGTTGGGTCAAGGGCTTTCTCTGAGAGCGGGAAGAATTGAATGAATTGGGCAGCTAACTCCACCTACGCAGAACAGAACTGTCCCCACCCACCTAAGGCGAAGGGGGTGGTGGGGTTGAGGATTCTATACGTCCTAGCCTTCAAATAGTAGGGGGGTAGGGGCGGGGGAACCTTCAATTATATACCGGGAGGGCCCCTACTATTCTAAGGTAGCCAGGGGTGGCACGACCCCTTAGAATAGTAGGGGGCCTCCCTCTACTATCTTCGGGTGGGGGGGAATAAAAATTATAGGGGTGGGTGGGTGGATTAGCCTAAAGGGCGGGTTTTATTAGTTTTGGATTTTGAAGCTTTTGAATTTTTTTAGATTTTTTTGATTTTTTTTGGTTTTGTAGGTTTTATGATTTTGGATTTTGAAGGTTTTATGATTTTTTTGGATTTTGAAGGTTTTATGATTTTTTTGGATTTTGAAGTTTTTATTATTATTTTTTCGATTTTGAAGTTTTTATGATTTTTTTGGATTTTGAAGTTTTTAAAAGGTTGATACCATGTGTAGGATCCCATAAAGATGTAAGTCAAGGAATTTCCCCCAGTCAGATATAAGACCAACTTATTATGCACAAGGGGAAATGGATGTAAAGGATGGTCATGAAAAGGCAAAGGACGCTAAATATCAATAGTTCTTGGGCCATGAGAAGGATGAAAAAGCTTTATTATGGATGAATGATATGTGCAAATGGATGGTCGAAGGGAAAAAAAACCAAATAGAATTATAGTAGACAAAGGAGCATAGATTGACTACACATGGCGCCTGTTTGCCAGGTTTTCACCATGGCACTTATCCAAAGTGCCATTGATGTGGTTTTCACTATTGGATGAATTATTTATCTTTACTATATTTTTATTTTTTCTATTTTTTTTTAAAGTTTTTTGTTGTCACCAAGATGCCTATTTATTAGGTTTTCATCAGGGTGATGAATTTTTTGTATTTTTGACTTTTTGAAAGGGATTATCTGAAGGCTAGGTGTAATATCTACAAATATGCATGCTATTGATGGGCTCAAGTAGTGGTTCACCTTCAGGAGTAGACAACTGATAAACACCAGACCCATATGTTGTTGTAATGATGTAGGGACCCAACCAATTCTCAAAAAAATTCAAACTTTTCTCGATCCGTTTGATTCTTAGGATTTTCTTTCAGAACCAAGTCACCAATGTCAAAGTATCTAGCTCAAACTTTCTTATTATAGCTGCATCAAAGATGGTATTGATATGCTTGCAAATGGGTTAAGGCATTCTATCTTTTCTCATCCAATAACTCTAGCTCATGCAAATGGACTATACAATACTCTTCTTCATCAATAAACTATTGCATGGATATCCTCAAGGATTGTAACTTGACCCCAATGGGAAGAATAACTTCAGATCCAAAGATGAGGGAATATGGAGTGCCTCTTGTGGGTGTATGAATGCTAGTGTGGTAGGCCTATAGTGCAAGATTGAGTTGGACATGCCAGTCATGGCCAACATCGACAGTCTTTTTTAAGATTTTAAGTATAGTCTTATTAGATGCCTCAGCTTGACCATTACCTTGGGGATAATAGGGAGAGGTGAAATGGTGTTGGATATGAAACTTTTCACATAACTCACGAACATCTTGATTCTTAAAGGGATGACCATTATCTGTAATGATGGATTGAGGAGCACCATACTGACATATGATGTAATTAAGGATGAACTTAGATATTTTCTTTCTAGTAATGTAGGTCATTGAAATGGCTTTAATCCATTTGGTAAAGTATTTAGTAGCAACAAGGATAAACTTATGTTTGTCGATAGAAGTATGATGAATCTTTCTCATGAGGTCTAGTCCCCACTGAGAGAATAGCCAAAGGGATGTAAGTGGGTACAACTCCTAAGCAGGTGCATGTATAAGATCTCCATGTATTTGACATTGATGATAATTCTTCACAAAGTAGTATGCATAGGCCAATAATATCATGTTCGCATAAGCTTCTTAGCTAGTGTGGGACTAGCAAAGTGAGCTCCACATATACTATTATGTACCTCTTGTAAGGTCATTTTTGCTTCATCTGAGTTGAGAAATCTGAGAAGGGTACTATCTAGGTTGCGATAATAAAAGGTATCACCGATGATAACGTATTTGGAGGCTTAATAGATAAAGATTTTATGTTGGTTTTTGGACAAGTTAGGAGGGATAATTTGGTCATGTAAGTAGTTATAGAAGTCTTTGTACCAAGGATATTCAAGACCGACAAGTTCACACATGAGTTATGATTCAGGGACCTCAAATGTGGGGATCAACAGATGTTCCACCAAGAACTCATACTGTGAGGCATTGTTAGGAATATCCAAGAGATATACAATGGTTGCCATTGTATTAGCCGCCTTGCTCTAAATTCTTAGAATTTTCTCAAAAGAAATGCCATTGAAGTATAATTTAAAACTATCCACCATGTACTTGTAAGGGGTAAGCTTCTCATCCTTAGTATCATAATCATCATTCACTTGATGGATAACCAATTGGGAATCACCATAAACTTGAATATCCTTAATTTTCCATTTGATTGCCATGCATAGTCTTGTCAACAATGCTTCATACTCAGCCATATTATTCATGCAAAGGAATGCTATTCTATATGAATTAGGAATGAAATCCCCTTGAGGTGTGATAAAAATAATTCCAACCCCTGAACCATGATTTGTGTAGGATCCATCAAAGTACAATTTCCACATTGTAGGAGTTTCTATTGCAAAGATAGATTCATCAGGAAAGTCGGACACAAGAGGATGGTCTGCTATCATTGGTGCATCTGCAAGTTGATTAGCTATTACTTGTCCTTTTATTTCCTTATAATCAACATACTCTATGCCATATTCACTTAGATTTGCTAGTCAACATATTAGATTTTCTTTGCTTAATATATACTTCAGAGGATCAATCTTGGCTATTAGTTTTGTTTTTGGTTCAACATGTAATGTCTTAGCTTTTGTATGGAAAAAAAAACTACAAGGTATGCTCTTTCAATGGGACTGTATTAAGCTCATATCCTACCATAATTCAACCAATATAGTAGGTAGCTCTCTCTTTTCCATCATTGTCATTCTCTACTAGTAATACCCCCAATAATGATGTAGTGATACATATGTATAGGATTAAGTATCTTCTTTCAATGGGAGGCATGAGAACTGGAGGAGATAATAGATAATCTTTAATTTTTTGGAATGCCTCTTGACAACGTTCAGTCCATATGAAGGGAACCCCTTTGCGTAACAAATGTTAAAATGGATGGATCTCGTCTGTTAGCTAGGAAATGAACCTTCGTATTGACTGCAATCTTCCTTGTAGAGTCCTCAATTGACTAATATTTTTAGGCAGTGGCATATCTATGATTGCTTTTAATTTTGCAGGATTAACCTCAATTCCTCTATGAGAAACTATGGATCCCAATAATTTTCCTAACTGGACCCCAAATACACACTTCTTCGGATTTATCCCAAGCTTATATTCCTCTAGACTTCTGAAAATATTGTCTAACACTCCAAGATGACCACCTCTTTTCAAATATTTTGTCAATAAGTCATCAACATAGTCTTCCATAAGCACATGCATATAGTCATGAAAAATAGTTGTTATAGCTCTCTGATATGTTGCTCAAGCATTCTTGAGGCCAAAAGGCATTATATTCCAACAAAAGGTACCCCAAGTGCATGTGAAAGTTGTTTTGTGTTGATCTTTAGTGACAATTCCAATCTGATTGTATCTTGAAAATCCATCCATAAGTGATAGCATCTCATATCATGTTGTAAGCTCTACTATGATCTCAATCTTAGGCAGTGAGAAATCATCCGTAGGACAAGCCTTTTTTAAATCCCTAAAGTCCATACATATTTTGATACCTCCAGTTGGTTTAGTGAGAAGAACAAGATTAGATATCCATTCTATATAATCTATAGGATGGATAAAACCAACATCTAGAAGTTTGTTTAACTCAACCTTTCATTTTTCTTAAGTTTTTCTTGACAATTTTAGCATTTGGAAGTAATGGTAAATGATGTAGAACTAGTTTGGGGTCCAACACAGGCATATCGGCATATGACCAAGCAAAATTATCTTGTCTTTCTGAAAAGAATGTAGTGAACTCTAGTTTTTCTTTTGTGGTAAAAAATGCTGCAAATTGAACAATTCTAGGATTATCCTTTGACTTCTTTTGAATTTCTATTAGTAATGGAAATCTCTCTTGATCAATAGGGAGAATATCCAACCCTCCATCCTTAGGTACCTCAAAGAGGTTTTCACCTTCGGATACATCCTTTATTTTTTACATTTTTCCTTTCAGTTTCCACCTAGAGACCTATTCTTTTTATTTTTATTTTTATCATTTTTATCACTTTTACGACTAGAGGGAGGAGTAGACTCTCCAAAATATGATGCATTATCAAGGTCAATGAAGAATCCAACTTTATGATCCCCACTTGGTATCCCTTTATGAAGTACCATGAACTCAACAATTGCTTTATCATTCTCAAATTTGTCTAAACTTGGTGGTCCTCATTGGCCCCAATCTATGAGTTATGGTTAAACAAGGGGTAAGCCATCATTTGTATTCTCAAGGGTTAATGTGTAGGAAGATATAGTGAAAAAAAAAAGGTAGAGTCATATGGTTCCCAAAAGGTATCTATCTGGATATTAATATCCACGAGGTTAGTCGAGGATGAGAATAGGTCAGGTTCTTGGAAGATATGGTCTAGTTCATAATCACTGGTTGTGCAGGAATCCCATTCATACTCATTAGAATTAGTTTCCCCATAGTAACAATCCTCTTCCTCAAATGTCTTGATTTACCCTAACCCAATGTACTTTGGTTGATGAGGAGGCAGTATTGGCTATATCATTCCATTCTTGTTTAGGCTAAAACCACTATGTCCATCATATCCTTTTTACTTCATGAGCTCAAACCCTTTTGGATATTGCTCAACTAGTAACTGCTTAGGTTCAATGTCTTGTTCATCTTTGTAAATCCATGTGGAGATGTCCTCGCCGATGGGATTTTTTCTCAATTCCCCCCATTTAATGAAGGTGGTAGGAGGTTTACAAATGGTGATTTTAGACTGAATAAAGTGTAGTTTTCCATAAGATTTTGGTGATTTAGGCGACTTTCCCACATAAAATAGTCTCTCCATATTGTACTCCCCACATCCCTTATCATGGATCTAGACTTTGGGTCTAGAGGATGTGATGAATGGAGTGGATGATCTGATGAGGGAAGATGGATAAATGTAGTTGGATGAGGTGGAAGATGAAGATTCTTGATTAACATGAACTTGACATTTGGTGGTTCCTCTTAGATTGTTGCAATATTGGAAAGGATTGGGATCACCTGGTATGGTAATTTCAAGGCCATTGTAGGGAAACTTCGAGCATTGATGGTAAGTGGAAGGTACAAATCTCATGCCATGAATCCATGGGTGACTTAGGAGAAGGTTATAGGGAAAGTCTAGATCCAAGACATGGAATATTGTGTTCTGAATAGTGGGTCCAACCCTAATGGGAAGTGTGATCACTCCTTCGGACAAGCGTTCAACATCATCATAAGCCTTTATAACAATTGTTTTAGATTGGTCTATGGAAGCCTCAAATAATTCCAATGTTGTAACCAATTTTACCGTACATATGTTCATACCTACTCCACCATCTACCAAGACTCGTCTAATTTTATGTTTATTAATGTAGAATTCAAAATGTAGGGGATAATTATGATTTATCTTTTGTGTGGAAAGATCTTGTTTAGAAAAGGTGACATGATGAGGTGTAGATAGATACCCAACCATGGCCTAAAATTGGTTGACATTTAGGTTAGAAGATACAAATGTTTCTTGCAAGGATTTGTCTAGAATGGCTCTGTGCTCTAGGGAAATGTGGAGCAACATGAGAATGGATATATGTGTAGGTGTCTTTCTAGATGACCAAGGATATTGTATTGAATTTTCAGTTGTGGATTAGAAGCAGCCTCTTGAAGGGTCACCTTAGCTTTGTGGGTAGTAATGGCACATTTTGAAATTTTATTAATGGCAATGGTAGCAACATGTTCATCAAGGGCTCGAATATGATGGATTGTATATTCATGCACAACACAAGTATAATTGACACTATTATTATTCCCTGAACTGGAGGCCTTCCCTTTTCCATGGTCTTGCAAGGGGGTTTTGAATATGGTATGATTAGCATTGGTTTTAGGTTGTGAATTATCCACTGAAATGTCACCTTGTTTGATAAGATCCTGAATGAGATTATTGAGTGTCCAACATGATGATGTCTTGTGTCCTTTTCCATGATGATATTCACAAAATTCATTTCCGTTCCACCAATTGGGTTTGACCAAAGTCAGTTCATATGCATTAATGTGTGGAAGTTGAATGATGTTTGATTGCAAAATTTTCTTCAAGACCAACTCAATGGGTTCCCCAAGGGTGTATATGTTCTCTTGGTGTGAGGAGGTCCTTTGCATTGTTGTTGATTATTTTGGACAACATTTAATGTTTGATCATGGCTATATGCTTGTGTGTTTGATGTAGAGGGACCTTTAAGATGAAGGGTGAAGTTACCTTGATTTACTACTTTATCGTCCATAACTCCATCATTAGTGACATTCTTGTTTTGGACCAAAATTTTCTTTTTTTATTATTAGCTTTTGGAGTTTCTTTGTGCACTTTAACTAGTCCCTTTATCACAAAATACTTTTCAATAAAGACACCTTTTTCAATAACATCCTAAAAAGTTGTCCAACATTTTATTTGGAGTTAAGTCATTAGTTTTTCATTAAGGTTTTCCACAAACATGGGGACTAACTATTTCTTAGGTATGTGGCAAGGAAACTTGCTAGCCATAATTCACCATCATTGGTAGAAGGATGTGAGTGAATCTCCCTCATCTTGTTTAGTTGTGCATAGTTTTGTGAGGGTCATTTCACTTTCTATATTTTAGGAAAAGTGATTAATGAATCTGGCAGCCAAGTCACCCCATGTTTGAATCCTTGGAGGAAGGTGTGAAAACCACTCTAGAGCCTATCCTGCAAGACTTTGTAGAAATAGTCTCATCAAATATGTGAGCTTGAAAGCGATGTGCATACATTCCATGCTAAATTCTCGTATGTATTCCATTGGATCCCCTTTCCCTTTATAGTTGTTAAAGTTTGGTGTTGGGAAGTGAGGGGGAAAAGGTGGCATGAATAGATTTTTATAAAATGGATAAGGACACAATTCCTCCATAGAATATGTCTTTTTGTTGTTCCCCAATTACATGTTTGTCATTTGTTGTTGCATTTCCTATATTTGTTGCATTAAGGTGTCTGTGAGAGATGGTGTTGTGTTTGGTTGATTTTGCATGATGGTATTGGTGTTGTTGTTGCGATGACCAAATGTGAGATTTGGATTGACATTTTGTGGCATAGGACCTTGATTACCTTGTTGATATTGATGTGTAAATGTTACATTGGTGTTGGTTTGATTTGGAATGAAATTGGTAATTTTGATTTGTCCCAAAATTCATGTTTGTGTTTGGCGTGACATTTTTAGTTGAGGAGATGGACCTTGATTAGCACTTTAAAATTGAAATGTTGGACCTTGATTTGTATTTTGAAATTGAGGCGTGGAACCTTGATTTGTGTTTTGAAATTGAGGTGTAGGGTCTTGATTTATATTTTGAGATTGATTTGGCACTTTAAGTGGAATAATATGAATCCTCCTTGATTTATTGGGTTGATTTTGAGGCATGGGACCTTGATTTTTGTTTTGAAAGAGGATTTGTGAATGACATACCCATGGAGCTTGATGATGACAAACCAAATGTAAAATTTTGTCGTTGTATTGTGGCATGAGTTCTATTGTTTCCAAATGTTGGTGGATTAGGAATGTGTACGTTTGTTTCCATGTGTGTTGTTGTCCCAAGTGGTAGGCTAGTGAATATTTATTGTGAGGATGGAATTCCTAATGAAAATGTGTTTTGATTGAAACCTTGGTTTTGTGTTTATGTAGCTCCTTCCACAAGTGTAGAGACATCATAGTCAGGAGGAAGTTTTTCCCCTTTCTTAGCTAGTGCATAAAAGAATCTATTTGGATTGACACTAATAAGTTCATAAAAAATGCAAACAATCCTTGGATCTTGGGAGGCTCTTTCAATTTCTTCCGGAGTTAGGCATTTGTTGGATTTTATTAAGCTAAGGTTTTCAAATTTATTTGGTGATTCTCATTGTGGTGTCTCTCTTTGGGATGGTGGAGATTGATTTGATCCAAGGTTTGTGCTATGAGGGGGACTAGAAAAGATGTCACTTGAAGAATCCATGCCCTTTATTTTTGTTTGTGACCTTGTTTCAACCATTTAAGACTTGGAAGGTGGATGTGATAATGTAAGGATGATAAATGGAAAGTGGCATATGAGACTAAGCTATGTTTAAAAAAAAAAGGATTTTTGAGGATATGAAGATGTCAAATATTAATGTACCTAAGACTAAGGTTTGAGATGCAATAATGATAATGAACCATGACTAAAGGATATGGTATGAGAATGGAGCTAAATGAGACTAAGGGATGTCAAATGATACTAATGATATAAACCTTAAGATTTAAGAAAAAGGATGCTAACCAGGGCATGTTGATCCAAGATAACAAATCAAATTGTCAATGACCTATATGAGGACCAATATTGAGAGAATGATAATTTGAAAAGGTGAATCTAAACTAAGACATAAGTTTGAGACCCAAAAATGAAAATGATGATGATGGTAATTGATAAATTGACAGATAAAGATTAATGAAAATCTAAATAAGTAACCATGAATTGTCCAAAGGCTTGATAAGCTTCCTATGTCTAAAATATAAAAGGTATGTGCAACCTAAGCCAAACCTAATATTAATTATGCTAGGAAAGAATGGAAAATGCAACCTAAAGGTGATGCAACCTAAATGAAAATGATGGAATGGAATGATCAAGTTTTACAAGTCTAATGTCTAGATGATAAGATCACTGTCAAGATGATTAAGATCAAGATTGGACAAGTATTCTCTAAAATTTTGATAATCAGGCAATTTTGGTTCACTATTCTGTAAGTGTGGTTTTGGCAGATGCGGGTCACTATTTAACAAATGTGATGAATTGTAGCACATGCGGGTTTATGTCTGTCAAATGGGATGTAGAATCTCAATTGTGGTTTTATGGTTAACAAATGTGACTCAAGTTTCAGTTGTGGGTATGTTTTGAGCAGATGTAGTTAATAGTGAGCTGATTTACAATTTTATGGTTTCAAATGGTTTTTGTTTTGGAAAAGCTTTGAAATGTGATTGAAGATGCTCGTAAAAAATATAAGACACTCTAAAAACAAATTTGTTTGGCTATTGACTTGTGATATTTTGAAATGTGCATTTATATGTTTGGAGGTTATTCACCCCAATTTCCATTAGTATAAACACATAAAAAACAATCAAGCAATTCTTATCCCTAAGGTCAATAGCCAATGGCATGATTCTCAAGCCCACAACTTGGAATCTCCTTTGAAAAAAGTGAAGGCACCCCCTAACACTTTGTCTTTGTGAGAAGGGATGGATAAGGTCCTCTTGGAATGGAAGGATAACCCAAATCACCCTCTCCCTAGAAAGCTACAAGTAAAACAAGTAGCTTAGACTACATCGGGGATTTTTGTCTCATCTCAAGGGAGCCATATGGTGAGTAAATTTTAGGGTGCAGTGCTACACCCTTGCACTAAGAGTGACACTAATATAAGTTAATCAATAAGGGTGGCTACTAAAGAGGTGTCTAGTCACAACTTAGGGACTTACCATTTTGCAAGCATATAGCAAGCCACTTAAGGCTCTAACAACCCTACTAGGGTACTAAAAGTACCACACATAAACATGATTAGCTTCCCCTTTTGAAAATGGCATCGTACGACAAAGGCTAATGGCAGTTTGGACTTGACTTTCATCTTATCCTTTTATATGGCAGCCCAAGGGACAATCTGCTTTGGGTCACCAATGAGTTCTCTATTCGGATGTGTCTGAATTAGTAGGCCCTACTACAAAAGAAAAAGAGATGTAATGATTTCTCTTACACCCAAGATCGCACGAGGCACAAGGGGAGAGGATACTTTCATTATACCTACGGGATTTAATACAAATAGTTGTGTAAGTGCACTAGACACGGTAGACAATTGTTCATTCATTAGCCCAAAACAAAACGTGCCTACTTAAGAAGACAATAAAAAGCAAGTTGTGGTTCATTTTAGCCCAATGAGTGTAAATGCAAATTTGTTGTTCTTTTTAGCCAAAATGCATGAAGATACAAGATTGTTGTCCTTTTAAATCCCAATGAATGTAAAATGCAATTTATGTTCCTTTTAAAACCGAATGAGTGTGAATGCAAGTTGTGTTCTTTTTAAGCCAAATGAATGTGAATGCAATTTGTGTTCATTTTAAGCCCATGAAGTGTGGAATGAAAATTGTGTTATTTTTAAGCCCAATGAGATGTATTCCTATTTTAAATGAAATAAAAGGACTAAAAACCTGCAAAACCAAAGTTAAATCTTCCCAAAATGAAAGCCACACACTGAAAACAAGATATTAGCAAACCAAAAACCCTAACCTAATGCAAACCAAAAAGGAAAAACTAAAATAAAACCTAAAATTGAAAAGTTATACCTCATCATCCAAATGTGTTGTTCTACTAAGCAGTTGTGACTCACATGAAATATCGATTGTGAATTACCGTACAGTAAATGCGGCTCAAAATCTAATAGTTGCATCACTTTGGCTTTTATCAATTGTAGCTCAAAACCCTTCAAATGTGACATTATTTGAATTTTCATCACTCCACCCATGGTTGCATCATTTATTTTCATGTATGCGACTCACGAACTTGCAAAATAGAAAAAATAAAAAAATAAGCGCATGGATTCCTGTGAAATTTTATAAGTTTCATGTCAGGTTCACCAATGTAAGGATGTGGAAATTCAAATAAAAAAGGGTAAAGATCAAGTAGCAACCACTCTAATTCGAATCTAAACCAAAATCCAAATCCAAAACAAGAGAGTAAAAATGATAGAATAAATCAAATAAACATCAAAAGCAATAGCAAACTCCACTGTCAAAGTTGGTTCAACTTCCTTGCTTCTCCTCAAATCTGCTTTTGTAAACTTTCCCTCAGTTTTTGTTGCACAAATACCTGCAAGTGACGATGATATGGTAGTATGAATGTTGGAAAAATGTGGTTGTAAAGCCAAAATAGAGGAGACAACCTTCTTTTATAGAAGAGCTTCTCGAATGGTTGAACGCGATTAAACTTCTAGAAGATGGCAAGATCAACATTGGAAGATTTATGCACCACAAAGTAGTGGGCTAGAGACAACTATGAACAGACGGTCAAGATTCTTTGAAGACAAGAGGAAATCAATGGTCTAGATTTGAAAAGAGAAAGTGGAGGGAAGGTAGTGGATGAATTAAATAATAAAATTATTTAATTCACGAGAGAAATCTTTGACCACATTATTTAATTTGGTAAAAGGTGTGGAGGAATAAATAATCAAAAGTGGTGATTTATTTATGAGAGAAAGGGAATATGAATATTTAATTTAAAATGATTGTGAAACCATTAAATTAAATATAGAGGCAATTCAAAAAGGGATTAAATAATTAAATCACATTAATTATTTAATAGTGGAAGAGTGGTAAGAGATAGTTAAATAATTTCAATAATTATTTAACTATAGATGAATGACAAAGAGCGAATAATTAAATAAATAATAATTTATTTAATTATAGAAAGAAATAGAATGTTAGTGACACAATTAAATAGTAATTTATTTAATTGAACAAAAAGAAGAATAAAGCAAGGGAACTTGAATTGATTAAATAATTAAAAAATATTTGATTAATAGAGGAATGTGGTAAAATAATTAAATAATTAAAATTACTTAATTATGCGGGGGAGATGAGAGGTTGAAGCTGAAAATGTTGATCGTAGACCAAGGGAATTTTTTAGTGTCTATAGGGAGAATGCTCTAAATTCCTCCGATGATGAAGATATGTTCTTGTGGTTTAGGATTCAGTGTTTTTGTTTTGTGGATGTTGCACTCCTCTCTTTTCAGGTCCTAGTATTGTTGAGGATATTTCTGATAATTGTAGAACATTGTCAATTTTGTTGGTTGTCAAGATTGGTCCATAAACTTCTCCACATTTCTCAACACTAATTTTTTACGCCTATGGCTTGGTGGACATTCTCTCAATGTTTGTATAGTATCTCAATTTAATTTTTATTTAATTGTGTATATTGCAAGTTGATCTATTAATGTTCTATCTCATGGTTGTGTATTATGTGCTTTTGGGATGAAGTGTTCTACTTTTGTTTTTTTTTGGGTGGTTTTTTGTGGCATGATAGCGTGAAATAATTTTATAGAAGTGTTTTTGGATGTTCAAGGAACATATCTCTAAGGTCCACACATCAATTTTTGATCTCTTTAGTGCTGCATATCATGTTGAGTTGGTTTTCTAGGAAAATTGTGGATATATGGCCGACTAGGCTTGTTATCTTTCTTGCATTGTGTGCTTGGGGTCCATGCCAACATATGAAGTTGTGTTAAGATGAATTTGGTTCTTGACCTATCTTGTTGATAATCACATTAAGTAAATTCGGTTACAAGTGTGTTTTGAGTTTGACTGGTATTGTGCTACATGTTTCAACTACACATTTCCTTTTTGTTGACTTGGGTTGATGTGCACCAGCATGTGAGTTGCTTGGGATCACATTGGAAGATGTAATAAGATTTATTTGGTCCTCTCTATCTTCTAGATAGGACCGTATTATGTTTTTATGACTGGCTTGTTGAAATAATTGTTTGTATTCTTTTTGGCTAACCTAATTGATGTTCTGAGATATTACAGAGGATATGAATGTAAGAAAATTTCAATTTCAAGTTGAGTGAGGATGTGGTGGTGTGCGAAGATGAATTTACATAGTGAGTTGTGAAAAGGGAAAGGGAAATGAGCTTTAATGCCTCATTCAGTAGAGTGTATTTTTGACATACATTGTAATTTCTATATCTTCATGTATCTTGCTTTGTGATAGTGAATCTCATCAAGTCCTTATAATTTTTATCTTTCCTTGAGGTTGTGCACCTCATTATTACAAGTCCTTTGTATCTTTCCCTAATTTTGTGTGCCTTAGTCTGTAAGTCTTGAGGCAGTGAGCCTTAACAAATTGTAATTCTATAAGTATCGATCTTCCTATATTGAGAGTTTTCTCTGTGGTTTTTCCCTTGGGTTTTCCATGTTGTATAGGAGTGAATTTTCACCCCTCACACAAATTCCACTTTTACACTTCCTCACCTTAGAAAATAAAATCCAAAGGAAAAAATCCACATCAGCATACTACCTTCATTCCACTTGGCATCTATCTTTTGCATTGGTAGAAGAATAAATGTCAGGGATGCTCGCACGGTGCGCAAATGTCTATGTGGCACACTTACATCCCTAACGGATTCTTGTGTCTAAATTTGGCAAAGGCGTTACACTTCCCATTGGGGTCAGTTTGTAACATCCCTCTTCGACCAACTGACCTAAATATGGCAGTTTCTCTCATCCCACCTTCAAAAACACTCTTCCCTTCATGCATTTCATCTCTTCACATCTTCTTTTTGCACTCCCTAAGCATTCTAGCATTCACTTCTTGCATTCTCAGCTCTCATTTTCACTCTCAAACAACAGTTTGGTACTCCATAGTAGCAACAACAACACTCCATCAATTCCATAGAGCAAGTGTGGAACAAACCATTGCAGCAGGGGCTTGAGTCCTCTTTTCTCCTCCATTAGCTAGTGAGCTGTTGGTGGAGTTGGTAAGCATTTTCACTCCTCTCCTCTACAATTTGGTTGAGTAGAACATTACTGTTTTGTAGTATTTATTGTGTTTCCTAATTTATTTTCTCCTCTATCACACTTTTTTCTATCGTGGCTATCTTGGCTGTCCATGGAGGTGGAAACACCAAAATAGGGGTCTGACTGAGGCAGACCCCTATACAACCACCCAACAATTTTCCTCTTTCTTGTGTGTAGGTGGATGTGCATTTGGAGCTAGTTGGTGAATAGGCTCTTTTGTTAGATCATCTTTGTCACCCTAGCTTTAGTATATCTACTTTATCATATTCATTTATACTTCTCTTACCTTATAGTTCTATTTTGTCCTCTTAAAAATCACTAGCTAGGCTGTCAGCTCATTTTCTAGCAATACCCATTGTGTTTTTAGTCCTTTGGTCATTAGCGCACTTGAGAGACGCAGTGCGTCGCGTTGTCATCCTAGAACCGTGCTTTCATCCTTAGGCAGAGAGCTACCTAAGGCATAGTGTTGAACCCAAAAATTGGCTTGCCTAGCCCCATTCTAGATTTTAGGTCTGTAGAGTGATTGAAGGACCTTATGGTCCTCATCATTCTCATCTCTCATTTCAATACACCCCTTTATAGTGAGGTAAGTTAGGGAAGCCTTATGCTCTTGTCTCTCTATGACCTGGGGCCTTGAATGTGGTTGGTCCCCCTCTCTTACATTTTTGGTGAACCCGACATGAACCATTTTGGTTCCGTTTTGTGATACTGAAGGCTCCTTTCCTCATATTCTAGGAGTGTTGTTGGTGTGAGTGTTGTGAGGCATTCACCTTACAACCCAACTTGTGACCCCTAGTAGGCATAGTTGGAATATTTTGAAAGTGTTGCATAACGAAACCTTAATTGGGTCATTATCCTTCCTTTTAACCTTTAGAGGGTCCCAAGAGAATGTTGTTCATTGCATGTGATGGCCTCTTTCCTGCATCAACCTATCCCCTTTGCATAGCCTATGAGCAATGGTACTAGTATAACCTTCATAGGATCTGTTGATGGGTTTTAATAGGGAACCATCTCCTCTCTACATTCCTACGTGAGTCAACAAAAACATCATAGCAGGTGTTCTCATTGATCCAACATCTCAAGTAAATATTATAACTGAGGAGATCATGCTAATCAAATTTTTGCACAAAGATGGGTACGATACACTTGTAAGCACCATCTGCATGCATGACAGACTTTTTGTGCCCCCTTTGGGTAGTATTGTCTTGTCAGTTTTGGTTGGACCTAAATTTGTGAAGCTTTTGTTCAACATAATCCCTAGATATGAACTCTTTAGAGTAAAGATGGGTATCCCCTAGTTAGTAGCTATGAATGTCATACCTTCAATTGTGCATAAATGTCTAAAATTTATCCACGAGGTTTCCGTGCACATGATTCATGACACCGGTTATAAACCACCAGTTGTTCATGGTAGCTACTCCTAGAATTACTCTTGGCCTACGCCTGTTGGTCCTCTTCCACCTAGGAAGGACCTTTTGTACCAAACTTATCAAAATTATGAGAGAGGGTGCTTAACACTGAGAGTGGGATAGCCTTCATCGCCTTATGTTGTTTCACATAGGGCTTGCCTAAAAGCTGACAGTGATGCCACTAAGGCACGTAGAAGGGAAGAAGTGAAGTAGTCCCAAGATCCTCCTTCCTCTTCTGTTGTTCAGCTCGACGCTTCCTCTCACCCTGCTGTGGAACCATCTGATTTTGTTTTGCGTTTGTGATAGAATCCTATGGTACTTTCTTGGCGAAATCCAAAGCATCCCATGTTTGAGCTTTCTCTCCCACCCACAGAGCCTAGGCCTGTTTGGTATAGCAGGATGAAAGGTCCCTGCTTCCACGTTCTCCTACCGCTTCTGCTCCCAAAGTAGTAAATGGGAAGATGCCTACTACCAAGGCACTTGAGTTGACTTCCCCTTGTTGCTTCCCAACTAGTTCCTCCTGTTCCTTTTCAGGAGTCTATTCCTTCGCTGGAAACAGCTGTAGTGGAGACTCCCATGGTCGAGTAGGAGCCTTCTTTTCCTTCACAACCTCTGGCCTCTGGTTCAAAGAGTCACAAAAATATCCTTGCACGCGAGTGCAAGTGCTGACGAAAGGATCTCATGTCCGAGCAGGCTGCCTTATGGAGGAAGGAAGAGGAGACGACCGCCCCTGTATCAGGGCCTCCTGATGTGTCCTCCTCTCTCCTCCCCTCTACTTCCATTCAATCTAGCTCTGCATCACTTCCGACTTTCATTGTGAGTATGAATTTGCATGACCCTAAAAAGGTGTAGGTTTTCATCGCTCCTTCGGTGGAGCCACCTTTGCTGATGTCCCTTCTAGATGTCCTGCCTTTCCTAAAACCCATAGATATGATGAACACTTCGGTGGTATCTACTACGGTTTTCTATTCCTCCTCTTCCTCCGCTCCTCTCACCTCATCTGTGAGGAGTTCACATCCTCTGACAAAGCAAAAGGTGGAGAGTGGTCCTTCCAACAATAGAGGATGCAAGAGGAGCCCACCTTCCTTGAAAGGTGGTCTCGCATTGACTTGTTTTGTCCTAGTGATGGAACCAGTCTCGGCTTCCCCTGAGTTTGTCACCGCTCCTGAATCACTCGATGAGCCTAGCAGTGAATCTCGACCATATCCTTATTTGTCTATTGAGGTGAAAAATGAAACTCCTACAAAGTTCATGTTTAACTCTCTGGACGAAGTCTCGACCTTGTCAGCGATCTTCACAAAATCGCTGACCTTAGCTCCACAAGAGTTTGGTGGAGAGGACCTTGTGGGGCCCTCTTCCTTATCCCTTGTTGTGGGAGGGTCAGAAATTCCTCATCTTAATATTCCACCATTGTAGGCTCATTCTCCTTCCCCCTATGATGATCTAGAGTGGGAAGCGGATGACCTCTTGGTCAATCAGTGTTAGGAGGAGGCCCCTTCTTTATCTTTAGAATAGATGTGTGTGTTGTGATTTTTTCCCCCATGATCATGCTATGTGTTCTTGGATGTCCCTTGTCACCCTTGTGCTTGGATATAGGCATGGTTTTTGTGTCGTAAAACTTCTTCTATTTGTATCATCATTATTCCATGTTTGTGATTGATTTTCAACAAAATTGGGGATTATGCAAAGCATTAGGGGCATTTTCCATGTTAACCCAATTTTTTTTATTTTTTACTGTCTTTTTGTGCATTCTTCACATGGTTTGATATAGTAGGGGGTTGATGACAGTTCATCTTCTATACTATCATTATACTTATATATATTTATGAGTAGTTCTAACCCTAAAATATCAGGCTATCCCTGTGCCCTATTTTTTTGTTCTTTTCTCTTTTGATTTTTCTTTATCTTTCTCTCTTCTTTTCTCGAGTTTCCCTTTCATGTGTGACAATGCCACTTCTATAATATTTTGATTTTTAGAAAATGCATTCATTGCGAATAGATCTTTTCTCAAGAATCTTCACAAACCTCTTTTTGAAGAATCACATTCTCAACTTGAAACCCTAATGGAACATATTGCCTTCATCATGGGTTCTTAAAGAAAGAACTTGAGAACTTTTCCTTCGAGGCGGGATCAACTTCAACCTTCCCCTCGAGTGGGGGCATTTTTGTCCTTTTGAATTCCTTGATGAAGTGAACATCTTTCAAAAGGATTCCCTGATGATGAATTGATTCGAGAAAGAAGCATCTCTTTCGTACTTTCGAATGACGCGTCACTTGAGTGGAACCCTTCTTTACGTCGGGTTCCTGAGGGACCCCTTTGAAAGTTTTCCAACTTGTTGATAGTCTACGAGACTATCTGCTTACTTGCCTACATGGTCACTTTCTGACATGTTCTATCTATGGGTAAACATGTCACTTTATGGGTGTGCCTATGAAGCTACTTTATGACTCTACAAAGTCCACTTTATTTGGGTTTCCTCCATGTGAGCGATCTTGGGGGATTCCTCCCTGCAAGTCTGCAGGTTTGTAGGGTGCTTCTTTTGAGCTTCCTCCATGTGAGAGATCTTGGGGGTCACTCCCCTACAGGTCTACAGGTTTTTAGGGCTCTTTCTTTGGGTTTCCTCCATGCAAGAGATCTTGGAGGACACCTTCCTTGTAGCTCTATGGGTTTGTAGGGTGCTTTCCTTGGTTTCCTTCATGTGAGAGATCTTAAAGGACACCCTCCCTGCAAGTCTGCGAGTTTGTAGGGCGCTTTCTCGGCTTCCTCCATGTGAAAGATCTTGGGGGATGCATCCCTGCAGGTCTATGGGTCTATAGGGAACTTCTTCTAAGCTTCCTCCATGTGAGAGTGACTCCCCTACAATTCTACGGGTCTGTAGGGCACTTTCTTTGGGTTTCCTCCATGTGAGAGATCTTGGAGGACACCTTCCCTGTAGGTCTACAAGTTTGTAGGGTGATTTCCTAGGTTTCCTTCACGTGAGAGATCTTGAAGGGCACCCTCCCTATAGATCTGTGGGTCTATAGGATGCTTTCTTAGCTTCCTCCATGTGAGAGATCTTGGGGGACAACTCCTTGTAGGTCTGTGAGTCTGTAAGGTGCTTTTCTAAGTTTCCTTCATGTGAGAGATCTTGGAGGATATCTTCCTTGTAGGTCTGTGGGCTTGTGAGGCACTTACCTCTCGGGGCTTCCGTCATGTGAGACATCTTGGGGGTTGCCTCTTTGCAGGTCTGTAAGCCTATAAGATGCTTTCACTCTACAACTTCATAGTTCTGTTGGGCTATGAAGTCCTTTACTTGTCCTACGCTCTCAAGTTCTCCAGATCGGGGTTTGCTTCCTCAACGGTTCAGGTATACATGTTTCTAACTCTACTATCTTTCTGATCTACTTTACCAAAGCACTCATCAGTATTCGTGCTTGCTAAAATTGGGGAAAAATGTATAGGAGAGAATTTGCACCCCTCACACAAATTCCCATTTTACACTCCCTCACCTTATAAAATCAAATCCAAAGGTGAAATTCACATGAGTCTATTGCCTTCGTTTCAGTTGGCATCTATCTTTTGCGTTGATAGAAGAATAACTATCGGGGATGCTCACACAATGCGTAGACGTCCATGCAGCCTGCTTACGTCCTTGATGGATTCTTGCATTTGAAGTTGGCAGAGGCATTACACTTCCCATTGGGGTTGGTTTGTAATGTCCCTCTTCAACCAACCGACCCGAATATGGTAGTTTCTCTCATCACACCTTCAAAAACACTCTTTCTTCATGCATTTCATCTCTTCACATCTTCTCTTTGCACTCCCTAAGCTTTCTATCATTCACTTCTTGCATTCTCATCTCTCATTTTCACTCCCAAACAACACTTTGGCACTCCGTAGTAGCAGCAACAACACTCCATCAAATATGTAGAGCAAGTGTAGAACAAACCATTGTAGCAGGGGCTTGAGTCTTCTTTTCGCCTCCATTAGCTAGTGAGCTCTTGTTGGAGGTGGTAAGCATTTCCACTCCTCTCCTCTATGATTTGGTTGAGTAGCACATTACTATTTTGTAGTGTTTATTGTGTTTCCTAATTTATTTTCTCCTCTATCACACTTTTTCTATTGTGGCTATCTTGGTTGTCCATGGAGGTGGAAACACCAAAACAGGGGACTAACTAAGGTAGACCCCAATACAACCCCCCAATAATTTTCCTCTTTCTTGTGTGTAGGTGGATGTGCATTTGGAGCTAGCTAGCGAACATGCTCTTTTGTGAGATCATCTTTGTCACCCTAGCTTTAGTATATCTACTTTATCATATTCATTTGTACTTCTCTTACCTTATAGTTTTGTTTTGTCCTCTTAAAAATCACTAGCTAGGTTGTCAACTCATTTTCTGGTAGTTCCCATTGTATTTTCGATCCTCTGGTCATACAGATGCCAACGCACCTGAGAGACGCCAACGAGTCATCCTGTCATCTTGGAACCGCATTTTCATCCTCGAGCAAAGAGCTACCTGAGAGCTACTTTGAACCCAAAAATTGCTTGCCTAGCCCCATTTTGGATTTTGGGTCTGTAGAGTGATTGAAGGACCTTATAGTCCTCATCATTCTCATCTCTCATTTCAAGACACCCCTTTAGAGTGAGGTAAGTTAGGGCAACCTTATGCTCTTGGCTCTCCATGACCTGGGGCCTTGAACGTGGTTTATCCTCCTCTCTTACACATGTAAATCTTGTGTTATCTTGTGCATGTGTGTTCATTTTCTTATCTTTCATTTTTTCTAATATGTTTAAGTATTGCTGATCTATTTGAGGATTATTGATCTTGTTGAAAGTCATAATTTGAATAGTGCTAAAGATTTTAAGATTTGGAGGAGTTTAAAGATATATTGATTCACCCCCATCTCAATATTCAGGTGTGTTCAACATAAAAGATAGAGCCAAGGGAGGATATCACTGTCCCAAGAATAATGATAGTTTTATCTCCATATTTCCAAGTCTTTTTGAAGATAGGATAGTCATGCACAAAGTTAAAGGTTGTGAAATGAAGGAGATAGTTTTAAAGGCATTCACAAAGAGGAAACTGAGGCAGATTTTAGGATAGTCTTAGATTGTTAAGGATAATGAAGACCAAGAAGGAGCAAGTATGAGTCATATATTAAATGTTTAAGGAAAACTTTTCCATTTTAAATGGTCAATGGATAAAAAGTTAAAGTCAAGAGATGCAAGGCTATTAGAAAGGAAATTCACAAACCTACAAAGCAATAGCTCGGAAATACTCAGTAAATGGAGGTAATCACAATGAAGTATGTAAAATATAGTTAGATACAACATGGTGAAGGAATATCCAAACATGAAAATCAAATGGAATTATATGATAGTATAATAAAGACAACATCTAGTTGTACTAAGGCAGATTAGGTTGGTAATTGGATGGTGTCACCATGAAACTATGTATGTGAAAATGTTATTAAGAGTGAAGAGGGTTTGTTACCATTGAATGGGGTAGTCACAATTCCTTAAGGTCTTAGATGCATTCTAATGTTAATAAATGATAGTGAGAGGGATATACCAAAGAATCCAATCTAGATGAAGCTTTTAAGGGTCATACATTGAATTCATGAAGTCAATGGAAAATAGGACTGGTCATCTTTAGAAACCTCACATACCTAACATCATGCAAGGGAACATTCATAAGTTTCCTAAATTATTATTTTTGGTGCGCCTTTAATTGGTTTAGGCCTATTGAAGAGGTCTACATGGATACAATTAGAGTTAAGAGGAGTTTGAATCCAAAATCATACAATTTGATTATTATTGGACTGCTTCTTTCATTTAAGTCATTGGCCCCATACCTATTTGACCGCCTTAGATTTTCATAGTCATACATTATAAATCATTGTCATATATGTATTTTCTTTGGTTATAGATTCCTTATCATATTAAAGCTCATTATCCTTACCATAGTCACTATTATACAAGGTCTCCATTAGATCATTGTGATTGTCATAATATGTTATTCTCAATCCTAAATCATAGATCACTAGCTTGAGGTAAGTGATTGTCCTCATATTCCATAAAGGACTTGATCAACTTTGTTACATGTCCCTTCAACCTTGACCAATGACAAGGTAGGTTACAAGAGGCTATGTAGGGTGCAATGCTGATTGTCACTTCTTATTTATTCCCTTGGCCTTCATGAGAATACTCAACAACTTCTTCATAGTGACTTCTACTATATTTATCTACAAGAACTTTGTACTGCCCTCACCTTGATCTTTGTCTTTGATTTGTACCTTTAATCAAAACTCCATCCTCTATTGCAAAGACTAAACCTTAGTCATATCTCACTAAAAATTAAACCCTTGATTGTCACTATGTTTCCTCTTTTCAACTATCCATTCAAGACTTTACCCTTTGTTTATATGACTAACCTCATTTCTTGATTTGACTATCCTAGGTTTTTTTGAATGATATTTCCTTTACTATAGTCAAAAAATATTCCTACTCCTCATGTCAGTCATTAAGATGGTATTTCTTCAAAGCCTTAACTATTTATGGTGACTATCCTCAAATATCTTTATCACTACCTTTGTCAAGGTCTCAAATACTCATGGATAAGACTGTCCTTTACTCATGTATTATTGATTACCTTTTGTATGACTAAGTGATTTATGATTTCATGGTTTCAAAAATCCTTAAAGTCTTTCCTTCTAAACCTTGCTTTAGGATACTTGTGACTATCCACCTCTATCAATTTTATGGAGTCCCATTGTATGGTGTCTTCAATCTCAAAATAAAAAAACACTATCCTTCATTTGTAGGGATTTCCATCTTCTTATCATGAATCTATCTTTATATCACTACCCCTACTTATCTCAAGGCCACTTTTATACATTACTATTCTTTAGGTCTTTGATCAAAAGTATTGATATTGATATTGACTATCGTAACTTGATAGTATAGAGACATTAAAAGTCACAAATCTCCAAGTCATAAATCTTACTATCTATTGATTGTGATGACTATCATTTTAATGTCTACCCCTGTAGATGTGTATTGAGCTTGGTGTGACTAAGTTTGATAGGTTTTTTCCTTAGTCATATTTTACTTTACCCTTTTTAGTGATGGACTGTCCTCAACACTTGAAATGTATGATTTTCCATGTGAAGCTTGAAACATTGTCATAATCATGACTCTTAAACTGCACTCTATAAGACCGTCTTCTTGAATGAAGCCATAGGAGAAAGCATTGAAAATTTTATTAAAGAAACACTTCCACTGGACACCTAACTATCTAAGATGAAAAAACTAATATAAATATCATTAATGATATTTTTAGAAATTCATTTTCCTCGAGAGTTTTTCTCATCAACAGATAGGGTTTTGAAAATGGTTAAGAGTTTTCAAATCAGATTCTCAAATGTGAGGGTTTCATAAAGGGAATTATACTTATGCTTCTCTACTCTACTATTTTCAAACTTGTTTGAATAAAAAATCTTCTTCATGCATATTTGAAATGAAATATATGGAAACCTTTGATAGTGAAGATGAAAAAATAAAGGGTATATATATGAAAGACCTACTCTTTATCACCATGTTGATTCCCACAACCTACTCTTTGTCATGCAAATAAAATCTTCTAAAAAATGGATCTTGAAATAACTTTGGCCACCATGCAAAACTCTTAAACTATTTTGCAAAATTTTCTTCAAACTTCTGAAAAACCCTAGATTCCCTCCTCTATGTGGTGTTTTTCTTTAGATTTACCTTTGTCATGCATTACTTTGGCATCCAAACTTGGAGTTATCTCATTCATTTTAACTTTTCATGCAATTCCATGTTTTTCCCTAAATTTGGTGTGGGGTAAGGGATTGCATGGAATAATTTTTACTTTTAATTAAAAATATTTTAACTAGACTTTAAATAAAAGATAAATTCCCTCCTTTGGACCAAAAGTTAAGAAAAAAAAGATTATTCAAATCAAACATTTAAATAATGCCAAGGACTTATGAAAAATGGACTACAAAATTATTTGTATTTTATTTTTACTTGACAATGCTCCCCTTTTGTGTGGATTTATCTTTCACCTTTTCTTGCTCAGACTTCATCACTAAATGTGAGATAATTTAATTAGCTGATATTTCAAGTTTTTGGCCTTTAATTTTAGCATGCTTATTTTGATAAAAAAAATATTTTCAACACTTTGTCTTTCCTTAATGAATATGTTGTTTGGTTTCCCTTAGTCAACAAAATTTATTTTACTTCTTAAGTTATAATTGATTTTTATCTAATCTATAATAGTAGTAATTAAAGCTTTTATTTTTTCATCAGTTGGCCTTCTCAATCTAACACTAGAGCTAGAAGTTTTAATGTTATATACTAATACACTTTCTTCCTCATTATCAAAGAATTTTTTTTGATGATAATCACCCTTCTAAAACCTTTGATCATCTTGTAGCATCATAAATAGTCACCCTCGACAATTTCACACTATTTTTTTCTCCCCCTTAAGTTATTGAACCTAATTAAACACTGAATTTCCTAAATTATGTATTTTTGGCCTATTTTTAACAATTTCTGATAAATTGCAAGAAGAAAACAAATGCATGTATCTGATACTTAGCCCTCGACACCTTATTTTCCAAAAAAGGGGTTGGGTCAAAGACACCCTATGATGGTAACATCCACCTATTTTTCTCGGTCCCAAATTTGAATATGTCGGTGTCAACATTTTATCATTTCTAATTCATGTTGCAAATGTTGGCTGTTGGGATCTAATTTAAGTGAAATTGAATAAACACTTATAAATACCCATTTATTGCATCATTTTGAAACCTAACAAGAAAAAAAAAGTGAAAATTATTATCAAGAGAAATTCAAGAGCATTAAAGAGCAACATTTTAAAACTTTATTGTAGCAATTCAAGATCCAAACATCATGTCAAATCCTATGTGATTTTATGTGTGTTCACGTTATCACTATTTGTGAAGGCTAACCCATTTTTTGGTCTCCAATCAATTCGAGAAAATAAAGAAAGAAAGATCCAATACCTTGAGGTGATATGCATGACTTTAGTCCTTCAAGAAATCCATTGAAGGGTGATGAGTTTCATCACTTTGTTGATTCATCATACCTCCCTAACATTTTTCTTTTCTATCGTTGACATTTCCATTGTGGAAGTGGAAACACTAACAGAGGGTTTGACTAAGACAAGCCCTTAAATAGCACAACCCTTCCTCTCTCTTTGAATGTTCAGGTTTTAGGTTTGGAGGAGATTGAAGGAAGCTTGAAGAACCATTTTCCATTGTTGCATTCAAATCCCTACACCTTGTCAACTCATGAAAACTCATTTACAAGATTATCTAACAGTGACCCAACAAATTTGTAGGTAGAATCAAGAAGCTCAGATTGAGATCAAAAGATTGCTAAAACAAATAAAAAATATCTCTACAAGGACATAGATGCCTTATGGTGGCAATGTCCTCCTGTTTAGGCTGATTCCAAATTTATAGGATAGGTTCATAAAGCTTTGTCTTTCTCGGATCTACTTGTAGAATTTTTGTTACAATTTCTCAATTGTCAGAATCTTGTATTTTCATGTTAGGACACATAGTCTAATTAGGTTAATCAACAAAAATCAATCCCAATCATTTCCAAAATACCCACACACAAAAATATGTTGATCCAGGTCTGACTGACTCACCTACAAGGTTGAAAGTCAATCTAATTGATTTGTTGGTTTGCATCCTAAATGATCCTATAGAAAAAGGAAAGATGACCCTAGGATTTTACCACTTAAACATTAGGTTCACCTTTTTCCATGTTTCATTTTGGTGAATTGACTTGTTAACATTATATACCTTTTGAAATTTCACCCTAGATCTAAGTTTTGCACTGCATTGGTTTGCATTGATCACTTAGGGTTTCATTTTTGCATCATAAAAGATAAAAATTCAAAAAATTGCATATAATATTGCATCATATGTTGCAATAGGATTAGTTTCAATCATTTAGGTCAGATCTACATTAAAAATTATCATTTATTGTTCAAAAATTGTTATACATGCTTGCATTGGCATAAATTGAGTAAATCCTACAAAAATATTCACTTTTAGACTTGTTTGTAAATAGACCCGGAAGCCATAAACACTATCACATATAGTCAAACTTTTAATTTTCTGAAACCCTATCCAAGATAGACATGCCCTCGGGTGGCTTTGTCCTGTTATTTTTGGCTCAATCAAAATTTTCCCAAATCTTTGTTTTTGTGTTCTTAGCCTGTTTCTACTTGCTGATGCTTGATTTGGAATTCTTAAAAAAGTGTTATTGCATAAAGGTGAAATTTTGTTTAATTTATTGCAAATTTTGGAAAAATATTCACTTTAAGATCTATTTGCAAGAAAACCCAAAATGCTTAAGAAGTATTGTACATAGTCAAACTTTGAATTTTCCAAAACCCTATCTAGGATAGAGACACCCTTGGGAAACTTTTTCTAGTATTTTTGGCTGAATTTTTTTCTCAAATCTATATCTCTTTGTTCTTTGTATGCTTATGTTGTCTAAATTTTGTTTCTGATTTTTTTGTCCTATAACTAATTTTTTTTCTAAAAACATTGCTAGCTTGATCCATAAGACATATCATCATGTTCTCATTGCAAAATTCTTGTGTTATAATAATCCATATTTTGTTGTTAGATCTTGTTAAGAATTTCAAGGAATTTGGTTACAAGCATGGCACAATGAGTTTATTTCCCCTATTTTGTTGTTTTTATTGATCTCTATCCCACTATCTCTCCTACTTGTGAGGATACATTGGTGAAAGAGAATGCAATCATTAACAATCATGAAAATATTTTTTTTCTCCTCCTAGTATCTCTCCTATTTGCAAAGAAGGTATCTTGGTGTTAGAAACTCCAATCATGGAGCGTCTTGAGAATCTTATTTGTTTCTCTTCACCTACCTCTCTTACTTGGGAAGATATTTTTGGACAAGAGGATGACATAATTGGCACATTCTGTCAAAATATGATGTAGAAGCATCCCTAGTTGTTAACCAATCTTGTATCAACCAAAAGAAAATTTATTTCTTGTATTTTAGTTCATAAGCTATTTAGTAGTTTCTTTCATATTTTATTGCATTTTCATTTCTCATCTTGCAGAGCAAGATATAGATTCTACAAAAAAAATTCTTCATTATATCTAGATTTAAGGTGATTTTCATTCATTTGTAGAAAGTTATCGCTCTCATAATTTCATTGTCAATTCTTAGTTAGAGCATTTAGGATCTAACTAGTCCAGGATTGTTGTGCAGACCTATTCCAAAGCATGTGGAGCTTAATGAAATATAATACAAGTCATTTTGGTCTAGGGGAACTTTCTTGGAGATTCACAATATATTCCATCCCATAATGCATTATCTTCTCATGTTTTTAGGTTGAACTACATGTTCGATCTTCTATTGGGGTTTGGAAACCCTTAAGGCCAATACATATCATAATTGGAGCTAGAGATTCATATTTAAGACCATTTGTAAAGCATTGAATGGTAGTATTTAATACTTAAATAGATTTTTAGTATTTAGAATTCAATTAATTTGGATATTCAGATCTGGTTGTCAAATAAGGCCTTTTTCCAATTGTAATATCTTACAATGCCCCGTGGCAGGCTTGTGAGCCCTTGGAAATTTTTGCATTTGTGGCATATGATGCATGTAAGACTACAAGTTTTTGTATCAATGATCATTCATGTTTATTGAGCATTTCTTGTGTTATTTTTGTTGTGTTGAACTCAAGGCTACATGGTTGGATAGTTCCTTTTAGACCCTCCATCTATGACTACACCAAGTAGTATATGAATGATTTTTTGAGTCCATTGGGAGAGAAGGCATTCCTTGTGGTGGGTAGATCACCAACCTGAGGTAGCTTGCAAGTTTTTTCATCTAAGCATTGAATGTGAGGTAGTTGAGACCTTGTAGCTAGATTATTGAACTAAGGTAGTTGCATTGGATCCAAGGAGAGAGATGCCACCAAAAAGATCACCTATTATGGAAAATGTTGTTGGAAAAATGAATGAAATACTGGAAATGATGAGGGAAATGAGAGTTTGATTGGATGATGTAGAAGAAGATAGAAGGAGAGTTCTAAACCCTAGACATGAGGCTAAAAGTGATGATGAATTGGATCATGTAAAGATGAAGAGAAACTATAAGAAGAAGAAGAATCAGATCAGGTAAAGATTTTGATAGTTATTCCATGATTAGTAAGATACCTAGAATCAAAATTCAAAATTACACAAGAAATTTAAACCCTAAGGAATTGATTGATTGGATTAATGACATGGAGAAATACTTTGAGTATGAAAATATTGAAGATCCAGAAAGAGTGATATTTGCAAAAAATAAGTTGAAGGGACACGATACTATTTGGTGGAGAGAAGTTCAATTGGATAGGAACATGGGAGGAAAAGATCAAATCATAAATAGGATAGGATGGTGACAAATTTGAAGAATCAATTTATACCTATTGATTATGAGCTTTAATTATTGAAAAGATTGCAAAACTTGAGGAAAAAGGAGAATTTTGTGAAGGATTATACTGAAGAATTTTACAAGATGATCATCAGAACTAGGCATAGTGAAGCAAGCAAGGAGAAGGTTGCATAGTATATCAATGGATTAAGAACAAAAATCCAAGAAGATTTGAGCTTGGTGAAGATGGAAACAATTGAAGAAGCATACCAATTTACACTAAATATAGAAGAAAATATGAATAAGAAGTTTGAGCAAAGACATAAAAAGTGCAAGAGGAATATTATAGAGAGGTGAATCACAATTCAAAGAGATAATATCATACGTGGAGAAAAACAAGGATTGGAAACACTACTGTAGTGAAGACAAGGACAATATTTCATACTATAGATGAAGAGAGGACAAAAATTTCTACTACACTGACAGAGGAGGTCATAATTCCTACCATAATGATGGCTATATGAGGGATGAAGGAAGATAAGAAAGGAGACCATTCAGAGGAACCTATTTCAAGTGTGGAGGTGAAATACATGGAGCATTTGAATGTCATCATGGAAGTACTAGCAAGAAGACTGAGAATACCAAAAGAAAAACATATTTGGAAGAAGAACCTATTGGATCCCCTAGTTTATTTGGGAAACTGGAGAAAGGTAAATCATTGGTAATGAGAGGAGCTTTGATGCATGAAGAAGTTCCTAAAGAGCCACCACAAAGAAAGAATTTATTCAGGACAAGATGTAAATATGGAGGAAAGGTATGTAAAGTTATCATTGATAGTGGTAGTATTGACAATTTAGTATTAAAAGAGATAGTAACCAAGTTCAATCTGAGGAGTTTGAAATGTCCAAATCCCTAAAAAATAGCATGGATTTAGGATGAACATAAGATATTGGTGAGTGACCAATGTTTGGTGAAATTTCATATAGGATCATATAATGATGAGGTGTTGTGTGATAGTATGCCTACAAATGCATACCATTTTCTATTAGCAAGATCATGGAAATATGAAAGTAAATAAATTCATGATGGGAGGAAGAATACCTATATTGTGACTTCAAATAGCAAGAGGCATATACTAATACCTTTGGGGGAGGAGGACAAAAATGTAGCTTGTGGCACAAATAGAATATATTTGGTAGATGGAAGGAAGTTCCTAGATGGATTGAGGCATGATAATATGTGTTATGCATTGGTTCCAAAGAATGCAATAATATAGAGGCAGATAACTCCACCGCAAAGGGTGAAGATCCACTATAGACCCAAATAGTAGAACTATTTACAAGGTATGAGGATATCATATTAGAGAATGTACCAAATAGATTACCACTAGTCTGGAGCAATAGTCATAGTATCGATGTAATACCAAGAGAAATTTTTCCAAAACAAAGTGATACATAGGATGACACATGCAGAATTAAACTAGTAGATACATGAGCTATTGAAGAAAGGATTGATCAGAGAGAGGTTAATCCCATGTGTGGTACTTTTTGTACTAGCGCCAAAGAAATATGGAGAATGGAGGATATGTACTGACTCAAGAGAAAACAATAGGATCACAATCAAGTATAAATTCCCATTTCCAATTATGGATGACATTATGGAGTGTTTGAGTGGAGCAAATTATTTCACAAAGATTGACCTAAAGAGGAATATCATCAAATCAAAATAAAAGGAGATGAATGGAAGACTACATACAAGAATAATGAAGGGTTGTATGAGTGGTTAGTGATGCCTTTAGGATTGACCAATGCACCTAAAACTTTTATGAGATTGATGAATGAGATACTAAAGAAATTATTGGTTAAGTTTGTTATTTTTTATTTGGATGATATTCTAATTTTTAGTAAGACTAGAGAGGAACATTTGTGGCACATCAAACAAAGTATGCAAAGGCTAAGGGAGGAGACGTTGTTGATAAATTTTATGAAGTGTAGCTTTTTGAAGACAAAGTTGGTGTATTTGGGTTTTGTCATGTCTGCTAAAGGATTGAAGATGGACCCTGAGAAGGTAAGAGAAATTGTCGATTCTCCTACACCAGTGAACATTGGGGAGGTAAGATCGTTTCATGGACTAGAAAGTTTCTACCAGAAATTCATCAGAAGTTTTAGTAGAATTTGTACACCCATGACAAAAATAATGAGATGAGATAGGAAATACTTTAAGTGGATGTCTAAATCACAAGTAAGTTTTGAATTGTTGAAGCAAAAGGTGACAGAGCAATAAGTGTTAGCATTACCTGATTTTGATTAAATATTTCAAGGGTATTGTGATGCGAGTTGGAATACAGTAGAAGTGTTGAGTCAAGAAGGAAAAAAATTAGCTTATTTTAGTGAGAAATTGAATGATGCTAGAAGGAGACATTTAGTTTATGATTAGGAGTTTTATGCCATATCTCAAACCTTGAAGAAGTGGAGCCATTATTTGTTTCCTAAGGAGTTTGTGTTGTACACTAACCATCAAGCCTTGTAGTATTTGAATTGTCAAGGTAAGTTGAACCAAAGACATATGAGATGGATTAAGTTCTTACAGAGTTGTACATTTATGTTGAAGTGTAAGAACTTGGTAAGTCAAATAAAGTAGTAGATTCATTAAGCAAGAGGAGGAACTTACAAACAACAATGAAGATAGAACTTGGTGCAGTCACGGATGGAGGGTTCATAAGGGACTATCCAACTGTGCAGCCTCGAGTTCAACATAGTGGAAATAACATAAGAAATGCTCGAAAAACATGAATGATCATTTATATAATAAATTGCAACCTTACATGCATCATATGCCACAAATGTGGAATGTCCAAGGTCTCATAGGCCTATTGCAGCGCATTACAAGATATTGCAATGGCACAAGGCCTTATTTGACAACCAGATCTAAATATCTAAATTACTTGAATTATAACTACTAAAACTCTATTTAACTATTAACTAATACCATTTAATGGTGTATAAATGGTCTTAAATATGAATCTCTAACTCCAATGCAAGATCAAATGTGTAGGTCAGCCTAAAAATATGAGAATATAACCCATCATAGATGGAATGTATTGTAGATCTCCAAGAAAGTTCCCCTTGACCCAAACTACCTTGTCTAATGTTTCATTAAGCTCCACATGCTCTGGAATAGGTCCACACAATAAGCTTGGACCAGCTAGGTCCTAAATGCTCTAACTAAGAATTGAAAATGAAATTTTGAGAGTGATAAATTTCTACAAATGAATGAAAATTACCTTAAATGTGGATATAATGAAGATAACCTTGTGTAGAATCTATATCCAACTCCACAAGCTAAGAAATGACAATGCGGTAAAATTCAAAAGAAACTGTTGAGACAACTTACGAATTGAAATGCAAGAAATAAAAAAAAATCGATTGATACACGATTTCTTGACAACCAAGAATGCTCCTACATAGAAATATAATAGGTGGATTGCATAAATTAATATTCTAATGTGACATTAGATTCCCCCCTTAATAGAGGATCATCAACAAGTAGTTAATGTTAATCCACCTTGTAAATCCTGTCATATGTCATGGTTCCAACATCCTTGGAAAGTGTCTATAGGAACTTAGGGTGTATTGGGAAAATATTTTATAATATTAATTCTTACCTTTTTTGTAATATACTCATAAGGAGGTAATCTAAAGGCTGGGAACCTTTGGAATGAAGGGTCATCTTTGGGAACCTTGTTTGGTGCATTAGATGCCTTCACACATCTATAAAATCAGCCTCTTAGATGTAGAAATTATGAGGAAAAGTTGAATGTAGTGTTACTCTATAGGAACAAGGATAGGTTGAGGCATAAGGAGGTTGTTCACTGGTACGCAGGTGCTGCCATGTTGGAGGAAAAGAGGAGAATGGAAGTGGTTGTATTTTAATCTCATTTATTTGATGATAATTCATACTTTTTTTCTTTTTTTTTTAACGAGGGGAATCGGGTGTAGCACGGCCCCCCATATAACCCCCCACCGCCGGTAAACTTTTTACCGTGACTGGCAGTGCTGGCGGGACACACCAACCGGTACCACGGGAGTGCCGGAGAGTCGAACCCATGGTGGACGCCCTGCTACAGGGAACACCTTAACCAACTGAGCTAGGACCGACGCCTCGATGATAATTCATACTTGGCCTCTCATTGTGGTGCATTTTTTTCTTGCAAGGGTTTCTCCACGTAAATATAATGTTCTGTTATGCTGAGATATTCTTTATTTATTGTTGTTATAAGTTCACATAAGGTAGTGTTTACAAGCATGATATGTAGGTTATTTTTGGCATCATAAGAAGATGGATCTAGTCATGGTATTTCCATATTAGGGCAACTTAATTTTTAGATTTTCATATAAGTTTCATATTTTCATGTTGTTGTAGTCCAAGCCTTGAATCTCATCCATTGAATTCATATTTGGATAGAGATTGAATTTCCCAACAATCGGTATTGGACTTGTTTATTTCTCATTGTTTGGTATCATAGTTAAAGGTTAAGTAGGTTCTAGGTATTCCTTATTTTTTGGTTTCTTAGCTTGGAAATCTTGTGGTAATTTTTTAGAAGGAATTGGAGGTTGTTGGAAGGCTTTTGGGGCAGAAATAAATGTTCTTGAGTTAACTTTGTTTTGCAGATTTATGAAAATGGAAGCCATGGATATTGCCAATGTGATCTATGTTGGGCATTGGGAGCTCATGATTATGGATCTTTATGGAGTTGTTTATGTTTTGTTAAATTGGAGATCTTATTTGATAATATGGTTGTATCCTCTTGTTTGGTGGTTTTTTTCCTTTACATTGTGGTCATGTGCAGCAAGATGGTGTTCATGTTGGATGGGTAGAGACATCTTGGTTACATGGAGGAACACTCTCGATTTAGACTATAGAATGGAGTGCTTATGTTGGGTTCATGGCTTTAGCCCTTGGTTACATGAAAGCACCGAAAGATAAGACACTAACCTCTTTGTGAGTTGTGGAGCTGATATGTTTCATATGTTATAAGCTCTTGGACAACTTGGTTTTCCTGTTGGGTTGTAGTTTAATCTTATTTTTAGTTGTGGGTTTGTAGATCTGTGCTTATTCCATTATTCAAATGACATGTTTGATGTGAATGTCTAGATGGTATTTCATGTTTTAAATGTTAAATAAATTTTGTGGTATGTAGATTTGTGATGAGACTATATTCAGGGTGTTCTAGATGAAGACAATTATAGGTTTGGATGGATGCTTGGAGGGTTCTTACTGATCTATGATTACTCATATGTGGGTTTGTTTGGAAAATTAGATCTAGCATTCATTCTGGTGTTTGAGTCTTGGAAATCCACATGTTATGCCCAAATATATTTGTTCTGTATGATACTAATGTGGGATTGAATCTAAGTTTCAATTATTTGAGATTGGAGCACTAATTATGTATTTCTCCTTTGAGATGTTGTATATGTGCAGATCTTGGAAAATTGTTAGATGTGGATTCTGTTTGGTAGGCCCATACTCTTGGTCACTATTATTACATTGGTATGCTTATTGTAGTAAGAGATAGTTATTTGGAGTACATGATATAGTTTTTTATTTGAAACTATAGCATTTGTTTATGGTGCATAAGAATATTTATTCACTTTGAGTAGAGTGTTGGAAATGATATTATTCATGATACCATGTATAACTTGGTATTAATTTCAGTGGGAGCTTTATGCAGTTACATAATGTGCTATATCTTCTTTGTTTCAAGATTTTAGTTCTAAGTTGTTGATGCAATGTGTAGTGAGCCATGGATAATATTTGATTAGAACATGGATGGTCTTTTGCAATGGTTATTGGTGTCATAAGGAGTTCTTGGATTTTTCCTTTAGATTACAGTGAGAGTTATGACATCTTTGGTTTTATTGATAAAGGATGTGTAGCAAATTGTATCTTCTTGGTTTAGAGATTATGGTTGTACTTTACCTTTTGGGAGCTCATGGTTGTGAGCTCTTTTATTTTTGTGGGTCCATGGAGGATCTTCAGTTAGGAGATGTTTATCATGATTCTTGGAGAGCTTAGTTACATAGTTTAGTGGGAGCTTTGGCAGTGATGTTGATTCATAATCTAATGATGGATAGTTATTTTTTTGTGATCTCCTTGGAGGGTATGTTAGATAATGGTGTCATGATAGGTTCTTGATTCTATAGTTATAATTTTGACAATGGTCTTGCTTGGTTCTCTTTGGTTTTGAATATTAATCATTTTCTTCGAGCTTCATGATTGTGTAGGGTTGCATTTGAAGTTCGCATGAATTGAATTGTGGATGCTCATAGAGATTAGAGAGACTTGGGTGAGGATAAGAGATCTTATTTATGGGATTGTATGTTGAGATGGTTACTCTTTGATGAGGATTTCAGTAGAAAGATCAAGGAGACTACACCTAGTTATAGATGTGAATCCATTATGGACCTAAAGAGAAGATTGTCATTTATTGGTTTTTTATGCAAAAGACAATATTGTATCCCACTCTTAGTCTACTCATCACGTGAATGATTTGAGAGGTATTTCCCACTTGATTATTAGATGCATTCTTTATTTTGTACCTTGTCTTCTCATATGGGTTAGTCTTGAATATAAATTTTTTGAAGACTTTGTAAAGAAGAAGATGCATGGTTTAAGGATTTTCATTGTTCTCCTTGTTTTGGTCTGGAGCTATGGATTTAGTTCTAAGGAATTATTTGGAGAGGTGAAGGAAATGGCTCGTGGCTTCAGACATATTCCCCTTATTGTGGGAATGATTGGTTGGTTTGATCTACCTTTGTTTTGAGTGGTTTACATATATCGGTGCCATTTTTTATTTAATTTTAATGTTAGATGTTGATATCCTTTCAATTTAGGAATGGTGAAGGAGATCTTACATTACAAAGCTTGGTACATGTTAGTGTGGAGCAAGGATATGGTTTGATTTGTAGGTTCTCTCTTTGGTCATGGTATTCTTCCTAGATGTTTGGTTTCACATGGTTGAGTTTGAAGAAGTTAGGATAGCTATGGAGACTAATGGTGAGAGAGGTATTTTGTTTGCAATATTTACATATCATTGTATGTTTCCTTGACACTATGTAATAGAGGAATTATCCACATCCTCTATGTAAAGTACTATAGGTATACTTGGTGTTCCTTGATCTATTTTCAGATTTGGCATTACTCATGCAGTGGGAGATTTTAGATATATGTCTAGTTATACTCTTTTGATATCTTGGTTTGTTGGTTACTAATTTGATGACGAGTTTTCACGTTTCATTGGATTTGGATCTACGAGTTATGCAAGTTGTGGATTAGCTATCCACTTTCTTGTAGTGGGATGACTCGAATGTGGACTATCTATATTCACAAGATTGTTTTAGTGTTTATGCAAACCTATTAGTTGGCCTTTTATGTGGTCATTTTGCATTGGTATTTTGTATTGAGATAGAGGATGGATATACAGAGACTTAATTACAGTTTTTGGGTTGACATGTTGATGGCATGAAGTTTTATCTATGCTTGGTATACCTTGGTTTGAGGTATGGTTAGCTTGGATGAGTTGCAATTTGTTGTGGTTGCTATTTCAGGTGGTATGAGTAAGGTAGCTACTCAGAGCCCTTGTTATCATTTGAATTCGATGCTTATGTTCATGTAAATATTGGTTCATGTTTCAGTTAAATTTTATACATTTCACCTTGGCATGTTTCTTTTTCTTCCATAGGTGGCATGTTGGAGGATGTGAAGGATTTTTTTTCTTGATGGTGGTTATCATGGTTGCTTTGGGTCAAAATGTTTTCTAGTTGTATACAACCCCAATTTAAAGTAACCTAACTCCTCACATACTTCCTTTTTTGCCAAATTGTGAGCACAATAGTATTCTCCCAACTTCATGGGAAATTTGTGGCATCTAGGCTTGTGTTTGTTGGAAAATTTTGTATTAACCCCCATAGCCTGAAATATGAACTCCATAAGCACAATCCTATCACTGTAACATCTTGGCAGTTGATGAGGATGTCCATCAAATCCTACCAACCTAAAATAAGAGAACTTGGGGTATTGGATATACCAATGTCCCCATTCGGAAATGAAAGCCATAGCTTCTCTGCTCTTCCTATATCGAACATCTCCTATCAATTGGTTGATGATGACATAGAGGAATGCACCATAGATCCTTCTATAATGTAGCTCTAAGGTTGGCAGGGCCAACAAATCATAGTGTTCCCATGCCTTGTTTAGTCTAGGAGCCTCTCCTAATGCGCCCACGACATTTAATCCAGGGAATATGCCCCTCCTTGCAGCTGAATATATGACATAAGAGGTCATGAAGAAATTTTTGGCGTGTCCCACCTTTAGCATCTGGTTGTGCAAGTTGTCTAACAAAATCATGCCCCAATCAAGTTGTTGCCTATCATCTAAAATGGTTTCAATAAATGGAAACATCCATTCCTTGAAGTATGTAGAGTCCTTGTTTCCAAACACCTTGGAAAGCAGCATAATTAGGTCATCTATTTCCTTCTTGAAGTCTCCCCTCTTGGGCTATCTAGGAACCTTGGTTAAGGACTTCTCATTTCTCAACCACTTCTTGTTCATGTGGGAACTATTAGCTTCCTTGTCCCTGTTAAACAACTGCAATGCCTCTACTTCAGTTAATTGCTTGGGGTTCTTATGGGTAGGTGCATTAAACAATAATCTCATCATTTGAGGGGATAGATCAATGATCACATTCCCCTAGAGGTCCATACATTGTATTGATAAGGGGTTGTAAGCCCCTGTTGCTGTGAGTATAAGTTTTGGGCATTGGATTGATAGGGGGAAGAGTGTGACATGTGCTAGCCCAGATTGGTCTATTCTTTCAATCCTTTCACTCATCTCTTTGCAAAAAGTTTCCACAACTAGCTCATGCCAATTGAATGGGACTAGATTAGTGTCTGTTATGTTTGCCCATTCTGAATCTAGCTTACTAGCTGTAAGAGTAGCATCTTTGTGTTTGTATCTCAAGGTGTAAGGCAATTGCTCCACCTTTGTCTTCCTGGGCTTTCCTCCCTTTGAAATTTTTGCAACCTGCCCTTCCTTTTGTGAAACTTCCTCTAATGCTCCTGACATTGTTTATTCCTGTAGGAAAAGCTTGGATTAGAACAACAGAAGGTATGAAAATCATCATTACAAGTATTATCCTTTCACACTTCTCTATTCTTCCCTAGGTAACCCTCCATACTTAGTAAAATTTTAAACCTGCCGAGAGCTGGACCAGGTGAAAATCTGGAACCTGAGAGGTGAAACAAATAACGCTATCAGAACTGAGACCAGGACCAGATCAAAAGTTGAAACTTTCATAGTTTCAATACCTTGTGATGTTTGATGACCCGACCCCGCCAAGTTGAAGGGATCGAAATCAGAATCAGAACCAAAACCCATTGGAGGTGGACTCAATTTTGGAAATGGACTTCTCATGTGAGAGTTCAACGGATGAGTTCATTTTTGGATCTGGTTCCACCAGGTATTATCAAAGATGATCGGATTCTCCCCACATTCAGACACTAATTTGTACCTAAGTTAAAAGGACACGAGGAGATACAAATCAAGCTCAACTCCACCTAGACAAATGGGACCGGATCAAGCGAGCTAGGGAAAGTCATGAAAAGGGCATGAAATGAAAACCCTAGTTTGTATAGCCCATTGACTCATCAAAGCTAGGGCATCAAAAACCCCGTGATAAAAATCCATAAGACGACAAAAACAAGATTGGAGGGGTCCGAGAAAAGATTTAAAACAACTGGAAGGCACCAGAACCCCTAAAAAAGAAATCCATAATCAAAACTAGGGCATGGTGGAATGAAAATGCCACCAAAAATGACAAAAATGATAGGAGACAAACAAACACAAGGAACACAAAAAGACAAATGAAAAATGGAAGAGGGAATGAAACAAAATTAAGAACGACAAACAGAAACACCAACAACAAGAAAGGAAACAAGAGAATATTCATGAGAGAAGTCCCACAAATGCATGAGGAACAATGAAAAATGAACGGGAAAACGGAATGGGAGAAAACCACCTACCTCAAAGCGTGACCAAAAAGGTTGAAAATTTAAAGGGATCCACTCACAAATGTTTGCTAGCAACCAAATCGTGCTTCTCTTCGATTTCTCTTAGCTCTTTGTTCGTTAAAATGCTTCGAGTAACTGTAATGAGCCAAATAACCTTGATTAAGGTTTTAAAAACCTTTTTGTGTGTGTGAGGAGGTTGCAATTAATGCATTTAATGTAGTTGGTCAGTGCGAAATTGGAGCAAAAGTGAGTATACAACCACCGTGTACATCAAAGGTAAAACAAGAGCAGAAGCAAAGTCAAGATAGAACTAGGAACTTTGTCAAAGTTCCACATTTCATCCTAGATCCGGCTCTAGTCCCGCGGTAGAGAAAGGACAACAAAGAAACGGGGACAAAATCATCACCGAATCTAGATCTGGAACTTGGAAAAGTTCCAAGTTCGGATTCGACTCCAGTTCCTCTCCCGACAAAGGGAAAGAGAACTAACAGGGGGAAAACAAAAGAACAAAGACAAACAAGACCAGGACAAAAGCCCATCCCAAAATAGAACACAAAACAAGAAAAAACACAAGATAGGCAAAAGGGAGTGGGATCGGAATGAAACTCGGACTGAGAACTTTTGCAAAGTTCCGGGTTTAGTTTCCATTCCACAAAAGGGAAAAGAAATGCAAAGGGGAAAAAAACAAAAGAAAATTTCAAGGCAAGAGACAGGGTCGGGACCGGTACAAAAACCAAACCAGGAACTTTGGAAAAGTTCTAAGTCTAGTCTCGACCTGTGTTCTGAACCCGTAAAAACAAAAGAAATAAAGACAAGAGGAAAAAGTACAAATCCTAAGACCCAAACAAGAACACCAAGGACAAACAAACCCAAAGGGGGACCCATTTTGACCAAAAAAAATGGGGTGGTTATGCAAGGCATAACAATTGGCGACTCGGCTGGGAAAATGGTTTACCCATTTTAAGGATACTTAAAAATTTAGTCATCTAGAACCTCTAGTTCATGTACATTTTAAACTTTAGTATGATCAGTTATGGCAAACAAGTTTGAGCTAGAATCTCAAATGTAAATCAGCAATAACCACATCGAATTTGAGTGTGTACATGTATGGTGTATCTATTCCAGTAAAGGTTCTTCTCATCCTGAAATAACTATATTAAAGATTTAGGCTATGTTAGTTGAATCCCTATGACTGTCGTGCAATGATATCCTATGTATTGCTTCGCTGATAGATAGGTTTCCATAGCCCCGATGGAGATACCTCTAGTTCTCTCAAAGCATTGCTCTATTGCCAACCAGGCGTCCATAGCCCCGATAGAGATACTTGAATTACCCTTCTCGTGTTGAGTTTTTCCATCAATTAATAGTTCTCTTTTCTTTTCTTTGTATAGGCTTACTCAAATAATTTATCTTTTCATTTTTTCTTCAATACTTAGATATATCATTCTAAAATTTGGGTTGAGAACTATAAATAGATTTCTTTGATATTGTCAGGACTCAAATTTTTCACCTAAATCCAAAATAAAATTATCTTGAGACAAATAGGCCTCCATGTAACAAATGTTGCTATTTGTTTTGTGACAAATTCAGCTGTGGTCTATGAGATTACTTACAATACACCTGTTTGTTCTTAACCTTTTAGGTTGTTACTTAAAAAGAACACAAGACAGGTCTTGAAATGAAAAATTTCCAAAGACATACCTAAAAATAACTAAACTAACTTCTCTCCTAGGACCTTCATCATACAGTGAGTAACCACTCCGTATTTTGAACTAGAGCAAAACGAAAGTCACCCCAAGACACAAAAACAAAAACACAAACCACAAGACAGGTCTTGAAATGAAAAATTTCCAAAGACATACCTAAAAATAACTAAACTAACTTCTCTCCTAGGACCTTCATCATATAGTGAGTAACCACTCCGTATTTTGAAATAGAGCAAAACGAAAGTCACCCCAAGACACAAAAAAAAAAACACAAACCACAAGAACAAAACAAAACAAACAAAAAAACCAACTAATTACATATATACATCCAAACAGAACATTAGACCCTCATGGACCAAAATAATGTTTGAGAAATTTCCCATTGACAGGTAATGGAATAGGCTCTCCCGTTAAAGTGCTCAACCAAAAGGAATTCTCACAAAGGATCTTGAAAATTTGATACAGACCCAACCAAAGTCTATCAAAATTTTGAAGGTCCCCTTTCTTTTCCCTGGATTTATCCCATAGTATTACAAGGTTGGATATTCTAAATGCTTTGATTTTTTCTCTTTTGTCAAACCAACATTTGACAACAACTTGATGTTTAGAAAACTATTGTAAAGCAACATCTCTTTACTCTTCTAGATTCAATAAACTAGTTAGACTAACCTCTATCCTATCATCATTTGAGTAGAATTCTTGCATAAACCTAAAAATAGGTAACTGTAGATGGATAGGAAAGACCGAGTCTTGGCCGTAAACTAACTTGAATGGCGAGTTTCCTAAGGTGGCCTTGATTTGAGTCCTATCTTCCCATAAGGAAAATTTGAGTTGAGTATGCCAATCCCTAGGATTACTTTCTAATTGCTTCTTAATTACTTCCAACAGATTCTTGTTCATAGACTCAACTACTCCATTCCCTTGTGGGTAGTAATTAGAAGAATATTTTAACACAATTTTATGCTCATATGCTCATTGAATAAATTTTGCAGAAGAGCAAGCAGGGCCATTATCACATACCAGGGCGAACGATACTCCAAACCTGGTAACGATGCATTCATTAAGGAATTTGATGGAAACCTTGGTGGTGTTGTTCTTACAAGGCTAAGATTTAGTCCAGTGTGTATAGTAATCAGTTGTTGTCAAAATAAATTTGTAGACCTTCAGAAGAATTGGGGTTAATTACCCCAAGAAAATCTAATGCCCATTGGGAAAATGGTCTTACCTTATATACCGGTTATAGGGGCATTGTTGGATTGCATTCCTTGGATGAAAAATTCTGACATGTATGACATGTCCTCGCATGTTGGTGAGCATCCCAGAATACATGGGGCTAGTAGTAACCTGATCTCAGAATTTGGTGTGCCATGGAATCAGCAGAACCATGTCCAGTACCATGTCTTCCATGAAATTCCGTTATGGCTTGTTTCACTTGTTGTGGATCAAGGAAACATAGATAGATACCTTCAAAGTTTCTTCAGTATAAATCTACCCCTTTGAGCATATAGTGGGAGCTCTTCAGCCTAAGTGCTCTTCTTTGAGTGGCGTTCAAGCCATTTGGACATTTGTTATTTAGTAACAAAAAGATCAAATCAACATACCAAGGATCACCTGTAAATGATTGTACTGTATACTATTGATAGGTAATCTTAGCATCAATGTCTTCCATTGCCTTGGATAGGCCTTGACCTAAGACTAACTTTATCGGATGGATTTCAAGTTCAAATTGTTGTAAGATTGCCATACACTTTCCTCATCTCTCCCCCAATTCGCTCTGCATAAGAAGGGACTTTACAATAGGGTCAAGAACTATGGCAGTAATTTGACTGCAGAGGATATAGTGTTAAAACTTCTTGACAACTCGCACTAGTGCAAAATCCTATTTCTCCAAAGGTGGATATCTAACTTCAACATTCTTGAATGGAAAACTCATAAAAGAAATTGGCCTTTCATCTCCTTCACCTTTTCGTTGTGTCAAAACAACAAGACAAGAATCGTCAGATGCAAGAGAATATATATAAAAATGATTCAAATAATTAGGGCTAGTTAAAACTGGTGCCTCTAAAATAGACTATTTGATATGTGAAAATGCAGATTTAGCCTCATTGCTCCACTCAATCTTAGCATCTTTCCTCATCATTTTGTTGAGGGGTTTGATGATCTCCGCAAACCCAGTTATGAATTTCCATACAAATTTTATCTTCTCGAAAAAGGACCTCATTTCCTATTTGCTACCAAGCATGGTCAGTTTCAGAATGGATTCCACTTTGTCTAGGTGAATTGAAATCCCCTTTACTAATATTATGTGGTCTAGTAATTTTCCTTCTGAAACTTTGAACACACACTTTTTTCAGATTGAGGGAGATTTCGTAACTTATGCACTTTTGATGGACCTTCGATAGATCTGCAACATGGTTTTCTCTATTCTTTGAAAACACCGTCAAATCATCCATATATATAATAATACATTTACCTACCAATTCTTTGAATGCCACATCCATCGCTCGCTGAAAGGTAGCTCCAACATTGATAAGACCAAATGGAATCCTCTAATAAACAAATTTCCCCCACTTGGTAGGGAAGGCGGTCTTCATCCTATCCTCATAGTTGACCATTATCTGATTGTATCCTGAATATCCATCTAGGAATTGTTAGAGTAAAGGTTTTAACTTAATTATGTTAATTAAGTTACCTTTATTCCTCTCTTAAGATTTCACTTTAGTTTGCATATTGTGACATTTAATAATTATATTAATTATTAAATGTCTTCCTATTAGGGTTACTTTTAGGTTTTGCACAATCTCCTTTTATAAGGATTGATCATTGTATTTTATTCAACTCTCTGATAAATACATTTTTAGCTTTTAGAGCACCCTTGATTTTTTGTCTCCATCTCTTCTATCTGTGACAAGTTATTTGCATGCAGGTGATCTTCGGGGTCTATAAAAGTTTTAACTTAATTATGTTAATTAAGTTACCTTTATTCCTCTCTTAAGATTTCACTTTAGTTTGCATATTGTGACATTTAATAACTAATATAATTATTAAATGTCTTCCTATTAGGGTTACTTTTAGGTTTTGCACAATCTCCTTTTATAAGGATTTATCATTGTATTTTATTCAACTCTCTGATAAATACATTTTTAGCTTTCAGAGCACCCTTGATTTTTTGTCTCCATCTCTTCTATCTATGATAGGTTATCTGCATGTAGGTGATCTTCGGGGTCTATAAAAGTTTTAACTTAATTATGTTAATTAAGTTACCTTTATTCCTCTCTTAAGATTTCACTTTAGTTTGCATATTGTGACATTTATTAATTATATTAATTATTAAATGTCTTCCTATTAGGGTTACTTTTAGGTTTTGCACAATCTCTTTTTATAAGGATTGATCATTGTATTTTATTCAACTCTCTGATAAATACATTTTCAGCTTTCAGAGCACCTTTTCCTTTTGTCTGGAATGTCTTCTTTTTGTGACAGGTTATTTGCACGTAGGTGATCTTCGGGCTCTGTGAGGTTGGATTTCACAACTTCTACATGGTATCAGAGCTCCAGATCTGCGACTTCCTGTTCATTTTTTGAAGATTTCATCTTACAGAGTTTTTTTTTCTGTGCAAGGGTTTCATTCCTGGTATTTTTTGCCAGATCATAGGGGTTCCATCATTTTTTGATAAATTTTTACCTTGATCGCTCAAACAGTGCATGCTAGTGAAAAACAGACCTCATGGGTGTGCTCAGAAGGCCCAAAAACCCCTATTTTCATATAATATATGATAGGGTTTGCTGAAAATTGATTTTTTAGTGTTTTTGGCAAATCTCAAAACAATTGCCAGAAAAATTCATACGATTGTACAGATCCATATGGACACCTCGATTTTTGTGCCATATTTTTTGGTGTCCGCATCAATTTTGAGTTGCCTCAATTTTTGTGCCATTTTTCATCGATTTATGTGCCCTTTTGATTTCTCTGCTACCTTGATTTTTGTGCCATGAAGGTATAGCTGAATATTTTATTAATTTTTTAATCTTCAAATTAATAAAATGTTTGGTTTAAAGCCTAAATGAGCATATTTAGTAAAATGGTCATATTTTGAGCATACGGTGTTAGTTTTTTAAAAACAAGATATCGTCGGAAAGCTGGCTTAGTCACTGATCTGATGGAGTAGGTGTGGTTTCTGGATTTTTCCATTTTGATGTTTTTTTTCCTAGTCAAAGTCAAAACATGTTTTTTGCACTCTCGGGGGCGTAACTTTTGCGTACAGACTTCATTTTTCTCAAATGAATAGGCATTGGAAAGGTGGTTCTATGATATTTTCAGATCTGTCATTTATTTTTATAGAATCTTCCCCAGGTAAATTTTATTCAATATTTTGTGTTTTCACAATTTTGTCAATTAGTTGGACATTTTGGCATCTGGAAAGGATCTGTTTGCATGAGATGGCATATTTTGATCGGATTTATATGTACTAAGGTCATTAGTTTCTGATTTTTTCATTTGAGTGAGTATCATGGGTTTTTTTATTCATCCTTTTGTGATCAACTTGGATAAGGATAATTATGAGCCATGGGCAAAGGGTATACTTACACATTTAGGTGGCTTAATATTTTGCCTCATTTGTATGGACTCATACCTACACCAGACACATCAAGGAATTTATCAGCATGGGTTATTATTCAAGATCATATTATAGGGGTTATTGGTTGTAGTGTTGATTTTGACACTTTGTGTGCTTTATCTGACATTCGTTGTCCTCATACACTTTGGCACCATCTTTGGGAGATTTTTGGAGATTCTAATATCTCTCCATTCCTAGAGGATCCCGTTGTAGATTGTCTCATCCCTCTTGCAGATGTAGATTTTATACCCTATGATAACCGTACTCTAGAGGAGCTTGAGTATATCACAGGTCTTGCATGTGACAATGGTTTAGAGACTTGTATTCATGTTCCCACTCTTGAGATCGAGACTACATCAACATCTCCTATTGTTCCTGATCAGTTTGACATTGCCACATCTTTGGCCCCTATTGATTCAGAGCAATAGGACATCATACATCTTTCAGACATAGCTACTTGAGATTCCTATATTGCAAATCTAGAGGATTACTTTGAGGACATTCATCTCCTCTACCTTGACAGTCAGGTTATCACTGTCCACCCACCATTATCAGTACATTCAGAGGTTGCATTTCAGGAGTCTTCACATAAGTTTGTATTTGGCATCATTTGTTTCAGTTTAGACACAGAGATTATTCAGCATCCTATCATGGCACACATCTTGAGACAGATTGGTTCATCACTCTTCACAGGGTTTCTTCGACATCGTCCTTTGGATCCATTTCTTCCCAAGGGGAGGAATATCATTTGTCTCTTTAGGATCTCCTTTTGGATTCTACATTAGGCATCTACCATTGCGACATGAGTTTCTTTATTGTGGGGGGGCTTCTTGTCTCTTTATATCTCTCCTATGGAGACCATTGTATATATACTTATATGATAGAAGGTATCTATGGGGGTTATCATGTAATCCACCTCCTATCCTTCTTTCATTACTGCATTTCATTCTTTTCTTTTCTCTTTTTGGAGAGGAGTTTTTTCCCACTGGGTTTTCTCTTTTACTCCGCTTTACAGAGATTTGGTTGTATTCGGGTACCTAATCAGGCCTAGTTGCTGGGACCCTTGTTTGCTTTCATGCATTGTAGTTACCTTTGCTTTCTTGCACATGTTTGTAGCTGCACTCTTGCTCATCTTAAGGGGGGGTGTTAGAGTAAAGGTTTTAACTTAATTATGTTAATTAAGTTACCTTTATTCCTCTCTTAAGATTTCACTTTAGTTTGCATATTGTGACATTTAATAATTATATTAATTATTAAATGTCTTCCTATTAGGGTTACTTTTAGGTTTTGCACAATCTCCTTTTACAAGGATTGATCATTGTATTTTATTCAACTCTCTGATAAATAAATTTTCAGCTTTCAGAGCACCTTTTCCTTTTGTCTGGAATGTCTTCTTTCTGTGACAGGTTATTTGCATGCAAGTGATCTTCGGGGTCTGTGAGGTTGGCTTTCACAACTTCAGTAGGAATGAAATCATTTGCGAACCATTTACTATTTGCAGCACCTCATCCAAAGAAGGAAGAGGATAATTGTCTTTTTCTGATGCTTTGTTATAAGGTTTCTAAAGTCAACGCATAACCTGATCTCTCCACTCTTTTTACAAACGTGAACCAAGTTTGTGACCCAAGTCAAATGTCTCACTGGGAAGATTATCCTCGCAGACAACAACTTTTGCACTTCCTTCTGAATTAAGGGCTCGATCAGGGCATTAACTGGGCACTACTTTTGGCAGAAAGGCTTTGCTTCAAGTTTCAAGGGGATAGTATATGTTATTACTGACATATCAAAGGTTTTCAAATCTTTGTATCCCCAAGCAATTGCTGCTATATCTGCTTTTACTGTTGTCAATATTTTATCTCGAATGTGTTTGGGGTAGGTTTTTCCAATGAACACATTCTTCTTAGGGCCTGAATCTTCCAAGTTAACTAACTCATACTTCCCTCCATTAGTGTCAGTAGGCATTTTTTCACAGGCTCGAGGATCAAAGTCAAAGATCCTCTCTAATGCTACCATTCCTTTAGGAATGTTGTTTTTTTTCAGGTTCATTATCCCTTTTGCATCACATGTTTCTCGATCCCACTCTCCTTGATCTTTGTCTAATTCATCAATAATCTATCCTTCAAAGACGTTAGAACTTGCCAAGAAGGCAAGTATATGCTGGTCATCATCAAAAACTTGAAAATTTTGAATGTTATCTGGAATGGCCGAGATTGAGACTAACTCCATTGAAAATCTCAACTTAGAATCTTGCATGGGTTCCAAGGTACTAGCAACAACAACAAGTGCATCTGCAATCTGGTTGTCCTCTCTCGGAATCAATTTGATCCCAAAGGCATTAAAGTCTTCTATCAGATTCCATATTTTGTTCCGGTATGCAACCAACCTCTTGTTATGGCATGTGTATTGACTATGAACTTTCTTGATATTGACCTCAAAATCTCCCATGAGTGTTAGAGTTGTAACCTTTTTCTGATGTGTAAACATCAGTCCTCTAGCCAGTGCTTCATACTCTGCCACGTTATTGATACAACTAAACTGCAACCTGTAAGAAGAAAAGTATGTTTTTCCTTTCGGGTTTGCTAGTTCAACTCCCGCTCCACTCCCTAATTTAAACTTAGAACCATCGAATTTGAGGACCCACAATTGGTCTGGAGCTGGTATTTCTTTCCTAGGACGAGCCGGGGGTAATTGTTCACAAGAAATAGGTGGCAACTCGGATTGGTTTAATACTTCTAGACACAGGAACTGATGTGAATGATGATTGTCATAGATTTCACTTAGATTTAGGACTTGTGTGGGAAATTATTCCTGAATTTGATCTTGACTAGTGGGTTTAAAAGTGGTTATTGGTTTCAGCAACCCCCTTGGAATTGGAAGATTGGTAGGGGCTAGTGTATCTGATAGTTCTTGAGATTCTATAATCTCATTTCCCAAGGTAGAACATGAAGCCTGAGTCTTTTTGATTGGGGGAGGGAATTCTTCCTATGTACTATTGGTCCTTGTCAAGATAGTGGCATCTCTAGCCTCAAAGGAAAATTGATTAGGGGGTGTTTTAGGATGGCATTCGCAGGTTTTCTCAAATTGATAGACATGGTTCAAAATGTTTGCACAACGTTGAGACGTCAATTCAGAATGACTTTGGTAATGAATCCTGCACTAGCTAGGGAGTAGCAAACTCCATAGATCAACCTCTTCTCCTAGAACCAACTTATCTTGTTGCAACTTTCTAATTAAAACTCGTTGGTTAATAGTGGTCATGGGGTCACTATGCTCTAAAGGTTTCAAATTATCAGGATTAAACATTGAAAAGATCATGATTTCCTCTCTCTTATATACTTCTATCTCGGTTTAAAAAAAGGCTACCTCATTAGGACAGTCATACTCAATGATCATATGTTTGAGATGAGGCACGCTTTCAATCCTAATTTGTGTTGCTACCCCTTTCCATGACAACCACATGTGTGAAAAGTCTAAAGATGGGTAACCCTTGATTCTTTTCATCAAATCCCAGCTTAAAAGCATGTTGTATGTCTCAGGGATATCAACCACCTAGATATCCATATAAGTCTGGATCCATGGGTTTAATCCAACCTGTACATGAATATTTTTTAGTTCCCCTACCACATTAACCTTAGTTTTTTCTAACTGAACTACCTTCTTGTGAGTCTGAACTGGATTTAAACCTAACTTCTTACAAATGGAAAAGGGGATGGCATTACCCAATGCTCCAGAATCCAAGAGGCAGTTATACAAGTTCCTTATGAAGATTCTCAAGCTTAGAAGGAATGGTGAGGTCCTTGTCTTACCTTTGTATAGGGCGTCATTTCATTGGTTGGAGTCAACAAATTCTTTCCTTTTGACCAACCTGCTTCTTCCAAAGCTCTCAACATGATGTCACGTTGGGCAAGGCACCACTTTAAGATATCAAAGAATGACAACGAAGTCTTTTGTTATTGCATCTCTAAAATAAAATCAAATTCCATGTCATTTTTCATTTGATATTTAGGAACAAAAGATGAGTCACCTTTATGTCTACATTTTGATTGGGTGGAACTATAGTGTTCAGAGGAGAAGGTGTGGTGAATGGGCCTTTATTTTGATTCCTCGAGAAATGACCTGCTTTGGATTGGAAGGCTTGAGTGTCATATACATCTTCTTCTGGTTCATTTTCTTCTTGTCTGGGGAAAGGAGATTCTTTGTCAAAGAGTTCATAAGCCATGGCTCTATCTGTGGATCCACCATTCTTGTTGGGAGCACCTTGCAATGGGGCATCAGCTTGTGCAATCTTAACCATTTTATCCATTTCGGGAAAATTAACCTCAAAATGTGTTGAATGTCATGCAGCCTACACCAATTTTTCATGAAATTAATGTCTACAACATTTGTCGTGTGTGGTTTATCATCACCAGTTTGATAGTTATGTGAAACTCCCCCATTATTTAGTCCAATATTCCATTGTCTGTTGTTATTGGATCTTTTGTTGTATCCCCTATTTTGGTTCTGGTAATTTTGATTGGGGGAATTCTTATTTTGAAAGTTCCTTTGGTTCTGATTGGCATTCTGATTGGAATAACTACCCTGATTGGAATACCCTCCCTGGTTTTGGTAATTGTAATTTTGGTTTTGATTTTGAGGGGGGTTTTATTTGAGCTATGCCATCTCAATGGTCACCTGAGATAACATTTTCTTCGAAGTTTCGAGCTTCAACGTCAGATGAGTTGTATGTTCACTTTCTGCAGTGGTTGCAGTTAATGTATGTGTCACGGGGTTAGATCCTCCAGCTTGATTATGGGAATTTTGAACTTGCTGCGAGGGGTTAGGAGTTGGGCCACTAAAGAATAATTGTTGAGATGGATATTGTAACTCAGCTAAGGGTCCATATACAAAATGAGACATTCCCAGGACTGTATTAAATAGCGGGGTAGGATTAGGCACTTGGGAGTATCCTAGAGGAGGAAAAACTCCTCCTAGACCTCCTACTTGTGAACTAATCTGTTGTTGCAATTTAATAGCAAGGTGGTAAACTTTGGAAAGAGAATTAATGTCATTTTCATTGTATGTTCTTTGCAACAAAGGGCCAATCAAGGGATCTATGGCCTTCAGGTAGGCTTGGATAGCAATATTTTCAGCCCCAAGTATGGGTATTGTAACCTCCTGTACATCCTCTGAAATCTAGTATTAAACAGGGGTAGCAGTTTGTTCTATTTCTACTATATTTCTCCTAAAAAAGATAAACAACCTAAAGCTACCTATCTTCCAAGGTCTCTATAGTTGGTTCTGAACTGTTTTGATGTTGTTCAGTGGCCTATGCAATTGTAATGTTCAAGGGGCCTGCTGATAAAGGGATACAAACTACATAGTACAAATTAATCTAACGTTTGGGGGTGTAATTAAACATCAAAAGATAGAATAGAGCTTAGGACAACAAAACATAAATGTAGATTTCCTTCAATTTAGACATACAAACTTCATAATGAGCATTCCTTTCAAGCAACTAAACCATAAAATTATACAATCCACATAACAATCTATACCATTGCATTCATTCATAGTGCAAACTCAAGACATACAAATCATTCATCATTACTAAACTTCAAAATCAACAAGAACATATCACCAGGTCATCATTAAAATTCATAGATCAACACACACAAAGAAATCTCATTCACAAATAATTCAATGGAAACAGTCTCAAATTTAGAATCTTCTACTGACTTTCAACAAATAAGAGACATTTATGCATAGCATTTATGAAAACTAAAACTTGGAAATAGCATGAACTGCATTGAAATTGTAAAAAAATAATAATAACTGTAAGAATTATCCTAAATTCTCCTTAGGCAGCTAATCTTTCTTCAATTAGCCGACCTTTACAGCATGGAGAGAAAAACTACATATAGACAAGTCTTAACACTAATTCCTCCAATCAAAAATTGAGATCCACAAATCTAGGAACAACTGGAGCTGCATGAGATGACTGCCCATCATGATCTTGAGTTCAATTGTTGATGACTCTATATCAAAATTTGATACAAAAAGAGAAGGTCAAACTGCTAGGGGATCTTTAGTTGAACCAGTGTCATGTTCCTGAAAAGTAGGAGAGAGCTACCCAGCTGGCCGTACCATTTGATGCTTCATTCAAAAAAGGATATTCTTTAGACACCTCACTACTCTATCTTCTGTTCAATTAAGTATTCAACATAACTATCCAATACTTGTTTAAGTATGTCCACATCAAGCCCATCTACCCAATTGTCTTCAAACTTTAATCTTTTCAACTCAGCAAAGGTGAACTTTTGCATATCATCAACTTAGCCAACTCCTTGTGAGCAATCTTTACTACATCTTTTATGTCCATGAACTTGTCAATTAATAAGTCATCACCATCATCTCCTTTCTACACCATCTCTTGGAACCTATTATCCCACTTGTTCCTTAGCTCATCAAGAGGGAAACCATCCTTGACAAGGACATCTTCATTTACCATCATAGATATAATTGCATATAACTCCACAATTTGGTCTGTTAAATCCTTCCCAACCTGTTGTACATCATTCCTATGTGCAAAAATGAATGAAGTCCAAAATTTGATAATATTAATAATTTTATTAATAAAATCCTCATTACCTTCTTCAAGGATAGATTGTTTCAGGAGTGTTTGTTGAGGCAACTTATTGATTTCTTTCAATTTCCTCACATGCTCTATGTATTCTTCTTCCTGCTTCCAAAGGATCTCAACATATGTAGTCATATCATTGGCTGACTCCAATGCTTCTTTATGAACCTTGTGGCTTTCAACAAGCAGTTCCTCCACCTCTTCATTCAACCTATCAATCCATCTATCCAACATCTTTACCTTTATTCTCATCTCAACAAGGTCATCAGCTTCTTTCTTGCTCAACGAAATTGGTGTCTCAGGAGCAACAAATTGTATAGAAATGGGAGATGATAGGTCCTTTAAGAACCTATTCAATTGATCCAATTGAGCCTTGCGCTCATCTCTCCTTTGTTTATCTTTTATCATTCTAGAATTAGTGGAAGATGCTACAATATCAATCAAGTCCATTTTTTGGTTCCTTGTAGGTCTTCCCAAGTTCACAGTCCCCAGTTGATAATCACTCAACTGCATCTCTTGTTTGTCTTTTTCCATCATCGGGATGGCACATTCAGCTACAATCTCTCCAACATCTGTCAATTTCATGGAGTGAATGACTCAAGCCTTTTTCTTGGGCCTATCCTTCTCAATTTCTTTCATGATATCATCCCAGTTTAGGGGCTGGGGCTAGACTATCTATTTCTTTTCTAGGTTGAGCTTCAACCATGTTGGGGCAGCAGGAGGAGTAACCACTTGTTGTGAAGAAGTGGTAGAAGAGAGGGGTTGCAGAATTGTTACCTTAGGTTGAGAATCAACCTCTTGTTGCTCCTTTTCTTCCATTTCTTTGGCAAGCCTATCAACCTCACCTTTCTCTCCCTCTTCTTCCAATCTCCTTTGTTCTAACATGTCATCTCTTTGTTTTCCCAACTGCTTAACTATCTCCCACATTTTAGTTGCTTCTTGCTCCTGTTTAGCTTGTTCTTTTGCCTCCAACTTCTTTAGCAAGAGCTCTTCTTCATATTTTTTCCTTTGGGCCTCCTCTGCAACCTTAGCCTTGGCTTCAAGGTCCTCCTTTTCTCTCCTCTCTCGAGCCTTTTCCTCTTCAAGGTCATGAATCCTTTGCAGGAGAGCCAACTTCTCCCTCTCTGTATTAGCTTTCCATTCACTTTCTTTTCGTCATTGCAGGAGGTCTTCCTTCTCCTTGTGTTGCCTTGCAGCTCTTCAATCTTTGCTATAGCTTTAGCCTCTTGTTGCTTTGCAAGTGCCTCAGCTTGTGCTTTGGCATCATACTCCTTTGCATCCTCAAACAATTTCTACTGATCTTTTGGAGTTAGGATATGTTCAGTTCCAATATATTGAATTTCCTCAATAGATGCAGTTACAAGAGGCTCATGGTCTAATTGTGTGGCCTCTGAATCAATGTCAATATCATGAATCTAAACCTCCTTGTGTTTATCCTTTTCGGCTTGCTCATGGAGCCTACTTGCGGGCACTTCCTTAGTAAATTCCTCTAGGAGAGAAGGTTGAGAGGAGGCTCCCTCTCCGATTGTGGTAGCTTCTACATCCTTTGATTCAGGGGATTCCTAAGTAGACATTCCTGGATCAGCCTCTCCTCTAGAGCTAGGAGGAAAGTACTCCAATTTTTCCTTAGGATTTTTCCTTGTTTTAGTTCTTCTCTATCCTCGGTTACCTGTTGCTTTCCTTTTCTTTGAGGATTGAGCTTCTAGCTCCTTTATCCTCATGACAACCCATTGAATGCTTCTGTCCATCACTGTCCTGGCAAGTTGTTTAATTTCAATGAATTCCTCCTCGTCCCAATTTATTAGGTTTAAGCTTTTGGTACCTATATTTTTAGCTTCATATTCGAGGTCCAAAACTGCACCATCATCTGATAGTGTATCAAGAATATCTTCCTTTATCCCATATTCAATCATCTGTGGGATGGTAAGCGTTTCATAATTTATTTTCCTAACATCATAGTCATCTTGCAAATGAATCCAAAAATCCTCCAACAAGTTCAAATGCTTATAAAAAATGGTAGGACCCAAGCCATTCATCTTGCACTATGAGTCAATTTTTTTTCTAGATGTATACAACCCCAATTTTAAGTAACTTAACTCCTCACATATTTCCTTTGCATCCAAATTGTGAGAACAACAATATTCTCCCAACTTCATGAGGAATTTGTGGCATCCAGGCTTGTGTTTGTTGGAAAATTTTGTATTAACCCCCATAGCTTGATATATGAACTCCATAAGCACAATCCTATCACTGCAACATCTTGGTAGTTGATAGGATGTCCATCAAAGCCTACCAACCTAAAATAAGAGAACTTGGGGTATTGGATATACCAATTTCCCCATTCAGAAATGAAAGCCATAGCCTCTCTGCTCATCTTGTATCCAACATCTCCTATCAACCGGTTGATGATGACATAGAGGAATGCATCATTGACCCTTCTATAATGTAGCTCTGAGGTTTGTAGGGTTAGCTAATCATAGTGTTCTCATGCCTTATTTTGTCCAAGAGCCTCTCCTAATGTTCCCACTACATTTAATCCAAGGAATATGCCCCTCCTTGCAACTGAGTATATGACATAATAGGTCATGAAGAAATTTTTGATCTGTCCCACCTTTAGCATCTGGTTGTGCAAGTTGTCTGACAAAATCATGCCCCAATCAAATTATTTCATGCCATCTAAAATGGTTTGTGTGTGATCGATTTTAGAAGTGTATCATATGTAGATTAAAACAATAAATCAAAACACACTGATAGAACATTATATCAAAACAAAATTTAAATGAAAATAAATGCAAAATATTTCTTTTGTCTTTGATGTCATCCTATTGTCCTCTATCTCCAATTTTTTTTTCGATTACAGCTGGCTCTCAGATCTTGGGCTAGGCTCAACAAATAGTCTTCCTAGAGAACAAGATCGAATATGAATGCATGCAATGCTATGCTAAGATATGATTATGTTGATACTAGACATGATTGATAAAATGAAAGATTACGAAATTGATAAAAACTAAATATGATAAACAATGCTAGAATGCTATAATGCTAGAATGTAATTAAATTCTAATGCATGTGTGTTGTGTGTTGTAACCAATGCTTGGATTCCCAGGGGTATTTATAGAGTTTTCGAAAGATTTTGATTGGCTGATGTGATCAACGGTTGTGAAAATTCTTGGCAGATCGAACAGTCGAAGATGGATAAGACTGGAGAGAAAAATAGAAGAGAACAAAAAGCAAGCTTTGTTTCCTTTTTCGTAGAAGAGATAAGATGAGATGATAAAGATGAATTGTAAAAATCATCTTTTTGTGAGATTGAGAAAAGATTTTGAAGATAAATAATGAATTTATCAAATTCATTATTCATTTATTGGTGACATGAAAGATTTTCTTAATTAAATAAAATATTTAATTAAGATTTTGAGAATAATGGAGGATTTCATAATTAAATAAAATATTTAATTATGATTTGAAAATATATGAAAGATATTTAATTAAACTTTTAAGAAATGACATGTAAATGAAATTAGTTAAATGAAATATTTAATTAATTAGAAGAAAGATTTTGAATAGGAGAAAGGAAATATTTTAAATTTAATTAAATCAAAAGATTTAATTAAATTCAAAAGGTGATAATTAATTAAAATAAATAAAAAGGTATTTATTTAATTAATCAAGTAGAAATGTGAAATAATTAAATAAAATTGATTTATTTAATTAAGGTGGAAGAATAAAGTAAATGAACAATATAATTAAATTAATTAAATATAATCATATGTAGAGGACTTTAGAGAAATTAATTAAATAATAAAATATGTAATTAAATGCTAGGATTAGACATGACCAATTTTATGCATATATAGTTTGAATAAATGGAAACATCCATTCCTTGAAGCATGTAGATTACTTCGTTCCAAACACCCTGGAAAGCATCATGATTAGGTCATCTATTTCCTTCTTGAAGTCTCCCCTCTTGGGTTGTTCAAGAACCTTGGTTAAGGACTTCTTCTCAGTTCTCAACCACTTCTTGTTCATGTGAGACCTATTAGCTTCCTTATCCCTGTTAAAAAATTGCAATGTCTCTACTTCAGTTAATTGCTTGGGGTTCTTGTGGGTAGGTGCATTAAACAAGAACCTCATCATTTGAGGGGATAGATCAATGATCACATTCCCCTAGAGGTCCATACATTGTCTTGATAAGGGGTTGTAAGCCCTTGCTGCTGTGAGTATAAGTTTTGGGCATTGGACTGATAGGGGGAAGTGTGTGACATGTGCCAGCCCAGATTGGGCTATTCTTTCAGTCCTTCCACTCACCTCTTCGCAGAAAGTTTCCACAACCAGCTCCTCACAGTTGAATGATCCTAGATTGGTGTCTATTTGTTGGCATATGGCTTCCAATGTTGTCATTGATGGCAACTGAAGTCATCTTCATGGTCTGCAAATCTGTATCTAGTTATATCGATAGACAAAGTGCAATATTGTGTGTTACTGGTAGAATATCTGAAGAACAGGGTATCTGGTCAGTCAGTCAATTTGTCTACTTCACCAGATCATCATTTTGTGGACCCCCATATTTTCTTGGTGATCATGTATATTATCTTATTACTTAATTTTGTGGTGTTGCATTAGTTGCAGTACGAGCTTGGAGGTCCAGTAGGATGTTTTATGTCTATTTGTTCGTTGTAGCTGACTTAGTGAATGTGGCACATTGTGGATGTGTAAAGTGGAATTATTTAAAATGTTTTTATGTTCAAACATTTAATTATGGGTCTCAGCTACTGTCTAGCCAATGGTGTTAGATCCACATTGTAAATCCAATTGTAATTTTAGGCTGACAGTTAATAATATTTCCAAGTTTTATTAAGGCTAACCTATTGCGATTGTATTTTTGGTTGTGGATATATATAAGAGATTCGATATATCATTTGAATGGTGAGAAAGTAGTGTGGTGGTGTGTTGTGATCATCAGGAAGAGAGATTAGGTGATTATGCACAGTTTCACTTGTGCAGTAATATTTTTGCAGTGCAAATTGTGCAGAGTAGAGTAGAATTGTTGAATCTGTCTGAAGGATAGCAGATTGTCATCAGAGCTTAATTGGAACTGAAATTAGGCATTGTGATGCTATTCCATCAGTTCACTCTTTTGGATTTATTCCAAATATTTGTAGGGCAGTGAGCCTGAATGCAAGTGCATTCCCATTTTGTACTTCTTATTTTGAGTACACTCATATTATACTGTGGATTGGCCATCCACTATGGTTTTTCCCCTAACAGGGTTTCCACTTAAAAAATTTTGGTGTTATGGTGTTGAGATTAATTTCTTTCTGTTGATGCATGTTTCTTTTATTGAATGGTTAAGTAAGTTAAATAAAAAAATAATAAAGTTTATTTTTTGCTCAACAATGATTCACCCCCCCTCTCAGTGTTGCTTGTTTCCAACAATTGGTATCAGAGCTAGTTCCTTGGAAGAAGTCTTACAACTTGAGTTGATCTTGGAAGGTGTTTTTCAATGGATACAAGCAGTCTTCAACAACAACTTATGGTGGCCCTAGATGATCTTGACTAGACAAAATCTGAGAACCGAGAACTGCAAGAAAATCTTGAGAATGCAGAAAAGTTCATCCAGTCACTAAAATACAAGATCAATGAATCTAGGGAGAAAAGAAAGGAATTATGTGGTCAGCTCAAATAGAAGAACAAAGGTATGGAAGATGAACAACTCAGTTTGGCTCTGAAGGAGAAAATAGAAGAATGTGAAAAATTTTCCAAGGAAAATGTTGCCTTGAAGCGAGAGATGGAATCCACCATGATGAGACGGACTAAGGAGCTTGAGGACAAAAAGAAGAATGAAGAAAAGCTTGCACATTCCTTGAAAGAAAAGTCTGGACAATGCAGTCAACTAGATAATGAATTGGAGCAATCCAAGAACAATGAAGAAATGCTTGAAAAGCAGCTTGATGACCTTAGAGATGAACTTGCTACAACAAATGAGTATAAGGAGAAATTCAAACCAAGCTCATCCAAACTTGATGAATTGATCAAAGGACAAAGGACTGATGGTGACAAATGAGGTCTTGGATATGAAGAAGGATAAAGTTCCCGATCTGGACAAAGGAACTCTGGACAAAGGAATTCCAGACAAGGAAGATTCAGACAAGGAAGTCAAATGAAAGGAACTAGAAGAGATCCGATAAGGCAACCAAATGCTCAAATATTTAATGGCTATTGTTATGTCTACAAAAAATTAGGTCATATGGATTCTCAGTGTAGAAGTAGGGTGAACTCAAGTAGACCATTATTTTTAGGTCAGTGTTTTAATTGCTATAAGTATGGTCATAAGTCAAGTGAATGTAGAGTTGTGACGAACAACTTTTATAGAAATGTTAGCTGCTATGCAGGCAATAGATTTGGACATATTGCTAACCAATGCAGATAAAAAAAAAGTGAATGAAACAATTGGTCTAGACAGAGAAATGTTATGTGCTACAATTGCAACAAATTTGGCCACATCGCTAGATTTTGTTGGATTAGAAGAGTTCCAGTAAAACAAAACATGCAATAGGATGTTAAAGGGAAAGGAAAAGTTACTACTGATGTGATAAAAAAGAAAATGCAGAAGAAATGGATGAAGAAGAATCCCTCTGTAGAAGCAAACAGACCTGCACCAGAAGCAACTTCTGGTAATTCCTCAGGGAATTAATTTTAGGTCTTTGTCATACGGGGAGCTATCAAGAAAAACTCTCAAACCCCCTCTTGCAAGTGAATGATACTGGAACCTAGATATGTCTAGTGGGAGAGTTGACACCTTTTAGATATTGTTCAACTAGTTAGAAGTATTAGTGAAGCATATTGGTGATCCGCATAAGAGTCATCTATCTTGGTGTCTGAAAGGAAGAAAATCGGATGAGTTAGGGAAAGAGCATTTATTGCAAAAGAAAAGAGTTAGGTATGTGGACAATAAAAGGAATGGATTTAACCCTCATTTTTCATATTGCATTTGGAGAAAAGCAGTTTGGAGAGCTTTGAAGTGATCATTGTGAATTTTTGGAGAGACTCAAGCATAAAGGAGAATCTGCAATCAAATTTTATTTTCATCCCCAAAAGGTATTTATTGAAAACTTGTAAATTTGTGTGATTGCAATCATGTCTACTCCTTTGTTAGTCAAAGTTAAGGATAGGCCAAGTCCAAAGTTCAAATGGCATCCATATAAGTTCGTAGATACAAAACCATTAGGTGCATTTTCATCGATGTCGTATGGAGTCCTGTATATAGAGGATATTAGGGATTATGTGCACACAAACATTGAAGATTTGGGAACCTCACATTTGTTGTATTTGTACACTCATCATATAACTCAAGAAGATCTTACTGTGAAACCATAATTCAAAACCATAGAAGATAAGAAATTTGCGCAATTTGCGAAATTCCCTGTATTCAAAGAAGATGAATGGGTTCGAATTTGTTGAGTCGTGTCCACGATGAATTCATGTGGTTGGATGTTCCATTGAAAATCACCAAAGAAGCTATATGTGTAGTTATAGGACTAAATTCCACCGGTAAGCTTCCAGTTTTGAAGTCTATAAAGAATGATAAGGTTACTAAAGTATAGGCTCGAAATGGGACAAAAGGGCAATGACGATAGACAATATTGCCGCAGTGGATGTAAAATTTGCATCAATGATTATCGGCTATAATATTTATCATTCAAGTTGAGAGAATTTTGTATCTAGCACAATTATTTATGTAGCATATGAGATGGTCAAACAGAATGTAGACTATGATTTATGTGAACTGCTCAGAAGCCAGTTAATGGAGAATTTGGGAAAAATCAAGAAGGATAAGAAGAACACATTCAAGTATGGTAACATGTTGATATGTTTGTTTTTCTACTTCTCGGGTGAAGTACCAGGAGCTGGTAAAGTTCAATGGCATAATGATATGTCGGTAGCTGTTTAGATATGGAATATGTTATGTGGATTGGGTGATCGACAGAACCACAATACAATCCTATGGGGATACTTCAAAAAAATTCAGAATTTAATGCATGCCAGAGAAAGAATTCCTTTAACAATTGCGGAACAATACAAAGACTCTATTTGCTTCATGGTAGACATTGACCAGTGCCATATGGAAGGTATTGATCGTAGAATAGTTTGGATCATGCCTATGGGTTATGAAGTAGATGAGAAAATTTTGAGGATGTATGTAGAACACCTACTAAATTCGCCACTGGATTAGGGTGAAGAAAGGTTCAATACTTATGCAGAGAAAGGATTACAAGTTCACTTGGAATTGAAAAAGCCCATGATATCCAGAAGGGTAAAAAAAGAGACAGAAGCCCTTGCAAAGAGTTTTGGCATCCCTGTGCATCAACTAAGAGAAGTAAGGAGACAGAGAAGAAGCTAAAGCAGCTAAAGCAATGACGATAGACAATATTGCCGTAGTGGATGTAAAATTTGCATCAATGATTATCGGCTATAATATTTATCGTTCAAGCTGAGAGAATTTTGTATCTAGCACAATTATTTATGCAGCATATGAGATGGTCAAACAAAATGTAGACTATGATTTATGTGAACTGCTCGGAAGCCAGTTAATGGAGAATTTGGGAAAAATCAAGAAGGATAAGAAGAACACATTCAAGTATGGTAACCTATTGATATGTTTGTTTTTCTACTTCTCGGGTGAAGTACCAGGAGCTGGTAAAGTTCAATGGCATAATGATATGCCGATAGTTGTTTAGATATGGAATATGTTATGTGGATTGGGTGATCGACAGAACCACAATACAATCCTGTGGGGATACTTCAAAAAAATTCAAAATTTAATGCATGCTAGAGAAAGAATCCCTTTAACAATTGTGGAACAATACAAAGACTCTATTTGCTTCATGATAGACATTGACCATTGCTATATGGAAGGTATTGATCCTAGAATAGTTTGGATCATGCCTATGGGTTATGAAGTAGATGAGAAAATTTTGAGGATGTATGTAGAACACCTACTGAATTCGCCACTGGATTAGGGTGAAGAAAGGTTCAATACTTATTCAAAGAAAGGATTACAAGTTCACTTGGAATTGAAAAAGCCCATGATATCCAGAAGGGTAAGAAAAGAGACAGAATCCCTTGCAAAGAGTTTTGGTATCCCTGTGCATCAACTAAGAGAAGTAAGGAGACAAAGAGAAGAAGCTAAAGCAGCTAAGGAGAAAGAAAAGGCATAATCAACTAGTCCGGGAACATCTCCTGCTCGCACTAGAAGCTCCTTTGTAACTCAGTCAAATCAAGTCGAGGCTTCCAGAAAAAGACAAAAGAATAAAGCACAAGAGCTTACAAGGTTGTGTCTACATATGAAGAAGAAGAAACTGATTCAGAAGAAGTAGTGAGGGAATTAAAGGCTACTAGTACTCATGCTGTCAAATAAAATAAAATAAAATCTTTCGGGAAAGGAGAAGAAGCAAAGAAAAAAGCCAAAGCTGACAAACCCAGTATGTTTGTTGAGGAAGTTGAGAATGCAACAATGAAAGATGGAAATCTCAAGCCACTCTATGATTGGTATGAGTCATTTGATGAATACGGTAAGAAAATTCTTGAAGAAGCAACAATAAAGCATATGATTGTTTTCAATAAAGTTATTATGGAAATCATGTCCAGTTTTCCTACAAGTCTGTATAATGCTTCAGAGTCTAGGAGGTCAAGCGCCTTATCAGAAGAAGAAAATTTGAGGAAGAGAGTCCTAGAAAATTTGTGCTCGGAAATGAAAATTGAAGAAATGAATTTATTCCTTGAAAAGGCTAAAAAGGAATTTAGGAGCAAAACAAGAATAAATAAGCTCATGATTGGTGAAACTGACACTGTTGTCAGTGAAACTAAGGAAATTATGGAAGAACTTTTGTCAAAGGATAAGATTAACTTTGAGGAAGTAAATGTTCAAAGAAATGAATAAGTGAATGTGGAGGCAAATGAATTAGGAGAAGAGAATGTGAATAAGGAAAACATGAATGTGTCTGATCCTCGTGAGTTTGTGGATATTCTGACTTCTCCTGGTGTGAAAGATACAGAGACACCTATTGTAACTAAGGTCCCTGTTGAAATGCTAGCTAAGGAAAAGGAGGTGCATATTGTAGAAGCTGAAAGCCTAAAGTCAATCCTAAAGTAGAATCCCACGTTGAAAAGAAAAAAGGAGCAATAAATCAGAATAGAGGAAGTGAAGGAATCTTTATTGGAGCAGCAGGAAGAGTAAGATCTTGAGTTGGATGAAAGCTCAATTAACCTATCTACTCTATCTCCAATTTAGATGATGAAGGTTACTAAAATTGCTCAAGCCAAATCCAGTGAAAAGATACTAAAATATCACATAAGGGACAGTGAACTGTTAAAGCTTGCATTTGGAATCTTACAGAAAATAATGCCTACTTATGTTGTGGACCCATCAGGTTCCTCCTCCGGTGAGTTAAAGAAGCTAATAAGTTTTGTAGATTCTCATTTTGAATCTTTTGAGAAATCAGCTTTGGTTAAAGTGAAAAAGGAGTTCCAGGAGAAGAGAGTTGGTAGCCTAACATAATTGATTGACAAAGAGAAAGCTTTGTTGAGTACTTGCATAAATAATATTCAAGGTACTATGTATGGAGGAAAATTATACAAATCTTGCTTGGTATTGTCAAAATTTACTGAAGCAAATGAAAAGAAGATAAAGGACATTGAACAACAGTTGGTCAATATTTCCAACACTTTTGACCCTTTAGCCGGAAGTGTTTGTAATCAAGAAAATCAGGTAATGTCTCTGCTAAACCAAATAAAGAGTCTAAAATTTGAAAATGAAAGGATTATTGGAAGAGTATGTGAACTCAAGGGACTGATAAATCCAAAGATTGAGATGATAATAAACGCTCTGAAAGAAGCTAAAGATGTGACGACCGCTCCTAATCTGGTAAGTCTCGAAGCAGCAAAAACCTTGTCATATCTACTTTGTGGTCATATAACCATTTTGGAGAGTCTGAGAAGTATTTGGGACTTAAACTTAAGTGGGATGAAGAATAAATTTGCAAACGTCTTCAAATTTTTGTAAGTCTCAACAGTTTTTGCAATTTTGGATTCCCAAATTTTGTCATTGATGTCAAAGGGGGAGAGAGTGCAGCAAAAAATGCCTTAACATTCTTAGGGGGAGTAGTATTCTTAATTTTGGTAGTGTCCTTATTAGTTTTGACACTTAGTCATTTTTCTCTAAGTGTTTCCATCAATTCCAAAAGGGGAGATTGTTGGCATATGGCTTCCAGTGTTGTCATTGATGGCAACTGAAGTCATCTTCATGGTCCACAGATCTGTATCTAGTTATACCAGTAGACAAAGTGCAATACTGTGTGTTACCGACAAAATATCTGAAGAACAGGGTATCCAGTCAGTCAGTCAATCTGTCTACTTCACTGGATCATCGTTTTGTGTTGTGGACCCCTAGATTTTCTTGTTGATCATGCATATTATCTTATTAGTTAATTTTACAGTGTTGCATTAGTTGAAGTACGAGCTTGGAGGTCCAGTAGGATGTTTTATGTCTATTTGTTCGTTGTAGCCGACTCAGTGAATGTGGCACGTTGTGGATGTGTAAAGTGGAATTATTTAAAATGTTTTTATGTTCAGACATTTTATTATGGGTCTTAGCTATAGTTTAGCTGACGGTGTTAGATCCACATTGTAAATCCAATTGTAATTTTGGGCCGACAGTTAATAAAATTTCTATGTTTTATTAAGGCTGACCTATTGCGATTGTAGTTTTGGTTGTGGATATATATAAGGGATTCGATATATCATTTGAATGGTGAGAAAGTAGTGTGGTGGTGTGTTGCGATCACCAGGAAGAGCAATTAGGCAATTATGCATAGTTTCACTTGTGCATTAATATTTTTGCAGTACGAATTATGCAGAGTAGAGCATAATTGTTGAATTTGTCTAAAGGATAGCAAATTGTCATCAGAGGTTAATTGGAACTGTAATTAGACATTGTGATGCTATTCCATCAGTTCACTCTTTTGTATTTATTCCAAATCTTTGTAGGGAAATGAGCCTGAATGCAAGTGCATTCCCATTTTGTACTTCTTATTTTGAGTATACTCATATTATATTGTGGATTGGCCATCCACCACAGTTTTTCCCCTAACAGGGTTTCCACATGAAAAATTCTAGTGTTATGGTGTTGAGATTATTTTCTTTTTGTTGATGCATGTTTCTTTTATTGAATGATTAAGTAAGTTAAATCACAGAATAATAAAGTTGAGTTTTTGCTCAACACTGATTCACCCCCCCTCTCAGTGTTGCTAGTTTCCAACACTATTATGTCTGGCCATTTTAAATCTAGCTTACTAGCTGTAAGAGTAGCATCTTGGTGTTTGTATCTCAAGGTGTAAGGAAATTGCTCCACCTTTATCTTCTTGGGTTTTCCCCCCTTTGAACTTTCTGCAACCTGCCCTTCCTTTTGTGAGACTTCCTCTGATGCTCCTGACATTGTTTATTCCTGCAAGACAAGCTTGGATTAGACCAACAGAAGGTATGAAAATCATCATTACAAGTATTATCCTTTCACACTTATCTATTCTTCCCTAGGTAACCCTCCATACTTAGTGAAATTTTAAACCTATTGGGAGCGGGACAGGAGAAAATTAGGAACCTGAGAGGTGAAACAAATAACGCTATCAGAACCGGGACTGGGACTGGATCAAAAACTAAAACTTTCAAAGTTTCAATACCTTGTGATGCTTGATGACCCGACCCTACCAAGTTGAAGGGATCAGAATCATAATAGGAACCAGAACCCATCGGAGGTGGACTCATTTTTGGAAAAATGGCTTCTCATGTGAGAGTTCAATGGATGAGTTGATTTTCGGATCCAGTTCTACTAGGAATTATCAAAGTTGATCAGATTCTCCCCACATGTTGACACCGATTGGACCTAAGTTAAAAGAACACGAGGAGGTATAAATCAAGCTTGACTCCGCCCAGAAAAATGCAACCGGATTGAGCAAACTTGGGCAAGTCACGAAAAGGGCGCAAAATGCAAACCCTAGTTCATACAGCCCATCAACTCACATCAAAACTACGACATCAAATATCCTACGATAAAAACCCGTAAGACAACAAAAAAAAGATCAAAGGGGTCTGAGAAAATATTTAAAACAACTTTAAGGCACCTGAACCCCTCAAAAAGAAAGCCCTAATTGAAACTAGGGCATGGTGGAACGAAAAAGCCACTGAAAACGGTGAAAATGATAGGAGACAAACAAACACAATGTGGAACACAAAAATACAAACAGAAAATAGAAGAGGGAACAAAACAAAACAAAGAACGACAAACAAAAATTCCAACAACAAGAAAGAAAATGAGCAAAGATTCATGGGAGAAGTCCCATGAACGAGTGAAGAATAGCAAAAAAACAAACATGAAAATGGAATAGGAGAAAACCACCTACTTGAAAACACAACCAAAAAGGTTGAAAATTGACAGGGATTTGCTCATGAATGTTCGCCCGCAACCAAATTGCACTCCTCTTTGAGTTCTCTTGGCTCTTTTTTTGTTAAAACGCTTCAAGTAAGTGTAATGAGCCAAATAACCTTGATTAAGGTTTTAAAAACCATTTTGCGTGTGTGAGGAGGCTACAATTAACGTATTTAATGTAGTTGGTCAGGGTGGAATTGGAGCGAAAGTGAGTACACAACCACCGTGTACATTAGAGGTAAAATGGGAGCGAAAGTGGAGTCGAGATAGAACTAGGAACTTTGTCAAAGTTCCACATTTCATCTCGGATCTGGCTCCATTTCTGCAATAGGGAAAGGACAACAAAGGAATGGGGATGGAATCAGAATCGAATCCAGATTTGGAACTTCACAAAGTTCTAGGTTTGGATTTGACTCTAGTTCTACTCCCGAAAAAGAGAAAGAAAACCAACAGGGGAAAAAAAAAGAATGAAGGGAAACGAGACTAGAGAAAAATCCCATCCCAAAACAGAACACAAAACGAGACAAAACACAAGAAAGACAAAAGGGAGTAGGATCAGAATGAAACCTAGACTCAAAAATTTTTGCAAAGTTTCGGGTTCAGTTTTTGTTCCAGTTATGGTTCCGCAAAAGGGAAAAGAAATGCAAAGGGGAAGAATATAAAAGAAAACCCAAGGGAGAAAAAAAACCCAAGATCCAAAGACAAACAAGAAAACAAAGAAAATTACAAGGCAAGAGACGGGGCCAAGATTGAAACAAAAACTGAACCAAGAACTTTGCAAAAGTTTTAAGTCCAGTCTCGACCCACATTTCGAACCCACAAAAACAAAAGAAACAAAGACTTAGGAGGAAAAAGAACAACTCCTAAGACCCAAACAAGAACACCAAGGACAAACAAACCCAAAGGGGGACCCATTTTGACCAAAAAAAAAATGGGGTGGTTATGCAAGGCATAACACTAGATAGAAGCAAGAGGTGAAAATTATTGTAAAGAGAAAGTCAAGAGCATTCAAGAGTAGCATTTCAAAACTTTACTGTAGTAATTCAAGATCCAAACATCATGTCAAATCTTATGTGAGTTCATGTTATCATTTATTGTGAAGCCTAACCCTTTTGTAGATCTCCAAGCAATTCAAGAAAATCAAGACAACAAGATCTAAGACCTTGTTGTGATTTGCATGAATTCATTCCTTCAAGGAATCCACTGAAGGGTGGTGAGTTGCATCACTTCATTGATTCATCATTCCTTCCTATCATGTATCTTTTCTATCACTTACATTTCCATTGTGGAAGTGGAAACACTAACATGGGGTTTCACTAAGGCAAGCCCCTAAATGGCACAACCCTTCCTCTCTCTTTGAATGTGAAAGTTTTAGGTTTGAAGGAGATTGAAGGAATCTTGAAGATCCATTTTCCATTGTTGAATTTAAATCCCTACACCTTGTCAACTCATGAAAACTCACTTACAAAATTATCTGACAAATTTGTACGTGGAATCAAGAAGCTCAAATCCAGCATCAAAGGACTACAAAAATAGATTAAAAATATATCTCCAAGGACATTGATACCTTATGAAAACAATGTCCTATTTGGGTTGATTCCAAATTTATAGGATAGGTGCACAAAGCTTTTCCTTTCTCAGAGCTACTTGCATAATTTTTCTTACAGTTTCTTAGTTGCCAAAATCTTTCAGTTTCATGTTAGGGCACATAGTCTAATTACTTCCCAAAGAACCACACACACAAAAAGATGAAGAACTGGGTTTGATTGAATCACCTACAAGTTTGAAATTTAATCTAATTGCCTTGTTTTTCTATATTCTAAATGATCCTATAGAAAATAGAAAGGTGACCCTAGTTTTTTACCACTTAAACATGAGGTTCACCTTTTTCTATGTTTCACATCTATATCCAAATTAATACCATCTTTAGAAGAATAAGAGTAACTTTCAATTGTGGAGTGCAGTTCTATTGATATAATTATTTCCATCATAATAGCTAGCATCATGATGTATGTCATTGCAGTCATCACATGGACTAAAAAAATCTTTCAAAGACAAAGCAACCATACATTGTAAAGGTGAATGTTGTAATTGGCATGCTACACACCAAGGATTATCTTCCACAAAATTGGCATTTGAATTCTTTAAAGGGTCAAGACTATGTTTTTTATACAAACCCTTTTGGTTATTGAGGATGGGCTTCCTATTATGCCAATTAGTATTATAAGGTTAATCAAGTAATTTGGGCATTCTTTCTTTGTTGTGGTAATTGGGTATATCATGGGATAAACCTTTCTCATTCTTAGCAACCTTATAACTTAAGTCCTTTAAGGCATTCATGACCTTGTTCACCTTATCCTCAAATGAATATCCCTTGGGATTTTAAGAGAATTTTACATCATCCCTTTTATGCACATTACCAAATGCCTTTCTATTGCTTTCTATATGAGTGACAATTTTTCATGCATCTCTTAAAGGCTAAGGATACTTAAATATTAATTGATAACCCATTTTTGCATTATAAGGATTGAAATACAATACCAAACACATATATTTATTAGGTCTCAAATAAGTGGGAATATTATTCATAACCCTAGTAAATCTAGCATTAAAATTGGGTACATACTCATTAAAACCCTTACTACTACTAAATTCATTGATTATAAATCTTGGATCATTCTTTTCCCCATATTGCTCTTTAAAAATCCTCTTAAAACAATCCCAAGATCCAATAGGGGTATCTAGAAATCTTTTATATCATTCCCTAGCCTCATCAATTAGGGATTGCATGAACAATTTCATGATCACATCCTCATCTTCTAATTAGAAATCATCAATTAAATTCAGAAAATCCTTGAGATGGTATTCACTAGATAAAGAATTATTACCAAATAAATTAATGAGAGAATCTCTCACTTCACTTTAAATTACGTTGGGATATCCAAGGATACCAATGAAGTCTAGTTGTCTATATCTCTCAAGCTACAAAGGCCTTTTAACTTGAATATTACCATCACCCATATTGGCTTTAACATTTTGTTGTGCTATGGGCACTTAACCTCCTGATGGATTAATTATTTTCTCACCAAGAGGTCCTTCAATATTAGTTTTATATTGGTTTCTACCCTACTCCCTTAATATTGTAATTAAATGGAGGAATATTAGCATAAGCTTGTGGGTTTGTAATTGGCTTCAATGAGAGATTTATAAAAGGGTTTCTAACTATTGAGGAGGTTGATACAAAATAAGGAATTAGAATAATCCTTTGACGTGGAATTTAATTTCCAACACTCATCACTAGGATATTTTAAAATGAATTTTTAGAAAGAAAAATTTGTGGTTTATTTGTGTAGACACCCAAAAATGTCCTCTTACAACACTTTGTCACAACATTGCATCATTTAGACATCTAGTAGTATGTTTTGTCCTAGGTACCCATGTCATCATCTAATTAGTTAAATAAATCTTATTTATTTGACTAATTTCATTTATTCCCTTCCTATGCATAATCCATCCATTCCTCTAATGTTAATTAAATAATTTATATTATTTAATTAATTAAATCATAATCCATCCATTCCTCTAATGTTAATTAAATAATTTATATTATTTAATTAATTCATTCATTTCCATCCATTCCTCTAATGTTAATTATATTATTTAATTAATTAAATCATTTCTATTAATTCTTCTAATGTTAATTAAATAATTTATATTATTTAATTGATGAAATCATAAATTCAACATTCATTAAATAAATCAAATATTTATATAATTAATAAAATATTAAAAATATTTTTTCGCTTTCTTTCCAAAATTGAAACTCATGTGTATCTAATTAATTTATTTAATTAGATAATTCATCAATTATCCTTCTCATCTTTTTTAGGATTTATTTCCTTTAAAAGAGAATCAAAATCTTTCTATCTTTTCACATCTTATCTTATCTTGTTTTATTTCCTCCTTGATCAAATAAAACAAAAAAGCAAATCCTTATCGAATCTTATCAAATTTTATCTCCATCCACATCCAGGCTCTATAAATATAGCCTCTCACAATCCATTTAGAAGGTTTATTCTTAAGTATCCTCACTTTGTCAAAATCATTCTTCAGTCTTCCATTTGTCTCTATCATTCTCCATTTGTGATTTTCATCAGGTCGTTATGCTGCTGAATTGAGCAACCAACATTCCTCCAACAATCAACCTTCAAAATCTTGCATTCTTATGCAGGTGGAGAAGAGCCATGGAGGTGATCATAAGGAGCTATAGTAGCAGCAATATCAGTCATAGATAGTAGATTGGAAAGCAAAAACTTCTAGGTGCACTCGTTTAATCTTTCATCTCTTAATCTTGTTTGTCACACATTTGGATTTGGGCTCTTAAAACAAATATTTTCTTCAATCACATATCAAAAATCGGGTCTAAAATTAACCAGTGTCTTCCTACACATTTGGCTTTGGGTTAAAAAGAACAAGTTCTTTTATTTTTTTTCTTACACACATTTTATTTCTAAGGGAAATTAATCATTGTGAGTGTGAATCAAGTGCGTGTGTGATCACAAACACCTCACTTCGTTTTCTTTTCTCAAACCCTTCATAGGAGGCCTGTTAGGGGATTTCATCACCCCTGGGGACGACCTCAATCGAAGTGTGAATCGAAAGACACGCTTGTTTGGGAGTGAAAATCTTGTCACTCTTGGCTAAGCCCCAAAGAACTTTATACCTTTGGGAAGTGAAGGTGAAGGGTGGGTTACCCCTTTCTCCTAGCTGTGAGGTAGGATTTTTCTTTCAAATCATTCCTTAGTGAACCTTGTGCAGACTATCTTGAGACCTAATTGGCCATACCAACTTGACTAGTTCTAGGGCTTGTTGATGTGTCTTCTTCAAGTGTGTGCTTAATCATCACATTCACAATTTCAAAATTCAAACTTGCTTATGTGTCTTGCATGAGTGATTTATTTGCGTACATGTGTGATCATTCATTTAAGCATTGCCAAATCAAGCTAAACACCAAACACATAAAGACAAGTCACTCTACACCTTCTTCCAACACATTCATATCCAATCACTTTCATCCTAATCACCTTTCTTAGCCACATCCTATCCATTTCATCCTAATCAATCAAGTCATCCAATCTTGTCATTTCACATCATATCCTAATCATCATTTCTTTAATCCAGTCAACATCATTTTACATCATGCCAACATTAGAGGACCTAGCATCCCAACTTCAAAACCTCCTTCAAACACTTCACCAAATACCCCAACCCCTAGACCACCAAACCATACAAAGCCTTCAAACCCTCTTCCAAAATTTTCAACAAATTAAATCACCTCAAATCCAACACCTCCTAGCTCAAGCCAATCATTTCATTGTCACTTGTGAAATTCAACAACCACAACATCATCCCCTATCCATTCATTATCAACCAATGCCACCTCAACCTTATGTGTCATCCCCTTCTACCTAATACCAATCTAATACATCCACTTCTTCACATGCCAATGCCACATCAACACATCCACCCATATCACTGCAAGAACATAGGAGCCCAAGTCCACCTTGGCAGCAAAATCAAGAACCTTTCAATTCTCATGTTCCATTTGACAAGGGGAACACCAATCTAGCTCATGCACCCTATAACTCTACCATACCACCATCCAATAAAATGCATATCCATAAGCCACCATGTCCTAGTCCTAATCCATTGGCCTCTCCACCTTCCAACCCATAAAACTCTTCATTACCCCCACCATCATCTAATCCTCCATCAAATCTACACCCTAAATTCAAAAATTTCAAAGTAAACCTATGGCATTACCCAAATCCACTCATCCACCTACAAAGGATGTGACCCAAGGGCTACTAGCAAGGAATCAAACATCGCCATGTCACCCAACTCATATGTCTGAACCTACCAAAGACTCTTCAAACACCATGCCCATTCTTACAACCCCTTCATGTAGTTCCCCCCTTGATCCTATTCAATATTCTTCCCCATTGAGCCTAATTCAACCCCCATCATGTCTCCATGTTTTTGACCATCTAGAACATGTTGAGCCCATTCAAGATTCATCCCCTTCCACTTCCATTCAAGCAAGCCAAGATTTATGTCAAGATCATTATCCTAAACATGAGGAAACATTAACCTCTCATTTTAATCAAGATCTAGGCCCATCTAATGATCCCACTCATAAAATACTTGGTCCTATTTATGATCAAGCTCCACTCTATGATCTTACCTATGATCAAGAAGGCCATGATGATCCTCTTAGCCAAATTTATGCATTCCATGGTCAAGAGCCTATCACTTCACCTATCCATGAGCAAGAAACCTCCATTTCTCATATCCACCCCCTACCCAGTCCTATCCATGATCCATCGACATCCACTTCCCTTGATGAGACATATGCCTCCCAAGCACACATAGAAGATCAAAAAAATACCTTGGATCTAAGTGAACACAATGATAATCAAGATCCTAATGATCCTCCATCACTCACTATCGACCCCATTGCAAGTCCTCCATCATATCCTATTGGTCTTTCCACCCTCATTCATGAATGTTCCTCCTTAGAACAACAACAACCATTGAAGCTCTCATGGTGTGAATGGAACACAACAGAGCCATAGATGTAAGCACATAAAATGCAAGAAAAAGGCATTAGAGATTGTGTTCACCACGGCCTCAAGGCCAGAATAAGCAGAAATGAAACCATCGAAGCTGGCTTACCTTATGCACAGTAGAAGGAAGTAATAACACAAGGTGAGATCTCATGGAGTAGACTGACAGAAGCTGACCTCGATTTCATGTCAGCCAAGGAAAATCAAAGTGACATAAATGTGAAGCAAGTTAGAAAAGAAGCATGACATGCCACGGCCTTAGGGTCTTCTGATATTCTAGAATGGAGAGAAAGAAGCTTCAATACAAAGCAAAAAAAAGCTTACCCACCGAAGCTCAACCACTAAAGAGCATAGTGAAAATTACTAAGGCGCACGAGCTCGAGTTCAACTCAGTCATGGTGGCATTTCCTTTCTAGACAGAGTTTCTTTTCTTCAAACTCACAAGTGCAAAATGAATCATTTTTTAGGATTTGGCATTCTTTTCTCATGACCTAATTCGAGTGACATAATCATCATCTAGAGTCTTCGGTCAAAACACGTGGATAATTTCGAATGGAGGCCAAATTTATCATTTTTTCTTTGTGATTCAAAGTCTGAATGTTGATATTTGAAGGGGGGCCGAAATTCCTAAGTTGGTCGATATGTTAAGTCTTTTAAGACTTATTTCATGTGCTTAGGTTGATATGTTAGGTCTTTAAGATTTATCCTTTTGCCTTAGTAAAATATGAAAGTTTGAATATGGATTAGGATTATTGTTTTATGTGAAAATGATGTGAAGGTATTAGTGGATACCTTATGACCTAAGATTAGGTTTTGATGATTATGTTTTATGGTTCTTATTTTAAATTGATTTTAGAGAAATCAATGATAATTGAAGTTATGAGAGAAGATAATGATGTGTTATACTTTTATGATTTTTGAGAAAAATTAAAATTATTGTAATGGAGAGATAAGGAGCTTTTCTTTTTTGAAAAAGATTTTAATCTTTAATTGCAAAAAATAGAAAAATTGTGCAAATCTGCAATCCTGTAGAGCAGAATCGTAAAGCAATATCCTATAAATTGTTTTATGATTTCTTGCTACTTTTAGTAGATTTTTGTTGACTTTTCCTCTTGGTTGAGTTTGAGACCTACCTTGGAGAGATAAGGTGTTTTTTGAGCTTTTAAAGAAAATTCAGCCTATTTATAGAGGCTTGACAGTGTGATCATAAAGCAGTATGCTTTTTTCTGCTTTTAGGTAGTTTTTTGAGATAGTTTGAGGCCTTTTTCCTTGAGCTTTTTTCTGAGCTCGGATTAGGGTTTCTTGAGAGTTATGTTTTGATAGACTTAGTCTTTCAGCTCTCCTTCTCAGTTCAGATCATAGTTCCTGCTCATATGCATTTTTTGAGTTTGTGAACCCATTTTTGTACTCAGTTGCAGATTATGGCATTCTCCTTCAGTTGAATAAAGACAACATTCCTACTTCTCATTTTTGTGTCCATTTGCAGTTTCAGTTTGATTCTATCTTGTGATTTCTGTTTACAGAGTCCTTGTTATGTCCTTAGACTGTAATTCCTAATGCAGAAAGTTCAAGATACAGGTTGCATGTTGCACTTCAAGTCAGGTTTTCATGCAAATTATTTATGTAGCAATTGTTCATGAGAAGTTGTGATATATTGTGTTTTTTGAAAGTTGTTTGTGAGGAAGAGATTGTAATCATCATTAAATCATTATCAGGTTTTGAAGTTATTGTTTGGACTCAGATTTTTTTTCAGATTCATCTTTTTATCCCTTTTCCTCTAAAGTTTTAGAATAGAACTTATCATTCAGAGAACCAGCTCACTCTGGAGATTCCTCCTTCGCTCAGATCACCCACATCTGAAGGAGGTTTCCATGTTTCAGTAGATTGCTGAATATTACATTCAGCAGGGTGCAAATCTATTGACAATAGTTTTTGGCACGCCCGGTGGGACTTTGAAAGCTACTTTCAGAGATTTTTTTTTAATATTTTAGTTTGTTGTTTGGCGTATGCAGCAGATTTTCTAGCCTTCTGGAGGCTATTACAATATACTTGGGGACTCTGGTTCTATTTTTTGCATGCTAGTGTAGCCTACACATGAGAAAGATTCAAACAAGATCAAGTTTTGTGCCCTTCAAGTATCGAGAGTTGTTCCCATCATGAAGAAGAGGAAAGACAACAAGAAGGCTTTTTGAAGCACCCTCGAGGTCGAAATCAACACCTCCAACTTTCAGTTCCTTGGTGTTATCACCAGGAGTTCCAGTCTCGATCTCGCAAATACCACCAATGGTAGCACCACCAAGGCAGCACCCATTTGTACATTTTAATGGAGGTAGTCCATTATATATTGCTCAACACGATGAAATTCTGGTGGCAGCCCTTCGAAGTCTACCATATTTCACCGGTGAGGACTTCACTACACTAGTTGAGCACATTCGTGATGTGGCTACGCTATGTTTAGTGCACAATATCACTCAAGAGAATGTAGTGCTAAGGCTAATGGTTGCGTCACTTAAGGGAAAAGCATTGCAATGGTTCAGAGGCCTCGCAGCCAATTCAATCGCAATGTGGGATGTGTTAGGTAATGGCTTGTACCAACATTTTGCTGATAAATCTGACAATTTGTCCTTATTAGAGCAGTTGAGCACCATTCAAAGGGCGCCACACGAACACTTAGCAGATTTCAATTACATATTTCAGAGGACCTTGGACAGGATCCCTGCAGCGATAAAGCCCTTACCAGCACATGCATTTCTATTTTATTTAAAAGCTTTGAACAGTAAGATTATTGTTATGACTCAGTCTTTGGGTGGTCTAACGCTTCCTAACGCTTATAATATTGCCATTAACACTGAAAATTGCCTCATTCAAGCTGGAGACATAGCTCCTAGACCCCCTATGCCTTTATTTCCAGAAATACAGCCACCTATTCCTACTGCTATACCTCCTTTGGATGTTGTCCCACTTGTTCCAACGATAGGATATCATAGTATAGCCTAAGAAGTTGTTGCCCCAGCCCCAAATCCAGAGATGCAAGAGCTTAAAAGCATATTAAAGACCGTTGGAAATGATATTGTGACTATTAAAAAACACATTGGTCAAGAACAAAAGCCCTATCAAGCCCCTTATCAGCAAAACTAGCAAAATAGATCCGCTTTTCAAAATGACTATCAAGCCCAACGGAGAAACTTTAACCCTAGGCCATTCCAGCCATACAATCCAAACATAGCTAGTTTGTCAAGGGAACTTGTGCCGCAAAATAATTTTTCCCAAGATTGCGATTGGTTTTATCCATGCAATCAGTCCCATAGCCAATCAGTGTGCACTAATGGAATGAGAAATCAAGCCTTAATGGTTCAGAATAGCTATGTTGTTCCAGAGAATGTTGCAGATCAGAATCAAGAACAACAAGATAATGTAGAGGTTGCCTTGCCAAACTGGCAGAGCTCTGAATTCTGTGGCGTGAATGGCCAAAGTCATTAAAATTCCCCTATTTTAGCTAATACCAGATCTAAAAAGCGAGCTATGGATCCAGGACAACAAGCTGGGAGTTCACAGCAATAACCAGTAATCAGTAAACAACCTGTTTTATCAGAGGTTAACACTTCCACGCTGCCTAAAATGCATATTCTGCAAAGAGGACAAGAGATACCTAACAAGGAGCTGTCAAAAATGCATTCTCAGCCTCTACAGAGGCAAAATGAAGCTATTGTCATAAAAAACCAGCAGAAGGTAAATGCTTCATCATTCAATATTATCGAGCATCTCAAGAAAACCACTATCAACATGTCAATATTAGATGTGTTGCAGCTTCCAGGGCAGAAAAGTTTACTGCAGAATTCTTTGGCTGAGTTGTCTATTTCTGACAACGCTAATCAAGGAGTTGTGAAGGTTGTGCTGGTTAATGACTTGGAAGATAGAAATGGGCAGAAATCAAAAGAGGTAAAACCCCCTCCATTTTATTTAAGTCTGATCATAGGTGATAAAATTGTTCATAAATGTATGGTTGATTCTGGTGCCAGTAGTTCACTCATGCCTAAGAGTTTAGCTGATAAATTAGGTTTGGTTTATGAGCCTAATCCTCAGAAAGGCGTAGTGCAATTAGATGGTCTGCTGTTAAGACTGTTGGTATTATCAAAAAATTATCCCTTACCTTGCATGCCTCCCCAAGTTTCTCTATTCATCAAGATATTCACATCATAGACTTACCGCCGCACTTTGCCATCTGTCTATCAAGGGATTTTACAGCCAAGTTGGGTGGGTTTTTGTCTTCTGATTGGTCTCATCTATTTTTAGAACAAGGTATGGTACAAAAGTGACTATAAAGTCTGAGCCTCTCACCAAAGACCATATCGAACCATACTCCCCAAACCCTATAAACGCTAATCTCTACGCCACCTCTGTAATGGAGAAGCAAACCATGACCTCAGACTGTAGCACCCAGGAAGACTACATCAGTCTCGATGAATGGGCAGCTGAAGATCACGAGCTTGATCTGTTCCAGAACACAGATGAGGTAGGATTAGGAGTCTATATGATTCGAGAGTCTGATTGCGACATGCCTAATCTTTGTAAAGAGGATGGATCGTCTGCAGGAAAGGATAATGAGCTTTGGAAGCTGTACTTCGATGGTTCGAGAAGCAATGTTGGTGTCAAGGGTGGAGCTATGTTGATATCACCCAAAGGAGATAAGTATTTTTCAGCTTGCAAATTTGCTTTCAGCTGTTCAAATAATACAGCTGAGTACGAAGCATTGGTGCATGGTCTTGAATGGGCCCACAAATGAGGTATTAAATGCTTGCAAGTTTATGGTGATTCCAAGTTAATTGTGAATCGGGTCAGAAATTTAAATGCTGCTAAGAATAATTTTCTTAAGAAATACAAGCATCGTGTTTGGGATTTAATGGAATATTTTAATGCTTTTAACATCATGGCGATTCCTCAAAATCAGAATAAGCATGTTGATAGGCTTGCTGCCATAGGAGCCCAGTTTGATATTGCCAATGAGATTCATAAGGTAGAAGCACATCAATACGTGAAAATAGTGGTCAGAACTTCTGTACCTGACAATAACGTGAGTTGGTAGGTTTTTGACAGCGATGAGCAGATCGTGAATTTTCTGATTGCTAAAGCTGAGTTCGCAGATGGAAATCAGCAAAAATGGCAACAACAATATGAGGACTAGATCATGCAATTAAAGACTAATAAGCTGCCAAAGGGGTTGGTGACCTTGGAATATGTGTTTAACTCAGATGATCAAGTGCGGAAGGACAAGTGCAGCTTGATAGTTAGAGAAGAACATTATGCAGCTATTAAAATCTGCAAAGGCAAGCTTCTCAAGCTAGGCAAGGTATGTAGTCAAGATGAACAGTAGGACTTTATTCTGTTATGTCAAAAATTTAGTGATGTTTTTGCTTGGGAGTACAAGGATTTGAGAGGTTTTAACCCCGAACTAGCCCAGCATACCATCGAGCTTGAACACGATGCAAAGCCAGTAAGGCAGAAGCAAAGACCACTTAATCCCAAGTTAGAACACCTTATGAAGGTTGAATTGAATAAACTAGTTGAAAGCGGTATTATTTTTCCTATCAAGCACACCTCTTGGGTGTCAAATTTAGTGTCAGTTAGGAAGAAGAGTGGGGAAATCATATTATGTGTCAATTTCTGAGACTTGAATAAAGCATCATTGAAGGACCATTACCCACTCCCTTCCATGGAGCAAATTTTACAAGTAGTTTCTGGTTCTGACAGATTTTCTTTGTTAGATGGTTACTAGGACACAACCAGATTTTGGTGAAGCAGGAAGATCAGTTCAAAAAAGCATTTACAACCAAATGGGGCATGATGGCCTACAAGAAGATGCCTTTCGGTTTATCAAATGCTGGAGCAACTTTTCAGCGTGCTATGGATATGGCCTTTCACGGCCTTATGAACAAGTTTGTTCTGGTATATTTAGATGATATTACTATTTTTTCCAGAAATGCTAATGAACACCTAGATCATTTGGAACAGATTTTTTAGAGGTGCAAAGAGTTCGGAGTGTCTCTTAATCCAAAGAAGTGTATATTTTCAATGCACGAAGGAAAACTGCTTGGACACATTGTCTGAAAGCAAGGTATTTCAATTGATCTTGAAAGAGTTTCCGCAATTCTTGAATTGCCATTACCAGCCCACAAGAAAGACTTGCAAAGCTTTCTTGGAAGGATAAATTTTGTGAGGAGGTTCATACCAAATATCGCAGCCTTGCTGCAGCCTCTCACTTCTATGCTGAAAAAGAATATGCCATTCAGTTGGACCAAGGAAGGCAAGAGGAGCTTCGAGCAGATCAAGGAAGCACTCACAGCCGCTCCTACTCTCATTAATCCAAAATTTGACAAAGACTTTATTCTATATGCTTTTGGAGGAGTGGATACAGTTTCAGCCATGTTATGCTAGCAAAATGATGAAGGCTTGGAGTAGCCAATAGCGTTTTTCAGTCAAGTACTGCATGATTATGAGGTAAAATACTCTTTTGTTGAGAAACATGTCTTTGTTGTTGTAAGAAGTTTAAAGAAGCTCAGACATATGTTGTCCAACAGCAAGATTCATTTATTAGTAGCTCATTTGACTGTTAAGGATTTTCTGCTTAACAAGGATATTAATGATAAGCGTGTTGGTTGGATTACCAAAGTAATGGAGTTCGATGTCGATATAAAAGTAACCAGGCTTGTTAGAGGCAAGGGTTTGTGTGAACATATTGCTGGAAATGAGGATAGCAGCTCAAATAAGGCTGCAAATACAGAAAAAGTGCTCACTAATGATGTTCCAAGTGTTGTTCAAGCACCTCCTGTTACTTGGTTGCAGCAGATGATGCATTATCTGCAAACTGTTGAATGCCCCGAAGGCTTAGATAGAGCAAAAAGAAGGTACTATAGATTACAAGCCATCCCTTATGCAATCATTGATGGCATTCTTTATAGGAGAGATTTCCAAGGTGTCTTATTACGTTGTATTCAGCCTGATCAAGTTGACAAGCTATTAGCAAAATTTCATGATGGACCTTCAGGAGGTCACTTTGCCGCAAGAACAACAGCTCTGAAAATTATGCAAGTTGGTTATTACTGGCCAAATTTATTTAAAGACGCTATTGCATGGGTCAGAAAATGTGAGAAATGTGCTTTATTTGCTGGAAAACAGAGGCTTGCACCACTGCCCCTGCATCCGATTCAGGTAGAACAGCCCTTTGCTAAGTGGGGCTTAGATTTTATTGGCCCTATAAATCCACCTTCAAGTGTGGGTCATAAGTGGATTCTTACTGCCACTGATTATTTTACAAAGTGGACTAAAGCCGTTGCTTTAAAGGAAGCAAATGAGACTTCAGTACTTAATTTCTATCAGGATCTTGTATCAAGATTTGGTGTTCCAGATTCAATCATTTCAGATAATGGTTTAGCTTTCATAGGTGTTGGTGTAATTAAATGTGTTGTACCTTGTCCTAGGTCATAATTACACCTTAGTTAAGTTTACTTAGGGACCACATAGGAGGTTGTTGGAGATTTTCCGCCTTTGGTTGACTTGACATCTCATTACCTCATCACTTCCACCTTTTGTGGACACATCATGTGATTATCTCTCCACCTTTTGTGGGTGATCCACCTTTTGTGGTGATTATCACATTATCCCTTTCCACTTTAGGTGGAGTGATAACTTTTTATTGTTGTCTCATGTCATAAGATTACGACACTTGTCATAATCTTGTGCCCTTCTATGTTCTCACCTTGGCTATATAACCAAGGGGTCTCCTATGTACATTGTATCAATACTGCATCTCATATTATTGACATTGAATACAGTTTATTCTTGTCATATTCTTTTCTCTCTCATTTGTGCTTTCTATTAGGCCTCTAGTTCTTGGGTGGCTACCTTCATAGCCAATTCTTACATGGTATCAGAGCTATTGGAGTGCCTTTGGTTAGTCATTTGGAAAGATTCTTGGAGGATTCCATTTTTGGCCTTATGTTGCAGCATCATTTTGGAGCATCCTACGCCAAATCTGATCCCACCATTACGTTCGGGAGGCTGTTTTCAGTCAAGATTGCCTTTCGTTTCATCCAAATCGGATATCGGGAGCTCTAGATTTTGGGTGGCTACCTTCATAGCGAATTCTTACCTTCTAGATCGAAAAAATTCGTCAATTTGGGTATTTTTTCAATTTTCTAAATTTCTCCTATAATTCTGAAAATTTTCATTTTTCAATCTCTGATCTGAAAATTTCTAGTGGAAATTTTTTGAATTTTTTTTTTTAAATTTCAATTTGAAAATTTTATTGTAAAAATTTTGCAGATTTTATTTTCTCCAATTTTGTTTTATATAAATCAAAAATTGTATTTATATTTTTTGAGTTTTTTGTAAATCAAAAATTTCAAAAAAAAAAACAAAACAAAAGACATTTCGTACCCTGCGTAGGCAGGGTACTACAGACAGTACCTGCCTACGCGTACCTGACTTCTACCAATTCGCCACGTGGCAGACCATGGCGTGGCGGTCGACCCACACATTCTGCGGGCTCCGGGATTTCAAACCACCGGTGGTCAGCAGAAATCTGGCATTTATTCAAAAATTTTGACACTGGCGGCAACTCTTCAAAAATCCGACGAATATTCTCCCAATCGGCTGCAGAATATTTCGTCACTCTATAGAATATTTCGGCAATTATTCCGTCTGGGACAGACGGCGACCATGACGGGCACAGAACTGTCCAATTTAAACTCCCAGGATTGATGAGGTCACTAGTGTCAGCGATGACGTTAGCAGTTTTAAAAAAAAATTGCCCCCCTCTCCAATGAAGTTTTTGAATTTGCAGTCTGACTTCAGAGCTTCATATCTTGCTCATTTTTGCTCCTTTTTTTGAGCAATTTTTTTGATTTGGGCTAATTTTTTGTGTACTTCACAGCGGTGTACTCGGTTTCTGATTTTGGTGTGCAGATTTTCCATAATTTTCAGTTTCTCAACACTGTACCTGTCTTGTCACCGTTTTTGCAACTTCATAGGCTTCGTTCAGGCTCATACAAACTCCTTTTCAGGTGCCGTTTTTTTTGAAAGTGCATGATTTTTCGTCTACTTCTTGAATCTGCAATCAGTTTGAAGTGATCTTGAGTGTATTTTTTACTTTCAGCATATGGTCTTTATTGGCCTATTTGGCACTTGTATTGCATAGATCTGAATTTAGGTCTTTGTTTATTTGTTCTAGTCTGTTATCAGCCTAATTTTGGCAAGTTGTAAATCAAAAATCATAAGCCCACTTAGCCAAGTTGCAAGTGGCCTATTGTACACGCACTGCATTATAAAGTGCCAAAATCATCTATTTGTGGGGGGGTACTTTGATTGAGTGAATTTGGGGGGGTTTCTCTTGAGTGATTGTTCCTATTTTCTCTCTTGTGCCCTTGCATTCCATCATGGGTTCATCTAAAGTTCCACTCTTAACTGCACATAATTATGGTACATGGAAAGTACGTGCATGGAGTAAACTAATGGAAAAAGGTTTAATTTACTACATTGATGGAACCATAACTACACCTTCAGATCCTAAGGCAGATCCAATTGCATATATGGATTGGCTCACTAAAACTTCTATGGCATTGGGTACACTAAGAAAGTTCATTTCAGATGATCTCATTTTCCATGTTGATAAATGTACTAGAACCAAGGAAGCTTGGGATAAGCTTGCTGCTTTGTATGGTAAGGTTGATAAGGTTAAGGGATACAAACTTGAACATGATCTCTTAAGCCTTGATCCCAAGGATTTTGATACAATTCAGGATTATGTCACTAAGGCAACTAAACTAAGAGTACAACTAAAAGATTGTGGTATTGAAAAAGAGGATGATCAATTGGTCTTCAACTTGTTGGATAAACTTCTAGTTGAGTATGCAGCCTTTGTTTCAAGTTTTCAGACTCAAAGATTGACAATAAGTAACTTCACAACACCATCTTTTGAGGCTCTCACAGATCTTTTGATTCTTGAGCAAAATAAGTTGATGAAAATGGGAATTCTCAAGTCTTCAACTTCAAAAGCATTGGTGGCCAATCATGGAAACAATAAGCAAAGAAAAGGAAAGGACCAAAAGCAATCTTCACCAAAGCCACAAGGAGAGAACAAACAATCCACTCCTCCACAACAAAACTCAACTTCATCTTCTTCAAAGAAGTACAACAACTCAAGCAAGAGGGAGCAACCAACATGTGCATATTGCAAAAGGATTGGTCATGATGAGTATCGTTGTCATGTTAAGCAAATTGATGAGTTGAAACATATCCTTAAGAAGAACAACATCAACTTGCCAGCTGCATATCAAGAGAAGGACTCATCTCCTTCCTCTTCTTCTAAGGGAAAAGGAACAACTCTCATGGCAACAACATCATGCTCATCTCCTTCTTCATCTCAACATGAGAAACATAAGGGGCAAGCATTTCTTGCAGTTGCAAATTCCAATACAGATCAATGGATCCTTGATTTAGGAGCTTCACATTATATGACTTCATCCAAGGATATGTTCTCTTCATTTGATTCTTGTTCATCACCACCCATTTTGATGGCCAACAACACATCTTTGGCAGTTTGTGGGAAGGGTTTTATTGACGTTGAAGGTGGAGCATTTAATGATGTTCTATGTGTGCCTACTTTGTCAAGAAACATCCTTTCCATCTATCAGATTACACATAGTGGTACAGGAAAGAGTGTAGAGTTCACACCAGATTTTGTCATTATTCAGGATTTGCATAGCAGGGCTCTTGTTGCAGTTGGGGAGGTTGATGATCGTTCTCGGTTCTACACCTTCTCATATTTTGCTCCTATTGATGATTCAATTCACCCTAGTGTGGCTACACTTGAGGAGATTGAGTATGGTTACTTGAATCTTGGAGTGCTCTCTAGTTCTGAGGTTCTTGAACCTATTACTAATATTACATCTCCTACATTGACTGATGTACCTGATGATACTTGTGTTCCGACAGTTTCAGTGCCTTGTGATTTAGTGCAACAGTGTATACCTTGTCTTCTAGCAGCAGCTTCATGGGATGACTACTTGACAGACATTGGTGGTTTGTTTGTGGAATCCTACATTGCAGACTTGGGAGACACACTTGATTACTTACATCTTCTCTTTGATGAAGGTGATTCTTCTTCAGTTGTTGCGAGGGAACACTCTGACCCTCCTCTACATGATCAATCTTTTGAGGTTGATGTGATTGTGGATGCATATGTACAATAGTTGGAGGAGGCCACTTTCTCTCTTGAGGAGACATCATCTTTGGAGTATGTTCTACCTACATCCTTGTTAGATCCTTAGTTGTCTTTTTTAGCAGATGCAAGTGTTGTTGCAAAGGGTTTCTCACAGGTTCCAGGAAGTGACTACACCATTGCAGCTTCACATGGTTTGGGAAAGGCATCTTTCAGCATCAACACAGGGAACTTTGAGCAGATTTCAGAGACTTCTTACATTTTGATGGTTATTCCTTCTTCACTTGTGGATCGGGGAGACTTCATTCATGCACCTTTGATATTGTTTCTTCCTAAGGGGAGGAACGTTGTTCGATAGTTTTGGAGCAGCTTCTTCATTCCTTCTCGAGCATCTTCCATGGGTGATCATTGTACACTGAGGGGGGGCTACCTTGTCTCTCTTCTTCTCTTGTATGGGGGGGACTTTTTCCTCACATGGAGTTTTTTCCTTCTCATGCTATGTTCATAGCTTTTTGTATCTCATCTCTCTTTTGGGGGGTAGTTTTTTCCCATTGTGTTTTTCTATCTTTACTCCACTTGTGAGAGATTTCATTGCATTTGTACATGGGTACCTAACAAGGCCTAGTAGCCAGGACCCATCTTGCATTGTTTGCTTTTGTGTACATTCTCCCTAAGTTGCACTTAAGGGGGGGTGTTGGTGTAATTAAATGTGTTGTACCTTGTCCTAGGTCATAATTACACCTTAGTTAAGTTTACTTAGGGACCACATAGGAGGTTGTTGGAGATTTTCCACCTTTGGTTGACTTGACATCTCATTACCTCATCACTTCCACCTTTTGTGGACACATCATGTGATTATCTCTCCACCTTTTGTGGTGATTATCACATTATCCCTTTCCACTTTAGGTGGAGTGATAACTTTTTATTGTTGTCTCATGTCATAAGATTACGAAACTTGTCATAATCTTGTTCCCTTCTATGTTCTCACCTTGGCTATATAACCAAGGGGTCTCCTATGTACATTGTATCAATACTGCATCTCATATTATTGACATTGAATATAGTTTATTCTTGTCATATTCTTTTCTCTCTCATTTGTGCTTTCTATTAGGCCTCTAGATCTTGGGTAGCTACCTTCATAGCCAATTCTTACAATAGGATTGAAGATTTCAGATTGGTCTGTCAAAAATAAAATCTATTTGAATACGTCATCAAATTATTATCCGTAGGGAAATGGACAGGAAAAATCCACAAATAAGAATCTAATTCGGATAATCAAGAAGACTAATGAAGATAATCAGAGGACATGGCACGAAAAGTTGAAGCTAGCCCTTTGGGCTGACATGATAACTCCTAAAAGATCCACTGGTTGTTCACCTTTTGTTTTGACTTATGGCAGAGAGGCTAAGTTGCCTATTTCAATTGAGTTACCAACTTTGAGTTATGTTAAAGAACTGGAGTTGCTGAATGAACAACCTCTTGAAGTGAGGTTTGTGCAGTTGGTTGAGCTCGAAGAAACCAGAAAGGAAGCTCTAAGATAGTTGGAAATACATCAAGCTCAAATGAAGAATTCTTTTGACAAGAGGGCAAGACCACGTGATTTCATTGTTGGAGATATAGTTTTCAAGTGGAATGAGTTTAAGAGTAGACCTGGACGACATTCCAAGTTTGATGCAATGTGGGACAGGCCTTATGTGATCACAGAATGCAAGGAACACAACGCATTCCAACTTTCAAGGATGACTGGCGAGGTGTTTTCTATCCCAGTAAATGGGATCCACCTCAAGCATTGCCTTTGAGATAAGTTATCTCGCTATTAAGTAGAGTAGTTACAAATAAGTGTGTTTCGCACATTTAGTTCAGTAAGTTTTGCTTTCTCTAAGCACTGTTGTGCATTGTTCTGTTGGCCATTAGGGTCTGTTAGTTTGCTTTCAGTTTTGTTTTGTTCCTCTTGCTGTTGTTTGGAGTGTTGCCGTTCAAGTTTCTGAGTTTCAAGAAGGGGAATAATTGACTCCGCGCCCAATGAATTGTTTAAAGGCCATTGATCTATGCTTAGCAGGCAAACATATAGCGGAAATTGCCAAAATGTTACTATTTTTTTGCCACAGCTCGATTGGTGGAGCTGGCTGAATGGTATTATATCATGAGGTGGAATTGCAGTTTAAGTTCAAATGTTGTTTCACATTGTTATCATTATTTATCAAGTGACTGCTATGCATTTTAAAAGGTGATGGAGTTTCAGAATGCCATCCAGATATTGCAGAATTAAAAGAAATACAGAATTGAGCATGTAAACAAAATAGCATTTCGGATGCTTTCTTTTATTTCATGAAAAACTCAAATTCACAAGGCTTCTTTTGATTTCAAGAATCAAATATTACAACATTGCATTTAAATGCATTTTCTTTTCAAATGAAAAAGAAGAATTGAAATCAAAGATCCACACAAGCCGTGGATGTGACTGTTACAATACATCGCTAATAGCACATTACACTACTGAAGATGCAGAAAATAAAACATATAAGTGACGACATAATCATCATTGCCTGATTATCAACATTTGATGCTGAATGGTGCACCCTTGTCTTCTTGAGCTCTGTCAACCTGTAAGAGAAAAGAGGGGTCAATGGCTCTGATTATGAAGAAACCTATATGAGGCACCCACAATAGTACAACCTACTATTAGTCATGCATTGAAACAATCAATCAAGTGCAGAAGAAATGAGCTGAAGGAGAAATAACAATATCATGATCATCATATTCTATTTTTTATGCTAACATTGTTTGCTTCCTTGTGCAGGTATAGGTAAAATCACGAAGCTGATAATTATTCGAAGACCAAGCATGTGGAGAAAAATGGGCTCCCACGAGGGTAGAGCTCGGCATGCTACCCTATTCATTAATGGGTTGATTTACAAATACATCATCATGTTCATCAAGTGAAATGAAATACAACTGAAGGAGTAAAAATAGAGTCATCCATCGAGTAACTAAACCAATTGTGCATTCATAATGATCAGGTTATACTTTTTGAAGGCTACAAGTGAATAGTGAGTTTAGTTCACTAAATGAATTTAGCTCAGTACATTTACATCAGATATTGCTGCAAAGTTCATGTTTTGTGTTATCTTGCTGATCATAATCATATATGTCATGCAAGTTTCAGTTCATCAATTCATTCTTTTCACATTCAAGGATAGTGAACAGGCATACATTATGCCTTAATGCAGAGTTTTTTTTTTTTTGTCATCATGAAAGAGAGCAGATTTTGAAAGCAGTTTGATAAGCGGAACATAAAAATGCAAGAAGAGTACCATGTTGCTCAAGAGTACAAAAGGAGGACAGTGCATTCAAATGACAAATGATAACCAGTTCTAGTTGATCGATAAGCAAATACAACTTTAAGAATTGCAAGGTGAGAGATGTTTTTCCCATAATGACAAAGAAATGATAACAGTTTCATTCCAGAATGATGCTTCTGAGGCTTTAAGTATGCATAGGAACTGGTGAATTGAGTTGGTTCGTGGTGTTGCAAAGTTCAATCTAGATCTCTACGAAGTCCAAGAGTAGAAGGAAAAAGTTGTTGTGTTGAGGTTAAGGAAAGTCAAAAGGACATTGTTGTGCGTACAGTGAACGAGCATGGAAACAATATACATTAAGAGGTCCTTCTTTTCACAATAGACAAACACTGGAATGGTTTAAAGGTATCATACAAACAAGTGTGCACAGTTTCAACAAGAGTTTTAACACATAAATGAGCAGTTGATGCATTAAATAGGTAGTCTTCAATTTCAATCAAAGATAGATTCTGTGTCAAGAGGAAACGGTATGAACTCATATGACTGTAGTTCAAATAAAGGATACATTTCCAGAATCTCATATACTCAATTGAAGTTTTGTTTATCAGTAAAGAAAAGATGTATTTTTTTGAATATCATACAACCAGATGATTTTTTCAAAAGGAAACAATCATAAATCAAGCTCATATTTTATACAGCTACCAAGGAGAAGCTACAGAAATTTCAAAATGGAGCACCAATTAATATGGGTCAATAAACTAAGTGCAGATAAACACACAAATTTTTGTTATTTTCACCATGAGTTTTCATTTCTGAAGGTATATAAAAAGCAAACAGCAAGTACCCACATTGGGGTTTCAAATGAATGTCAACTTCTCTTGTTTCCAGTTGGGTGTTTGGTCAGATTTATTCGAGTTCTAAATAGTCGCTATGTGATAGTTTTTAGCAGTGATGCAATGGAGATACCTTCTTTTCATGAAGTGCAGAATGCCCAAGAGATAAAAATGAATATACAATCATTCAAGTCATTCTTTTGTTTTAGAAGTTCAAAATAGACCATTGGTCATTTGGGTCGAGCCCATATGAATAGAATCATATAAATAGATTTGCAGTTTTGAATCTCAAATACCCATTTCTAGGGTTACATTTAAAATACATAAAATTCAATCACAGTGATAACCCACGAAAAGAGACAGCAAGAGAATACAAAAATGTAAGTTTCCTAAGCTGGGTCGAGCATCAGAAGAAAGAAGATATAGTTTTATTTAAATTTCCATTATACCCATTTTGGGGTTTTGCATTCAAAGTGCAAGAAAAGCAATAATGGAGATAACCCATATGGGTTTTACATAAAACAACAGTAGAATACGAAAAATGCAAATTTCTGTGATGAATCGAGCTTTAGAGTGAAGGAAATGAAGTTCTCATTCAATTTTCATGATACCCATGAAGGGATCCATTATCAATATGCAAGGAGGAGAATTTCTTTTTGTGGGTCGAGCTCAAAATCTATAAAATATGTTTTCTATAATATACATTTGGTGCGCCCTGAACATGGCTAGAAACTCGTAGGCAGAGGAGAAATCCTTTGAGCACTGAAGAGAAAGATATCTAAGCAAAGGAAGGATTACCAGTCCATGTCTGCAAAAAGTGTGTATAGCTGCGGCCAAGAGCGTCCATAAAGCAAGATTTTGTGCCCTTAAAGAACAGTCGAGCTCTCATGGTGTGAATGGAACACAACAGAGACATAGATGTAAGCACAAAAAATGCAAGACAAAGGCATTAGAGATTGTGTTCACCGCGGCCTCAAGGCCAGAATAAGCAGAAATGAAACCATCGAAGCTGGCTTACCTTATGCATAGTAGAAGGAAGTAATAACACAAGGTGAGATCTCATGGAGTAGACTAACAGAAGCCGAGCTCGATTTCATGTCGGCCAAGGCAAATCAAAGCGACATAAATGTGAAGCAAGTTAGAAAAGAAGCATGGCATGCCACAACCTTAGGGTCTTCTGATATTCCAGAATGGAGAGAAAGAAGCTTCAATACAAAGAAAAACAAAGCTTACCCACTGAAGCTCGACCACTGAAGAGCATAGTGAAAATTACTAAGGCGCACGAGCTCGAGTTCAACTCAATCATGGTGGCATTTCCTTTCTAGACATAGTTTCTTTTCTTCAAACTCACGAGTGCAAAATGAATCATTTTTTAGGGTTTGGCATTCTTTTCTCATGACCTAATTCGAGCAACATAATCATCATCTAGAGTCTTCGGTCAAAACACGTGGAGAATTTCGAATGGAGGCCGAAATTTATCATTTTTGCTTTGTGATTCAAAGTCTGAATGTTGATATTTGAAGGGGGGCTGAAATTCCTAAGTTGGTCGATATGTTAAGTCTTTTAAGACTTATTTCATGTGCTTAGGTTGATATGTTAGGTCTTTAAGATTTATCCTTTTGCCTTAGTAAAATATGAAAGTTTGAATATGGATTAGGATTATTGTTTTATGTGAAAATGATGTGAAGGTATTAGTGGATACCTTATGACCTAAGATTAGGTTTTAATGATTATGTTTTAGGGTTCTTATTTTAAATTGATTTTAGAGAAATCAATGAGAATTGAAGTTATGAGAGAAGATAATGATGTGTTATATTTTTATGATTTTTGAGAAAAAGAAAAATTATTGTAATGGAGAGATAAGGAGCTTTTCTTTTTTGAAAAATATTTTAATCTTTAATTGCAAAAAATAGACAAATTGTGCAAATCTGCAATCCTATAAAGTAGAATCGTAAAGCAATATCCTATAAATTGTTTTATGATTTATTGCTATTTTTAGCAGATTTTTGTTGACTTTTCCTCTTGGTCGAGTTTGAGACCTACCTTAGAGAGATAAGGTGTTTTTTGAGCTTTTAAAGAAAATTCAGCCTATTTTTAGAGGCTTGACAGTGTGATCATAAAAGCAATATGCTTTTTTCTGCTTTTAGGTAGTTTTTTGAGACAGTTTGAGGCCTTTTTCCTTGAGCTTTTTTCTGAGCTCGGATTAGGGTTTCTTGAGAGTTATGTTTTGATAGACTTAGTATTTCAGCTCTCCTTCTCAGTTCAGATCATAGTTCCTACTCATATGCATTTTTTGAGTTTGTGAACCCATTTTTGTACTCAGTTTCAGATTATGGCATTCTCCTTCAGTTGAATAAAGACATCATTCCTACTTCTCATTTTTGTGTCCATTTGCAGTTTCAGTTTGATTCTATCTTGTGATTTCTATTTACAGAGTCCTTGTTATGTCCTTAGACTGTAATTCCTAATGCAGAAAGTTCAAGATATAGGTTGCATGTTGCACTTCAAGTCAGGTTTTCATGCAAATTATTTATGTATCAATTGTTCATGAGAAGTTGTGATATATTGTGTTTTCTGAAAGTTGTTTGTGAGGAAGAGATTGTAATCATCATTAAATCATTATCAGGTTTTGAAGTTATCGTTTGGACTCAGATTTGTTTTCAGATTCATCTTTTTTATCCCTTTTCCTCTGAAGTTTTAGAATAGAACTTATCATTCGAAGAACCAACTCACTCTGGAGATTCCTCCTTCGCTCAGATCACCCACGTCTGAGGGAGGTTTCCATGTTTCAGTAGATTGCTGAATATTACATTTAGCAGGGTGCAAATCTATTGAAAATAATAAGTCCTATATCTTCCCTACATAATCCACATCATAATCCACTATTTACCTCCATAATACACATCATAATCCATCATCTACATACTCCATCTCCATTTTCATGTCATCCCTTACCAACATCTATGAGCATAATGACATTTGACATAGTCCATGCAATGACATCCATCTCTAGTGGGACTATCACCTTTCATGGAACTAGACACTTGAGTCCCTCACATCCATATTCCCCTTCTCCTATCCAAAAAGTTAAAAAAAAAAAAAAGAAGTTAAAAAAAGAAAAAGAAAAAAAAAGTAAAGAGAAATCCCTTTGTCCAATGGTGAAAACCTGGTAAACAGGCGCCCTAGATAGGTACCATGATGAAAACCTGGAAAATAGGCATCATGTATAGGTTGATATTCTATGTCAATTACACTTGGGGGCACTTGGGGGCACTTTGTCTCATCCGCACTATCTATCTTATCATGTCACTTCTTATCATATCATTTCCATCCTACCTACCATCTTAGCCATCATACATACCTATCATATTGTGTCCACTTATCCACCTTTCTCCTTTTGATCTTGACGAAGACATAGGGGAAAAATGTTGAAACATGTTTTATGGGTTTCTCTTGACATACCTCATCCTTCCAAACAAGCCTATCATTATCCTATTGTCATAAGCTTTGTCATGAAAAATCCTAAGTATTGTACCTAGAATGGGGCATGTTATTCCTATGCGACATAGTCTTTTCAAATAACATCCTTGCTCTCTTATGATGCATACATCCATTCCATTCACTATGACCTATCCTTTCCATCCATCCTTATATCATGAGCCTTTTATCCCATATCCCATCACCCACCCTTTCATCCATCAATCCCATCTATCTCCTTGCACCTAGACTTGGTTTTCCCATTTTCATTGGTATCTAGCACAAAGGCTACTCAAATTTTCATCCTTTCACACCTCAAAACATTTCAAAAGTCCAAAAAAATAAAAACATTTCAAAATTCCAAAAAAATCAAAACATTTCAAAAATCCAAAAAAATCAAAATATCCCCAAAAATACAAAAAAATGGAAAAAGGTCCTGAAAAAAGACAAAAAAAATCAAATAGCCAACAAAAATCCAAGCAATAAAATCAAACCACATCACTTCTTCTAATCAATCTAATCATTATCATCAAATCAATTCATTTCTTCATCAATCCAATCAATCAAAATCATTCCAATCAAATCAATTCCTCAATTCAATCAATCAATCATCTAATCAAATCACTTCAACCTAAATCATTCCAATCACATCAATTCTTCTATTCAATTCATCGCATCCTATCATCCAATCAATCATCATATCATTACAAACCGTTTCTTCAAATCAATCAAATCAATCCAAGCAATAATCCAAATGCAAGTCAATCCTTAATCCATACAAATCAAGTCGATCAATCTTGTCAAATTATCTAATCACATCCTTTGGTATTGATCCCAATCTTGTTGTAAACCCAATCAATCAATCAATTATCATCATCCTTGTGTTGATCTAGGGATATGTCGTTCCCCGCAATGACAACACTATCATCATCAATCCAATTCAATCAGTCAATTATCAGTCATCCTTGTGTTGATCTAGGGATATATCGTCCCCCGCAATGACAACACTATCATCATCGTCAATCAATCAATTAATCATCGGTTTACAACTTGACAGGGGAAATTCCTTGTTTGTTTTTTTATCATTTGTGCATGCTTGCTTGCTTGCTTGTGTGCGTTATCATTTTATCTTGCATTTGTATCAAATCCGTATCATTCCAACTAATATTCATATCTTGTGTATGTTGAAGTAGCTTTTTGCACTATCCTTTGCATCTAAGGTCACATCATACCTTTTGTGCATTAGGATTTTAATGCTCTAAGTCTACTTCTTCATACATCTAGACAAGGTTGTATTACGCTAAGGCACGAGACACATTGTCACCTTGGTCCTTATACCTTGGTGCATAACGTCTAGTGCTAAATCAAACATCATGGTCACTCACTTCAATTGTAGCATAATGCATCCTTCACTTCTTCTATCCATTCCTTCATCTTTAGTTCTTGACCCATCCCTTTCATTTCGAGAGCCTACTCGCCTATCCTTTCGAGGGGGTATCATCATTCCATCATCATCATATTCTGATATCATCATCCATTTTCCTCTATCCATACCTTAGCTTCTTTGAAATGATGTTACTCAACACAAATATCATCATCTTGAACATCATCTCAAAGAGGGGCAAAATGTAGACACCCAAAAATTTCCTCTAACAACACTTTGTCACAACATTGCATCATTTAGACATGTTGTATTATGTTTTTCCCTAGGTACCCATGTCATCATCTAATTAGTTAAATAAATCTTATTTATTTGACTAATTTCATTTATTCCCTTCCTATACATAATCCATCCATTCCTCTAATGTTAATTAAATAATTTATATTATTTAATTAATTAAATCATTTCTATTATTTAATTAATTAAATCATTTCTATTAATTCTTCTAATATTAATTAAATAATTTATATTATTTAATTGATGAAATCATAAATTCAACATTCATTAAATAAATCAAATATTTATTTAATTAATAAAATCTTAAAAAGATCTTTTCACTTTCTTTCCAAAATTGAAACTCATGTGTATCTAATTAATTTATTTAATTAGATAATTCATCAATTATCCTTCTCATCTTTTTTAGGATTTATTTCCTTTAAAAGAGAATCAAAATCTTTCTATCTTTTCACATCTTATCTTATCTTGTTTTATTTCTTTTAAAAGAGAATCAAAATCTTTCTATCTTTTCACATATTATCTTATCTTGTTTTATTTCCTCCTTGATCAAATAAAACAAAAAATCAAATCCTTATCGAATCTTATCAAATTTTATCTCCATCCACATCAAGGCTCTATAAATACAGCCTCTCACAATCCATTTAGAAGGTTGATTCTTAAGTATCCTCACTCTGTCAAAATCATTCTTCAGTCTTCCATTTGTCTCTATCATTCTCCATTTGTCATTTTCATCATATCGTTTTGCTACTGAATTGAGCAACCAACATTCCTCCAACAATCAACCTCCAAAATCTTGCATTCTCATGCAGGTGGAGAAGAGCAATGGAGATAAATGAAGTTTAGCATGGATTTGGGTTTGCATTCATTTGTTATTGTGATTTTCATGCTTGCTCATACTCTATTGTGCTAATTAGGATTTGATATATTTCTATTTTAGTTTTATATCTGATTTTATCCTAATTACAATTTGTAATAGGATAATTTTGATAGGATACACTTGAGCTAACATAGTTACTCAACAAATTATCATTTCTCAATGTGTTTATTCTTTTCTTAATATCATCTCTTATTTTCGTGGCTTTAATCATATAAAATTCCTCCTTAAGCTCACTTACCTCTCTTAATAATTCTTCTTCACTTTGAACTTACTTCCTAGATATAGAAGTTATTAGGGAAATAATGCAAATATTAGCATCAGTTTAAGGCTTAGTACTAGAGGTAAAGGAATCTACACACAAATAAGGGCTTCTTACCTATCTAATAGGATCATTAACAAAACCCACAAATTCTCTCAAGAAAATTAGAACTACAAGGGTTAGCTTGGGTAGACAAACTTTCCTAAGATCATATTCCCTTTGTATTTGCTCTATTTCTTTCTCAATTTTATCTAAGATCCCATAATATTGTGCACCCATCCAATTCCTTTCATCTCTCATAAATTTAGCATTAAACATAGGGATTTATATACTACAACCTCTAATATGGGTAGTATCATCACTGCTTTCCATATTATATCTTAAATAAGAATCAATAATGGGAGTGGAAGACTTACTGGTATCCTTATCCTTCCATGTTTCGTTAAACTCAAGAGATATCTATCCAATTTCCTTCCAAGATCATTTTGGAATAGTGACCTTTCATCTATATTGGTAAATGAACTTAAGCTTCAATTGATTGGTTTGTAATTTTTTCTAGTTACCACCCAAGAACGGGAATAATATATTACAAAGATTAAAATAACTCAGCCAAATATTGACAAATACCCAAACCAATTTCAAAATATATAACAACAAACAACTCTTATGTCAATACTATTTTTAACTCTACCCATAATTGGCTACTAGACTCTGAGGACTCATAAGATACATAAATTTAAATAGTTTATTCCTCAATAGAGTCACCAATTTGTTGGTTGATCCAATTGGTACTTATAATTCTCTATAGAATAGTCATTTCTATTTATCAAGAATTTTAGGATGCTATCCAATGAACAAGGGTTTTACAACCCTTCTGCACTTTAGGCTCTACAAACCTAAGCAAGTGTACCTTTTATCAATATCAAGACATAATCAATAATTGTAACAAGATATTGAAATAAAGACTAGTTCTCATATAATATGACAAGGACCTCTAAAATTAATGCAACAATTGGTTAAATTCTTTGTCTAATTTAGACTCACAATAATGAGAATATAAAATAATTAAGAATAACTTAAAGACGGTTTGATATTTATCATTTTAGGCTTCTTTGGATATTATACTAGTCTAATTTCTCATATTGGTCCTTAAATTATGGGTTTTTTTTATCACTTTTTGCCTCCCTTTTAGGTCTATGTTTGATAAAGTGAAAATAGTTGTCAAATTTACAAAGTTGTCAAGGTTGTAAAGTTGTCAAAATTGCAAAGTTTCATTTTTTAAACCCTTCATACAACCTTGTCGATACCATAAGGTTATGTGTGCACTTTATTTCTATTCTTTCATTGACCTATTTGGCTAGTCACCCATCACAATTCATCGGTCAATCCTGCCTTGGCTTCATTTCCTAACCAACCCCATTTTCCTTAGTACTGGTTAAGGTCACTCCTTTTATATATCATTAAAATGATTACTTAACCTTTGGTCTTGTCAAGCCCCACCTGACACATGGTGTTGTTTTGTGAGCTCTATTTTTTCATAGATGCCTTTTCTTCCTCTATCATCTTGTCATGAACATAAGAAAACATGACACATGTCTTTCCATTGTCGACTTTTATGGGTCCTCCACTTGTTAAATGATAAACCTTTCTCCTTTTTTTCTTCTTAGTTAGTGACTTCATCTCCAAGTTCTTAGTCCTTTGATTTGTTTTGTGAAGTCTCTGGGACCATGGGTTATGATGGTTCCCAAATCAGCAAATTGTCAAACCCTAAAAGTTTTCCAAGCTTTATGATCAAGTTTGACAAGTGATTTGGCATTTGAATGGAACTAACCAAGATGGTTATTATTCCCTACTCTTTATGTTCTTCTATGCCTAGGCGGGTGTACCCTTATTCACCAATGATTGCTTGTTCTTTGGTATTGATCGGTGATGATCAAGTAGATTGAAACCTTTTGAAAATTTGGAGAGTTTGTGTGATCAATATTTTTTTCAATTAAATCATCCTCATAATTTTTCAATTAAAATCATCCTCATATGATCACAATATTTTCAATTAAATCATCTTCTATCAATAAATTTTTGATTGGCATGAATGAAAATATAAAGCTAACTGCTATTCCTACTCCTACAAAAGAAAACTAAGATGTATGTGAAATGTTCTTACAAAATATTGTGTTGGGGTGGAGACGATGGTTTCCTTTCTTCCATTGGGTAACGAAGTCAAGATATGGATGATTTGTGTCTTCCTTCTAGTTACAACTTGAATTGTTTGACACTTTTAAGTATTTATGACTTGCATACATGTGCTAGGAAGTTAATTACCAAGCTCTTCTTACTAATCCAAATGAGTTTTCTAGGTTACTATGATTTATTCAACTGAGTTTAATTCTTCCTTGAAGAAACCAATTGGAAAAATGACACAAAACAGTGAATTTTCTTTGATAAACTGAACATACACTTGATATATTGATTTAAATAATAAGGAACATCAATTTGGAGAAAACAAGATAACCATTATTCAATACATTCAAAAAACAATTGAAAACCAAAATTCAGTCACCAAGTTATAGCTTCATATCCATTACTTTGTTTCAAAAATATTTTTATAATATGACCCTTCTCCAAAATTTCCCGCCTTCTTTCTCTATATCTTTCTATCATGGTCTCAGTTTCCCTCTTATAGGTTGATGAGGGAAGCGACGAGCTTCAGACCATTACAATTTCAAAAAAAAAATTAGTTAACCCCTCGGATAAACAAACTAGATAATTATTAATTATAATTTGTCCATCCATGATTTACATAAATACAATAAACTTAAGAGAAAGCATAAAGGTAACAACATTTTAACACTGAAGACCCCAAGCACTTGTAGCACATCCAAAGTCCATTAATAGCAATGAGGCACCTGTGATCATCCGATCTGGCAAGGTCCCCTCTTCATGATGATGCACCCAAGGCCTGATTCTCCACAAATTCCTAACACTAGATTTCCTCTTTAGGGGGAGCCAAATATTTATGCTCCCATTGGAACACAGTGTAGTCATTGGGCCATTTCAACTCCTAAATTTGTGTCATGTTTTCCAAGTGACTTTTCCATTTGCTATCCAATAACCCTCTAACTTCCATGATGAACTTTTGATAACCTAAATTCAATGTGATCATCCCATCTAGGATCAAATTGAAGCTTTTAAAATTTACCTATTGCTCCTTCTACGAATGAGTAAGGCAATTTGGAACTATTTGAATGAACTCCATTTTCCAATCATTAAAACTTTTAAGATCATTGTCCCCAATATTTTTTGGCACAAACCAATGTTTAAGTGTATGGAAGGACTCTATTCTTGCTCTTATTTTCTGATCTTCTCCAAACAAATAATGGAATTCATCCATTACCATCTTTACCATTCTCTTGGTAGGCTTCAAGGCTGTAGGGGCATCCACACTTCTTTGGAGCACCTTGCATAATGTTATCAAGGTATGATGGATAGGTTGCTACTTTTTAAATAGGGAATCTAGGATTGGTACATGAGCTCTCTCATTTGTTCCAATTCTTGATACAAGGAAACGTAGCACTCATGCACACTTTCAATCTTATCCACAATCAGCTTGACCCTGTGTTCCAAAATCCTTTCCAATGTACTAATAATCTGACCTTTCACCCTTTCTTTTGTATCCTCATTTAGTCTTTTTAAGTTTTCAATCTCCTGCTCCAAACCTTTTTAAGTTCATTTACCTGATTAATAGAAACTATGTTTTCACCAAGTGCTTGAGAGGTGGAGGGATGATACATCACAATCTCCTTGCCTCGGGAGTAGTCAGTCTTCTCCAACTACTGCTTGAGTCTCACATTTTCTATAAACAATTTGTTCACTTCCTCATTCAAGTCAATTTGGGCCTTTTCATATTCTGTCAACCTAATTTCCATGCTTTTGACAACATCCTGAGTAAACATAGCAGAGTGCATTGTCATTGTGGATGCTTCAAGTGTTGAGGTGTCTGAGTGCTTTGACCATTTTCATTCCCCTCATTTCTCGCACAACACCTAGTAGCCTTAGCTTTTTTGTGTTCTTTTTTTCCTAGAGAGCCAGGATTTCAATCTTGGGGTTATATCATGTGCCACTCATGCCATCCTCTAAGTAAAACACTACAACTAGCATGTAGTCCTCCTGATTCCTGACTTGGTTGAGTTAAAATATTTTCTTTAGTTTTACCCCTAGGATGAGTAACATATTTATTTTCAATATCATATCCCTAGCCTTTTGGGGACTAATATTCACCTCATCTATTCATAGCTCTTTGAAATTATGAGCTACAATCTAATCATGTTTGGATTTATCAATCCCCATCTTATTTATATTAATCCTCTCCTTGAATTATTTCATCTTTATTTTAACCCAAAAGTCCTTAAACTGAGGGGTTTTCACAAAATCATCTTCTTCTACAAACCTCATAGAGTCTATCACCTTGTCATCTTCATGCAATTCAACTTCTCTCTACACCTCCATGTCTACCCTTGCATCGGGTTGGTGAGCTTCATTTTCACATTCAGCAAGTGGTTGGTCGACTTCAGTATCATCCTTCATGTATCTCAACACACTAGCCACCTCTTCAGTGTCGTCTATTTCTTCTAATAATTTGTAGGACACTAAGGGAGGTATGTCCTCGATCTTTTTCCTTTTGGACCTTGACTGTTCTGGTGGTGACACTGAAGAATAGTGTTGCACTGACACTATATCAGGAGGATATTCAAGGATCTCAATCTCTTTTAGTTTCCTAATAGGTAGGTTTGTGGCCTTAGCTGATTGGCTCTCAGTTCTTCTTGGTGCTTCATCATATAAATTTTAAAAATTATCAAACATTAAATCAATTCCCCTAAGAGAATTTGTTTCCTCCATAAAGAAGCCCAAGATATTAGGGTTTTCCCTTTTCTTTTCATCCTCCACTTTCATGAGGAGGGTATGTGCAAGATCATCATGGAAAAAACAAGCCCTTAAGTGGCAAAAAAAATAGAAAAATCAGAGTTAGGCAACTTGATGTAAATTTTTTAATAAGTTATCTATATTATTTCAAAAATATATAAGAATAGAATATGTAGTAAATTGAATGTAGTTTCTAAACTACTATGTTTAAAAATATATATTTGGTGAAAATTTGAAATTTCAATGTAGTAGTACTTAAAATTAGGGAAAAAATAAGTAGGTGTCTGTTTGACCACCCTAACCACAATAAAATGATAATATTTTTTTACAAGATTTTGGATATAAGTAGAGGACTCATGTCTCGATGTGATGCATATTTTTTATAAAATTTTTCCAAGTAAATAATTAATTATGAATTTTTTATTACAACTTTTAAAAAATATAAAACGCATGTCTGACCACCTTAACTTGGTCAAAACTTCATGAAATTCAAATTTCTTTTTTTTAAGCCTATAGTATGTGAAGCATAGAATGTGACGCATGTTTTGGATTCAAAAAATGTGATACCATTTGAAAGCTATAGATGTTTTTCAATCAGCCTATCAATCAAGACTTTAGTCGTAATTCAAATAGAAAATGAATAATAATTATTTATTAAATTAAAAGTAAAGCATAATTTATATTGGTGGAAAGCTGAGAATCTCCTTTAAAAACCCTTTTCGTTTCATCAATTTTGGGTAAAAATAAATTCGTCAACCACATACCCTACACATACCAATCATATTGCCACTTTTTGGCCCATCATGATCCTGCACATACCCAAGATGTCCCATTTATTTCTTCTCTAAAACACCTAATGAGGTGTGACACAATTTCTTATTATATCCTCCTCATAATCTACTTCATGAGTGATTCCTTTCTTTGTGAGTATAGTCTGCCTTACATGGTTCATGTGTCCTTCGAGGTCAAAGACCCTTTCCATTTTGGATTTCAAAGAAAATTTTCTTTTTAGATATTCTTGTAACTCCTCAAGAGTATCAGCAGCCACAGAAAGCTCTCCAAACACAGTTAGATAAGGAAAAACGTGCCCTTCTTCTACTTCTTCATGACATCTTTCTCCATCCACAATATTTGCGACATGAATTCCAAAAAATTCAAACGAAGAGACAAATTTCAACAAGATATGTAGGGCCTGAGGGCATCCATAGATTCTCATTGTGGTATAGTCTGGTAAGAAAAACCAGTCACCAAAATTTTGACAAGATATGTAGGGCCTGAGGACATCCATAGATTCTCAATGCCAATGGTTTCAATAATTCTCTTATCTCAAAAGGTAATCTTGGAGAAGTACAACCAAGCACTTCCATAGTTCTTGTCGCAAAGTCCTCATGAAAAATCACATAATCACTATTTCTACACCTACTATCCCAAATGTAGCACCAATGTTGCATATGCATCATGTTCCCTTGTTGATCAAGCACTCCCAAATTCATCCTTTGGGTCCACTTGTTTCTATTTTGATATAAAATCATATGACAAAACAAGGAGAAATGTCTAAAAGTGATAGAAGCCATGTTTTCTCTTACTTGTAAGAGGCCTTCATGCAACCCCTTCTCAATTACTGAGGAAAAGTCAAATTCAATGTTCACTTCTAGGTTCTGGATTCTCATTCCCATCATCATGAGGCTAACAGGTATATTATCCTGAGCATCTATATCAAGCACTTGACATAGAGAAAAATGTGTCCTTTTAAAGTATACTTAAAAGTCATCCACTACAAAGGTCTCAATACAAGATGGGGAAATGGGTATTCCCCTGTTGTTGGCACCCTTCTTCATGTACATTGGAAGTTCATCACTTCTATAGGTTTTTCTCAATCTATTGTAATCCTTTTCATTCCTTTGTAGGTCAACCTTAGTGAGGACCTATTTTTTCAACATGAAAGATTCTATGATTGTTGATTTAGTCAACACTACCAATTCCAAACCATATGGAATTCTCATTTTCCTAGTGGTTGGGTGATAGTATTGTGCCAATAGTCTAATAAAATTGAAATCTACAAAGACATTGGGGATGACTAACTTAGCTAATTCCAATGTCCATGGGTTTGAAACTGGGATTTCCATGTCTCTTTTGTCATAGAAGTACCAGAATAAATCCCACCCCAAGTTAGGAATGATGGCATCTCTACACCCATGGGATTCATCTCTAAATACTTTCTTATAACCCTTGTTTGTTGATTTTTGCAACACATCTAGAATGGATTGTTGAAGTGGTCATTTTTTACTTTGGGATTTGAAGGTTCTCCTTTCTTACAGACTCATTTTTCTTAGGCATCATATGAATTAAACTTTAGCTAGGGTTTTAAAGTATCCAATTCCCAGAACTAATTGAAATCAACAACTAAAAATACTTATGAGCTTCAACAACAGAGAAGTATGGAGGCACTTATCCATCTACACCACAATTCCAAAGTCCACACCAACTTCACAATCATTTCTTCTCTACACACTTTGAGATACTATGAATGATTTCAAGTGACAATTCAGATTATATGAATTTGTGAGCTCCGTCATTTCAACATCAATACAAGCTCATATAAAGAATTTTGTAGTGATTTCTTAGGTATGAAAATTTTAAATGTGCACGCTTGATCTAAGAAAATCATGTGGCCCAAATTCATTTCAGTTAATCCTAATTTCATCATAAATGTGGTGCCAACTTGTACCATAGTCCCACCATAGTAAGTTAAGACTCCTACAAGGTGGTGGGTTCATATTTATTCTATTTTAAACCATACCATTGTACCATGTACTACCCTTGACATCATGGTATTTTTTGTGGGGTTTTGGGCTACATCATAGTTGCTTACTCTTAGCCACCATCTGACGTATATGTTAGGGTTGGAAAAGAAGATATCTAACAGTTAAATGCAGATTTGATCAATAAAATAGAGAAATAAAACACACACAAAATTATAGCAGAAACAAGACAAACACAAAGAATTTAACATGGTTCACCCAATCTAGGATACATCCACAAAAACGCAACCATCCAATGATTTTATTATCCAGTGTAAAACATAATACAATATTGCTAATAATGCCTTACTACAACCCCCATCCAAACCGCTTATAACAAGCTTTTTAGAAGCTTCCAGAATTAGGGTTTTACAAAGTTAGTTTTTTTTTTGTTTCAGTGATTTTTCCTTTTTCGGTGACAGTATAGTAAGGATACATGTCGGGTGTACAGTATAGCATGATCAATCACAAAATACCACAACAATCTCCCACTTGGAGACTGATCAGGCTCCACACCAAATAATATCCCACTTGGAGACGGATCCTGGATGACATCGCTGCACTTACAGCTCCTACTGGAAATAATCACCTTGGACCTTGTTGCTCAGTTATACTTGAATTCAACCTTGAAGGCCAACCGAAGTTGAAGAGGAGCTCAAATTCTCCCATGTCATTGCCTTCATAAACATATCTGTTGGATTGAAATTTGTATGTATCTTGTCCAGCTTGACCTGTCCATCCTCCAACACTGATCGAATGAAATGATATCTCAACTAAATGTGTTTGGTTTTAGAATGCAAGGCAGAATTCTTTGCAAGATGTATTGCACTCTGGCTATCTGTAAACAAGTGATTTCCAACATGTTTTTTTCCCAACTCATCCATAAAAATTTGTAGTCATATCATCTCCTTTTCCGCCTCTATTGCAACAACATACTCTGCCTTATTGGTGGATAAAGCAACCACCTTTTGCAACTGAGAAATCCAATTCAATGTTGTCCCACCAATTGTAAATACATAACCTATGGTACTCCACCTGGTATCTATATCCCCTACTAAATCTGAGTCAACACAGCCTTTTAAATCAGTATTAGAGCCCCCAAAACATAAACATTTATTGGATGTACCTCTTAAGTACCTGAGAATCCATTTTACCGCATTGCAATGCTCAACACCGAGATGACTCATATACCTGCTAACAACTCCTACAACATGTGCAATATCTAGTCTTGTGCATGTCATGGCATACATTAAACTACCTACAGCTGAAGCATATGGTACCTTAGACATTTTTTCTTCCTCCTCTTGTGTCTTTGGATACATATCCTTAGTCAATTTAACATGATTGGGCAAAGGTGTGCTGACAGCTTTTGCATTCTCCATATGAAATCTTTGTAACACCTTTTCAACATAATTAGCCTGAGATAAAAACAATTTTCTATTTTTCCTATCTCATGTAAGCTTCATACCAAGGATTGGCTTTGTTGCCCCCAAATCCTTCATAGCAAATGAATTTGCTAACTCTTATTTTAACTCCCTTATGTGATCCATGTTAGACCCCGCTACAAGCATATCATCAACATATAAACATAAGATAATGCAGCTATCATCATCTAACCTCTTAAAATAAACACAATGGTTTGAATTACACTGATTGTAGCCTTGATCAACCATAAAACTAAATTTAATATACCATTGCCAAGGTGCTTACTTCAAGCCATATAGATTTTTCTTCAATATGCACACAAGTTTCTCCTTACCGTTGACCTCAAATCCTTGTGGTTGTTCCATATATATTTCCTCTTCCAAATCACCATGGAGAAAAGTTGTTTTAACATCAATTTGTTCTAAATGCAAATATTTAGTAGCCACAATACTTAAAATAGCATGAATAGAAGTCATTTTAACAATAGGAGAAAATATCTCATCAAAATTAATACCCTTTTTCTATGCAAATCCCTTTACAACTAATCTAGCTATAAATCTTTTCTTACCTCAATCCTCCTCTTTTAGCCTATAAACCCATTTGTTTGGTAAATCCTTTTTACCTATAGTCAACTTGCATAATTCCCAATTTTTATTTTTCAACAAGGAGTCCATTTCTTCTTCCATTCCATGCTCCCACTGAACGTTGGTATCCACCTGCATAGATTCATCATAACATTCTGGTTCACCAGCATCAGTTAATAAAATAGAATACAAAGAGGGAGAAAATATTTTTGGAGGTCTAATTATCCTTGAATATCGTCTAACATTCACTGGATTTTGTGGTATTTGTTGTTGTTGTTGTTGCAAAGCATGAGGAACCACTGGAACATTGTTGTTTTGTGTATCATCCAACACTACATAATCATTTTCTTTCTTCTCATGTTGTTGCAACTAATCTTTGTACAATATAGCATGATCAGTTGCCACATACCACAACAATATACTCTTACTGACTATCGTGGTAGTGCGGTGAACACATGCACTGTCTCTTACATCCTATAAGCCTGTTGCACCTTATTAATGAGGATTACACACCCTCACAGGGGTGCGGTATTTGATATTTAGGCTTATCTTGATAAAAGAATAAGGGTGTAGCATGAGAAAATAATCTAATGAAAATATTTACATAGGTTTTTTATGAATAATAAGGGGGTTTAAGGTTCTTTTAATGTATTATAGGGCTTTAGTCTTATCAATGGAGGTATAATTATGCAGTTTTTTTCTATTCCAATAGTTTCTCTAGTTGGGGATGAATGGCTATTAGGAATTGCAAGAATCCAAAAAAAATCTTTGGGACGCAAACCAAAAAGGAAATAAAAAGGAGAAAACCTAAACTACTTTGCATGGAATTAATCTTCTTTTAAGAAAAGAAGTGTTTCAAGAATTATCCATGCATTGGAAACTCTTGATCTTCTCGAACCATATTTTGCAAATAAGATGAGTCCTCACTGAATTTTCTTGTAATGAAAAATGGACCTAACCATAGAGCTTCAAACTTGCCATGTTTCCCTTTACCCTGATTTTGGGCATTCCACATGAGAACCATATCATCTATATAAAACTTTATATTTTTAGCCTTTTTGTCAAATAAATATTTCATTTGTAGTTGCATCTTTTGATTTTTTTTGTGTCTGGGACCTAATCTCGTCTAATTATGCTAGTTGTTCCATTCTTTCCTCCATAGGTTTAGGTATGTCCACTCTTGAAAAATGGATTTATAAACCGAAAAAAGGTTATGCATTGGTATTCTGGCCTAAGCTCTGCAAACTAATTCAAAAGGAGATTTCCCTGTAGCCTTTTTCACTGTGATCCTATCTTCCCACAGTGCCAATTTCAATTTTGAATCCCAAGTATTTTTGTTGTTGTCAAGCATTCTCTTGAGTATTTTCATGATGCTTTTATTGCTAGATTCAACTTGACCATTAGCTTGAGGGTGATATGGAGAAGCATATGAGATCACTATGCCATAAGACTCACATAACTTCTTGAATTCATCAAACCTAAAGCACATTCCATTATATGTGACTATCCTGACAGGGACCCCAAACCTTGTAATGATATTTTCCAACAAGAAATTGATCACTACTTTACTAGTATCTTGCTTGGCTGGGATTACTTCAATCCATTTAGTAAAGTAGTAAGTGGCAACAAGGATCCATCTATGTCCACCACTTGATTTTTCTGTTATTTCTCCTATGAAGTCAATTCCCCACTAATAGAAATGTACTTTAATTTGCATAGGCCTTAGTGGAAAGGCCCCTTGATAATTCAATTTACCAAAGAACTTCTAACATGCCTCACATTTTTCTTACATAATTGTGAGCATGAGAAAATACTTTTAGCCAATAATAACTCACTCTCAATATTTTATGTGTAGTGGTCTTAGTTGAGAAATTTCCCCCACATACACCTTCATGCATTGCCTTCAATATTTGTTCTACTTGTCCCTCATCCAGACATAACAATAAGATCCCATCCTTGTCTTTCCAAAACAAATCACCATTCACAAAGACATATCTTGATGCTTGGAGCTTCAATGTCCTCTTTTGATTATCATTCATATCACATGGAATTTCATATGCTTGAGGTAGTAAGCTACATCTTTATACTAAGACGTGTACATTCAATACTGGATATCAAATCCTTTTGTTCCTCAATATTACATACTTTTGCTACTTCTAGATTAGATTCAGCCATTAACCTTGTTAATCTTTGTCTTCTCACAAGTTTTTTGATTTGTATATCAATATTTAACTCTTGAATCCTATTTATCCATTTGTACCTTCTCCCTGTGACATCTATCTATACAAAGATATGTTTAAGAACTATATTTGGTACATAAGCAACCACTTGTGCTCCTACCAAGTAAGGTATAAATCCCTTCACAACCTTTACTAGTGCATAGGCTTGCTTTTAATGGAATCATATTTCAACTCAACTACTTGGAGTGATTTACTAAAAAATGAAACTGCTTGCTTATACCCTTCTTCATTCTTTTGCAACATAAAAGTAGTAATGGTCTGGAAAGATGTAAAAGAAAAGATCTAAAATGGTCTGGTAAAATCTAGGGATTTCAACACATATGCTTCTTTTATTTCCTTTTTTATTGATACAAATGCTTCAATGGCCTCAGATGTCCAATCAATATTTGATCCCTTCTTTAGAAATTTTGAAATAGGCTTCACAATTTCAGCAAATTTAGAAATGAACCTCCTAACAAAGTTGATTTTTCCAAAAAAGGATTGGATTTCCTTTACAATTTTGGGAATAGGGATCTTATCAATGGTTGCAACTCTCTTTAGATCAATCCTTACCCCTTCTTTGGAAACTATGTGTCCCAGTAATTTACCTTCAATTACAACAAAGTGACACTTTTTTAGGGTTTAAAGATATCCCATACTCAAGTGCCTTGATAAAAACCTTCTCTAGATGCATACAGTGGTCATTGACCTTCTTTGAGTATGCAGTTAAACCATCTTGATAAACAGCCATTATAACATTTATTTAATTTTCAAAAGCTACATCCATAGCTCTTTGGAAGGTAACACCAACATTTGTAAGGCTAAAAGGAATCCTTACATATACATAGGCACCCCATGGTGTGTAGTAAATGAAGTCTTATATTGCTTTGATTCCTAGACAGTGAGTTCGTTATAACCAAAAAATCCATCCATCATAGATAGAAAATCACATCTTGTTACCCTTTACAACATTTCTTCCATATTGAGGAGTGGGTAATTATCCTTTAGTGATGAAACATTCAGATTACAGAAATCTACACACAACCTTATGTCTCCATTCTTCTTCCTCACTGGTACCAAATTTGAAACCCATGATGAATGTCTGATAGGTTTGATTATGCCACCATCCTTGAGTTTCATTAACTCTTCTTGCATTTTGGGTGCCAAGATGGGGTTTATAGGCCTTTGCTTTTGTCTGAAGGGTTTGGCATCTAGTTTCGGGGGGATTTCATGCTGAAATAGGTCTTCCTTATAAGCCTTTAGGTCGTCATATGACCATGAAAATACATGTTTATATTTTCTTAGCAATATTATGAGCATTTTCCTAACCTTTTGGCTAATTTTCTTGCCTATGTATACCTTTTTGGAGTGATCTCAGTCCCAAGATTTACTTCCTCAAGATATTCTTGGTTGATTGGTGCCTACAAGACAGACTATCATTTCCATCAAAGATGTAGAAGTTGAAAAACTAACTTCACAGTCACCAAGAATCACCTGCAAGCAATCACCTATCACATGCAACAAATATTTAGAACAAAATCTGTAAACCCTCAAAGCAAGTTTGTGCAAGCATAAATCAGCATAATAATTATTGAAAGTAATTGTTTTACAAATAATACAAAAGCCTTCAAAAAGGAAATAATGCAATAAAGCAAGACCCAAATCTTATCTTGAGCAAAAAGACAGCTCAATAAGATAAGGATAATAATTAAATAATAATTAACCTAAGAAATAAAAATATGCCTAATTAAACTTATGCTAAAGTGTAATTAAATAATTAATTATTTAATTATTTAATTAAAAATATACCATGTTAGAAACCAAGATCTGAAATGCAAACCAGAAAAACCAACTTCACAGTCCCCAAGAATCACCTGCAAGCAATCACCTATCACATACAACAGATATTTAGAACAAAATCTGTAAACCCTCTGAGCAAGTTTGTGCAAGCATAAATCAACATAATGATTATTGAAAGTAATTGTTTTACAAATAATACAAAAGCCTTCAAAAAGGAAATGATGCAATAAAGCAAGACCCTAATCTTATCTTGAGCAAAAAGACAACTCAATAAGATAATGATAATAATTAAATAATAATTAACCTAGGAAATAAAAATATGCCTAAGTAAACTTATGCTAAAGTGTAATTAAATAATTAATTACACCAACACCCCCCCATAAGTGCAACTTAGGGAGAAGCAAATTATTATGCAAAGAGATGAGTCCCGACAACAAGGCTTGATCAGGTACTCATTTACAAATGCAATGATGAGGTAGAGAAGGAAAACCCAGTGGGACAAAACCCCCCTACAATGAGATGACTGCTACAAAGAAGCACTGGAAGAACACTATGGAGAATCACTGAAACCACAATCCGACAAGCAAGGAAAGATACTTCTGTCTACAAGAAACTAAAAACAAAATCATAATATGACAGCAGACCCGATGCCACAAAACACTGGAAAACTCACAAACTAGAACAACCCTAGAATCTGTGAAGCAATAGTAGATTAAAAAGATGCCCCCCATAAGAGGGAATGATATGATGACAAAATCTAGAAATTGTGTCTCTCGATGTCGATGCCAAACTATAACTAAAATTGCTCCATGAGAACAAGTACCATCAAGATTCTAGAACATTAACCATAAAAACATGGCCCTCAAACTGAGAAGGATCTGAACCAATGCGGATCAATAACCATAGACTCCCAATCTGAAGTGTGAACCAATGCGAACCAAAAATGTGTCCAATTAAGCAAGATGAGGCCAAAAGAAACAACATAATCTAAATAAACTCACACGAGTTGTCACCAATATGAAAATGAGATGGAAAAAACCCCCCTTGATGGAACTTTATATCAATTCATTTGTTATAATGCTCAATGATTGCAAAAAGAGAGAATGCAAAATGTGCATAAACTACAAAGAAAATGCAAACCTAGTGCATGAAAATAAAAATGAGTGCATGCACAAACCAATGTTCACATCTACCTCCATGATTAAAAAGGACCTCAAATCTATGTAGAGGTCGGAACCAGCTTTCTGATGATATCTCGTTTACTAAAATCCGACACCATAGCCAAAAGTTATGAATTTTTAAAAAAAGGGAATTTAGCCTGCAGGAAATGGGTTTTCTAGCAAAAAAAGTTCACTTCTGATTTAATTTCTACAAAATTTGTTCACAATGAGTGGACAAAAACAGAAACCCAAAAATATTTTGAAGCTAAGAACAAAACCCAGAAATTGTTTTTTGATCCAGCAAGCAGAAGATGAAAAAATATTTTTTTTAAACCTTTAGTCAAGAGAAAAATGACGCGCGCCAATTTTTGTACAACGATTTTCTCTAGATCTGTACAAGATATCAAAATCCTAAAAGATACCCAATTCAGATTTCGACCTTGACTACAAAAGCTAGAAATCCTTTTTCCTTCAACTGAGTGGAAGCTGGATTTTTGAAGCAAAAATGAAAAATGGCTTCAAACCCTTACACAGAAAAAGACGATGTGAGAATATCTTCAGAACACGAACAGGTAGCAACAGGTCTGAAGCTCTGATACCATGTATAAGTTGAAAAACTAACTTCATAGTCCCCAAGAATCACCTGCAAGCAATCACCTATCACATACAACAGATATTCAAAACAAAATCTATAAACCCTTAGAGCAAGTTTGTGCAAGCATAAATCAGCGTAATGATTATTGAAAGTAATTGTTTTACAAATAATACAAAAACCTTCAAAAAGGAAATGATGCAATAAATCAAGACCCTAATCTTATCTTGAGAAAAAAGACAACTCAATAAGATAAGGATAATAATTAAGTAATAATTAATCTAGGAAATAAAAATATGCCTAAGTAAACTTATGCTAAAGTGTAATTAAATAATTAATTACACCAACAAAAGAGTCTTTCTAGGGATACTAGGCCTTTTTGGATTTTGTTTGTTTTTAGTTGTATAACTTCATGACCAAAGGCAATATCTTTGCCATCCATTTTTTCAATAAAAGCATTAAAATCTATTTTTGTGATTCATATTGGTCTATACAGTGAAGAAATTTTATCAAATCATCATCATCATTAAACACTTGCCAATTATAGACATTGTTAGTGATAAAAGGTTTGGTTCTAAATTCTACTTCTGAAATGCCTACCAATGTAATATTATCCCTTTTTAAAAGCAACATTTGCAAGAAAATCTGCCATCAGCTTCTTTGACCTCTCTATCCACTCAATGGAAAATGCATCAAAAAGCTCCATAGTATCTCATACTACATGTTTATACTATTTGAGCCTCTTATTTTTTGAGGCATACCTAGATCTAACTTTTGAAATAATTAATTTAGAATCTCCATATATAGTTAGCGGCTTGATTCCACATTTAATGGCAATATTAAGGCCTAACAACAATGCCTCATATTCTGTTATGTTATTGGTACATTCAAATGATAAAAAAAAATGAGTACTTAAATGTCTTGCAACTAGGTCCAATGAAAACTACACCTGCTCCATTTCCTTTTATGTTGCCGGCACCATCAAATTACATATGCCAAATACCAGATTTATCCAGTTGCACTAAATTATTGATGAGATTATTGTTTTGTAACTAGGGTTGTTAGTGCTCAATCCTAAAACTTCCTAAATCTACATCACATAAACAATTCATCTGGTTGGGATTAATGTGTTCTACCACTTGTTCCAACCATGGTCCTCTATATAACTTAATTTCTTTCCCATTTACAAGTATAGTTGCATATATGATAAATCCAATTAGACATTCCCTCTAGCCACAACAGTCCATTATCTTGATAGTAACATGCCATAATATGGTGGGATATGAACCATAGTAATGTCAGGCCTATATGTAGCTTCAGGATAAGAAACCAATTTTAACTCTACATCCCATATAACACCAATGATAGGGATAGATCTATTGCCCATAGCATAGAACTTTCGATAGGTGGTATCAACCCACAAACCCAACTCATTCATGACTAGCATGGGCATAATGTTTATTGCCGTCCCTAAATCAATCATACATTTTTTTACCAATTTGTTGTTTATAAATAAGCTGGTATAGAAAGGACCCACTTGAGATGGATTTTTTGTCAGAGTGATCCCCAAGTATATCTCAGGATTTTTTATAGTCTCTCCTTTTACATTATTAACATGCCTTTCATTCTTTTCTACCTCATCCTTCTTTTCATTTTGGCCTCCAAGCTTATTTGACATGTTTAAAATAAGTTCATTGCACTATTCTTATACTCATCAACTTTCATCATTTACAATAAGGGTACTGACATTTTAATTTAGGATAAATCCTGTGCTATGTCAAAATAAGGTGTGTTAGTTACTAGTTCTACTTTACCCACTTCCACTTTAGGAGGCTTTTTCTCTTACATCTGTTGTTTAGGGTCATTTCTCATTTTGTTCTGATCACCTCTTGTTACCTCCTTTGGTATATATTTTTTAGTCATCTTCTACGACTTTCCATTTTCATCATTCTTTTGGATTTCTGAATTAATCTTCTTACATCCTTGCTGGTCCTTTACAAATAGACCTGCAGGTGTCCCTTGATTTGAGTTTACAATTATATTTCTAAGATTATAATTGCTTTTGGCATGTGCCACAACAACAACTATAAGTTCTTTTATCTCCTTCTCAGTTGGTCTTCTTAATTATATTTGATTTGATTATTGTTTTGTAGTGTCAATCAAAGGGCTTCCTATATTGTCATCCTCTTGATCAGAAAATACCTCTTGCTAGCCCATATGAACATTGTACTTTTGGTTGTTTACATCACACTCAAATCCATCCTCCTCTAAAGATGAATATTCTTCATATACTCCATAAGGTATGATTTCCAAAATATTGTTGGAAGAATGAAGAAGATGCCCTCCAGTGTGTTTTTATTGATGCCAACATTGTTTGGTGATAGTTTTTGTCTATCTGGTAAACAGTGCGTCAGTTACTTTGATTCAGTAATCTGATCTAGAATTGTTCATATTAAAATATTGACATATTTGGTTTTAATATGTTGTTTAGGACTATTAATTACATCTATGGACAAGTTTTCAATGATTTTGGTTGAATGGGGTGAAAGATATAAATGACAGAAGTTCAGCATACAATTTTTGTATATTCCTCTGGCCAACATGGACAAGTGGTATGAAGATACACTTCATGGATGTTAAAGTGATATTTATTAGGTCCAAGATGACCTAATTTATGTCTTGCATGTTTTATTTTGAGCACAGAAGAAGTTTTGGTTTGATCTGACAAGCTATTTTGAATTGATTATGTATACACTCAATTAGGCCAACCTAATTGATGTATGTAGATGTGACAACATATATATATGAAACATTTTTGTTTGAAGGAAGAAAACATAGATGTGTGTGTATGTGATATGCGAAAGACATAACTAGAAAAGTTTGACAATGTGATATTGTGTGAAGTTGTAGGCAATTGTCGTGACCCTACAAATCAGTGCAGGATTTTGCATTCCAGAGCTTAATTGGAATTGAACTCAGCACACAGAAGGTGTATTCATTAGTTCATCCTTTTGGAAGTTAGCAACACTCCCTTTTGTAATCATTTCAGGTTGTGATCCTTTCAAGGATAGTGTGTCCTGGCAGTGTTCCCCTGTAATATTTTATGACTGGTTATAATATATTGTGAGCTAATCCTCACCAAGGTTTCTCCCATTCTTGGTTTTCCATGTAAAAATCCTAGTGTTCATGTGTCATGTGATGTTATGATTCCTTTCATTTTTTTTATAGTTGCAGCTAGATATGTTTTAGTTATTGAATCATTAGCAATTAAATGGTTTAGTAGAATATTGATTCACCCCCCTCTCATTATTTTGGGTGTTCAACAATTGGTATTAGAGCTTGGTTCCTTTGTAAAAGTTTAACAACTTAAGGTCTTGAAGTTTGAACACATGGTTGACAAAAGGTGTCCTGTTCCTCCAGAAGAGATCTCTACAACTAAAGAACTCCATGTTTCCCTTGAAGATCTAGACAAAATTGAAAATGAGAAAGAAACTTTGAGGGAGAACTTAAAAGAAGTAAATGAATGCATCAAGAAACTAAGAGAGAAAATCAAGAAGTTCAAAGAAAGGCATAGAGAAATCAATGATCAGTTGAAGAAAGAAAATGAGGACATCACCGAACTAAAGGTACAAGTGGAAGAAAAGAAAAGAATTGAGGACTATTAGAAAGCTAAAATCCAGGGCAAGATTGATGAATGTACAAGTCTTGAACAAGAAGTGGTAACCCTAAGGTCTGACTTGGAGAAGGAAAGAGATCATGAGGACAAATTCAAAATCAAATCAAACTCTTAACAAGTTTGACAATCAAAGGAAGAATCAAGGTATTGGTAGAAAAATCTAGAATCCAAGAAGCAATGCTAGAAGGATTCCTATCAGATGACCTAATGCTCAAAGGTACTCATCTTTCAATGGTATTTATTTTTCATACAAAAAATTTGGTCATAGAGCAAGAGAATGTAGAAGTAGAATGAATCAAAATATTGAATTCTATTTTGAACAATGTTTTGCTTGCAATAAATTTGGACATAGAGCTACTAAGTGTAGAAGTCAGATAATGATGATGAATAGATTCAATACTAGTAGAATTATTCAATCTTTGCAAAGATATTGCTACACATATAATCCATTTGGACATAAAGCTAACCAGTGCAGATCAAGGTTAAATTCATATCAGTCTGTTCAGAAAAATGTTGTGTGCTACACCTGCAACAAACCAGGTCATATTTCAATATTCTGCAAATGTAAAAATGGGGAGATATCTAATCCAGAACAAAGGAATAAACCTATGAATAAAGTGGATCCTACTGAAGTCAAGAAGGAAATGGAGAAAATTTGGAAGAAAAAGGAAGAACCTGAGAATAAGGATGAATCAAATGCATTTGTACTTGCATCTGGTGTAGATATTTCTTCTAAAAACTAAAACCAATAGTGGATTTAAGGGGAGAAATTATAGAGAAATCTAATAAACCCTTGATATAAGAGGTTTCAAGTAGTGACACAAATATATGTGATGTGAAATATCATTTTGAAGGTGTCGAAAAAAATTTCAGCAGAAAAGATGCAAATTTGGAGATTTGTGGAACATTTTAAGGTTTATACTGAACTCATAAAGTGTTTATCAGCTTTTGTGAGTAAAATGCATTAAATGTGAAATTAGGGAAAAGTGGTAAAATACAAAGTAAAAATCTAAGTCGATTTAAATCATTTTATGCATTTGGAGAGATTTGAAGTGAGCTGAAGGCAATTCAGAGCATCTAGCATCAAACCCTAGTTTTTGCCGAAGCTTGAAAAAAGTATTTATAGCTATTTGTACTTTATGGATTTGAATTGAAAGTAATTTTCATATGCATTTATAAGAGAATTGAGGGGAAAATGGCCACTCCTACTATGGTTGATACTTCTAAGAGACTCCAACTGAAATTCAAAAGGTTTTCATGGAAGGTCTACGAAATGGACTCCATGGGTGCATTTTCACAAATTCCAAGAAGTTTCTAACCCACTGAGGATACCAGAACCTACATTCATACAAAATTGGAAGAATTTGACCATCAAGAACTCAAGGATCAATGGCTAAAGGAGTTAACAAGATAAAACTACTCGGTGAAGCCTAAATATGAAAATCTTGTACGAAAGAAGCTATATGTATGGAATTGGTTTCCATATTTTTGCAGTGGAATGGATACAAAGTTTGTAAGGATGGCACTTAGCAAAGTGCATGATAAATTTTTATGGACATGTGTGCTTGGAGTAATTACCAAGGAAGTGATTAAAGCTATGTATGGTCTCTATGCCACTGGACTCGTACCAATGCTAAAGGCTATGAAAAATGATGTGGTTATGAAACTAATTAGTGCCACATATGATTGGAGAGCACTGACAACCAAACCCATTACAAACCCCATTGTGAAGTATGTTGCAATCACGATAGGTCAAAAAATCTATTTCACCTTGACAGAAGAAATCATGTGTCTACAACTACAATTTATGTTGCACATGATATGGTGGTAAATGGAAGAGACTATGATTTGTGTGAGTTGCTTCAGCAAAAACTTATGGATAACTTAAGCTAGAATAAGACAAAAAATATCCATTCAAGTTTGGTTCATTGGTAGTCTATTTTCTATTCTAATTTTTAAGAGAGTTACTTGGAAAGAAAAAAATTATATGGAATACCAACAAACCAATGGCACATCAAATTTTTGAACATTTACATAACATTGGAGATTTCAAAGCATGGATTGATGCTCTAACTGCATTCTTCACAATTTTTTAGAATAATATGTATGAAAGAGACTAAGCTCATCAGACATGCAAACCAAAAAACCTTCCACAGAAGAGAAAATCAGAAAAAGCAAAGCCATTGCAAAAAGATGTGCAAAATATTATTATTCAGGAATTCATAATTACATGAGATAAATTTCTTTATAAAAGCAATGCATGCATAACCCTAATCTTATCTTCAGCAACAATATAAGGGTGACAATAATTAACCTAGGAATTAAAATATTACCTAAGTAAAGTTATGCAAGTGTAATTAAATATTAATTAGACTAACACCCCCCCATAAGTGCAACTTAGGGAGACTAAAAAAGCATGCACCTAAAAACTAAGATGAATGCAAGAAATCATGAATGGGTCCCAACAACAAGGCCTGATTAGGTACCCATGTACAAATGCAATAATGAGGTAGAGAAGGAAAACCCAGTGGGACAAAACCCCCCTACAATGAGATGACTATTGTAAAGAAGCACTGGAAGAACACTGTGGAGTAACATTGGAACCACAATCCAGCAAGCAAGGAAAGATACTTCTGTCTACAAGAAACCAAAGCGGGAACCAACCGCTCTACTATTCCCTCCTGAAAGAAAGAAAATGAAAGAGGCTCCAACTATCCCCTATTGCACCCCCCACCCCGTAGGGCAGACATTAAGCACAACTGGAGGTGTAGCCCCACCATCCCCGACCCTCGGTATGCTATCTCATATAGCTAGATTGGCACTCTTCTGAACAATCCTTTGAGAAACAAGCTAAATTTTGTCTTACCGAGGGATTGAAGCTGTAAGGTGAAGAGGGATTGAAGCTTAACAATCCTACCTGCACCCTCGCCTAATGAAATGAGTTGAATCATAATAATGCAACAACATACCCGATGCTACAGAACACTGGAAAACTCACAAACTGGAACAACCTTGGAATCTATGAAGCAACAGTAGATGAAATGATGACAGAATCTAGAAATCATGTATCTCGATGCCAATGCCAAACTGAGACTAAAAATCTTCCATGGGAACAAGTACCATAAAGACTCTGGAACATTAACCATAAAAACATGGCCCTCAAACTGAGATGGATCCAATGCGGATCATTAACCATAGGCTCTCAATCTAAAGTGTGAACTGATGTGAATCTGATATGTGTCAAGAAAGAGCAAGATGTGACCAAAAGAAACTAAGAAACCAAATATAACCCATGCGATTTGTCATCAAGAAACAAGATAAAGATCAAATTGCATGCACACTCTAATTAGATTATTATGAAAGAAACCACCCTGATGGAACTTTATCTTAGTTCATTTATTACAATAACCCAATGATTGTAAAAGGAGAGAATTCTAATGTGCATAAACAAAAAATAAAAATAGACCTCAGATCTATGTAGAGGACTGAATCAACTTTCCAACACCGCAAGAATGGCAAAAAACGGATCACCGAGTCAAAAAATATGCCCTCTGAAGCAAAAATAACTTCATTTGAGTTCAAGGACCTGAAAAATAAATTTGGAGAAAAATTAGAATAAGCTACCTCAACCACTAGATTGGTGTCAGAATCAGCTTTCCAACGATATCTTGTTTGTGAAAAAATGACATCGTACACAAAAGTTACGCCCGATTTTGTAAAAGTGCTCCAGAAAGGCCAATCTGGCTTGTAGGCAGCCTAGGGAGCTTAAAAAAAAAGCCCCTAGTCCTATACACGACCAAGGGCTGGTGGGCTAGGGGCTTCAGCGGAGATCTCGGTCATGCATATGACCAGCAGGCAAGGGCATGGTCCGGGCGGGGGCTGGGCGCATAGCGGCTGGTCCCCCCATATGACCGAGGCCTATAGTCTGGGAGCTCACTGGGGCTGAGCTCGGCTCTTGGTCGTCCATAGGACCAGCGCAGCTGGAGGAGGAGTCTGTGGGAGTTGGAGGTAGATGGGTGGACGTTGGAGGTGGCGGTGGTGGACCAGTGGCCGCCTGGTGCCAGATCGCTTTATAACTGGAAGCGCCGCACAGTTCCCAAAAAAAACACATTTTTCAATTTTTTTCAATTTTCGTGCATCAAACTACATGCTAGGGAGGCCAAATTTTTTTTGCCTTCCAGACCAACTTCTCCAAAATCGATGAAACGAAAGGCAATCTTAGGGTTTTTGGCTATTGTGAACGCGATGGTGACCTCCATTTATGCCCAAAATGCCCTGAAAATTCGGCTACCCCCAGAGCTTGGAAAAAATATCCAAGCTTGAAACCCTCATAGATCTAGCAAACGATGACCAAAATTTGCAAAATAAAAAGCCAATCCTGACTTTTTCCAGCACTCTAAATCCAATGGTGAAGCTCGATCTGATCCAAAACGCTACATAGATGAACTCAAGGCATGATACCCTCAAGGAATCCCGAATGAACTCTGCAATGATTTTCTCAAAAATCTGAGAAGGGGCTGCAAATGAAGGCTCTAATACCATGCTAGAAACCAAGATCGGACATGCAAACCAAAAAACCTTCCACAAAAGAGAAAATCAGAAAAAGCAAAG
>VDFB02000015.1:537268538-537406569 GCA_007258455.2 Sequoia sempervirens
CTTCTATAGGTTTTTCTCAATCTATTGTAATCCTTTTCATTCCTTTGTAGGTCAACCTTAGTGAGGACCTATTTTTTCAACATGAAAGATTCTATGATTGTTGATTTAGTCAACACTACCAATTCCAAACCATATGGAATTCTCATTTTCCTAGTGGTTGGGTGATAGTATTGTGCCAATAGTCTAATAAAATTGAAATCTACAAAGACATTGGGGATGACTAACTTAGCTAATTCCAATGTCCATGGGTTTGAAACTGGGATTTCCATGTCTCTTTTGTCATAGAAGTACCAGAATAAATCCCACCCCAAGTTAGGAATGATGGCATCTCTACACCCATGGGATTCATCTCTAAATACTTTCTTATAACCCTTGTTTGTTGATTTTTGCAACACATCTAGAATGGATTGTTGAAGTGGTCATTTTTTACTTTGGGATTTGAAGGTTCTCCTTTCTTACAGACTCATTTTTCTTAGGCATCATATGAATTAAACTTTAGCTAGGGTTTTAAAGTATCCAATTCCCAGAACTAATTGAAATCAACAACTAAAAATACTTATGAGCTTCAACAACAGAGAAGTATGGAGGCACTTATCCATCTACACCACAATTCCAAAGTCCACACCAACTTCACAATCATTTCTTCTCTACACACTTTGAGATACTATGAATGATTTCAAGTGACAATTCAGATTATATGAATTTGTGAGCTCCGTCATTTCAACATCAATACAAGCTCATATAAAGAATTTTGTAGTGATTTCTTAGGTATGAAAATTTTAAATGTGCACGCTTGATCTAAGAAAATCATGTGGCCCAAATTCATTTCAGTTAATCCTAATTTCATCATAAATGTGGTGCCAACTTGTACCATAGTCCCACCATAGTAAGTTAAGACTCCTACAAGGTGGTGGGTTCATATTTATTCTATTTTAAACCATACCATTGTACCATGTACTACCCTTGACATCATGGTATTTTTTGTGGGGTTTTGGGCTACATCATAGTTGCTTACTCTTAGCCACCATCTGACGTATATGTTAGGGTTGGAAAAGAAGATATCTAACAGTTAAATGCAGATTTGATCAATAAAATAGAGAAATAAAACACACACAAAATTATAGCAGAAACAAGACAAACACAAAGAATTTAACATGGTTCACCCAATCTAGGATACATCCACAAAAACGCAACCATCCAATGATTTTATTATCCAGTGTAAAACATAATACAATATTGCTAATAATGCCTTACTACAACCCCCATCCAAACCGCTTATAACAAGCTTTTTAGAAGCTTCCAGAATTAGGGTTTTACAAAGTTAGTTTTTTTTTTGTTTCAGTGATTTTTCCTTTTTCGGTGACAGTATAGTAAGGATACATGTCGGGTGTACAGTATAGCATGATCAATCACAAAATACCACAACAATCTCCCACTTGGAGACTGATCAGGCTCCACACCAAATAATATCCCACTTGGAGACGGATCCTGGATGACATCGCTGCACTTACAGCTCCTACTGGAAATAATCACCTTGGACCTTGTTGCTCAGTTATACTTGAATTCAACCTTGAAGGCCAACCGAAGTTGAAGAGGAGCTCAAATTCTCCCATGTCATTGCCTTCATAAACATATCTGTTGGATTGAAATTTGTATGTATCTTGTCCAGCTTGACCTGTCCATCCTCCAACACTGATCGAATGAAATGATATCTCAACTAAATGTGTTTGGTTTTAGAATGCAAGGCAGAATTCTTTGCAAGATGTATTGCACTCTGGCTATCTGTAAACAAGTGATTTCCAACATGTTTTTTTCCCAACTCATCCATAAAAATTTGTAGTCATATCATCTCCTTTTCCGCCTCTATTGCAACAACATACTCTGCCTTATTGGTGGATAAAGCAACCACCTTTTGCAACTGAGAAATCCAATTCAATGTTGTCCCACCAATTGTAAATACATAACCTATGGTACTCCACCTGGTATCTATATCCCCTACTAAATCTGAGTCAACACAGCCTTTTAAATCAGTATTAGAGCCCCCAAAACATAAACATTTATTGGATGTACCTCTTAAGTACCTGAGAATCCATTTTACCGCATTGCAATGCTCAACACCGAGATGACTCATATACCTGCTAACAACTCCTACAACATGTGCAATATCTAGTCTTGTGCATGTCATGGCATACATTAAACTACCTACAGCTGAAGCATATGGTACCTTAGACATTTTTTCTTCCTCCTCTTGTGTCTTTGGATACATATCCTTAGTCAATTTAACATGATTGGGCAAAGGTGTGCTGACAGCTTTTGCATTCTCCATATGAAATCTTTGTAACACCTTTTCAACATAATTAGCCTGAGATAAAAACAATTTTCTATTTTTCCTATCTCATGTAAGCTTCATACCAAGGATTGGCTTTGTTGCCCCCAAATCCTTCATAGCAAATGAATTTGCTAACTCTTATTTTAACTCCCTTATGTGATCCATGTTAGACCCCGCTACAAGCATATCATCAACATATAAACATAAGATAATGCAGCTATCATCATCTAACCTCTTAAAATAAACACAATGGTTTGAATTACACTGATTGTAGCCTTGATCAACCATAAAACTAAATTTAATATACCATTGCCAAGGTGCTTACTTCAAGCCATATAGATTTTTCTTCAATATGCACACAAGTTTCTCCTTACCGTTGACCTCAAATCCTTGTGGTTGTTCCATATATATTTCCTCTTCCAAATCACCATGGAGAAAAGTTGTTTTAACATCAATTTGTTCTAAATGCAAATATTTAGTAGCCACAATACTTAAAATAGCATGAATAGAAGTCATTTTAACAATAGGAGAAAATATCTCATCAAAATTAATACCCTTTTTCTATGCAAATCCCTTTACAACTAATCTAGCTATAAATCTTTTCTTACCTCAATCCTCCTCTTTTAGCCTATAAACCCATTTGTTTGGTAAATCCTTTTTACCTATAGTCAACTTGCATAATTCCCAATTTTTATTTTTCAACAAGGAGTCCATTTCTTCTTCCATTCCATGCTCCCACTGAACGTTGGTATCCACCTGCATAGATTCATCATAACATTCTGGTTCACCAGCATCAGTTAATAAAATAGAATACAAAGAGGGAGAAAATATTTTTGGAGGTCTAATTATCCTTGAATATCGTCTAACATTCACTGGATTTTGTGGTATTTGTTGTTGTTGTTGTTGCAAAGCATGAGGAACCACTGGAACATTGTTGTTTTGTGTATCATCCAACACTACATAATCATTTTCTTTCTTCTCATGTTGTTGCAACTAATCTTTGTACAATATAGCATGATCAGTTGCCACATACCACAACAATATACTCTTACTGACTATCGTGGTAGTGCGGTGAACACATGCACTGTCTCTTACATCCTATAAGCCTGTTGCACCTTATTAATGAGGATTACACACCCTCACAGGGGTGCGGTATTTGATATTTAGGCTTATCTTGATAAAAGAATAAGGGTGTAGCATGAGAAAATAATCTAATGAAAATATTTACATAGGTTTTTTATGAATAATAAGGGGGTTTAAGGTTCTTTTAATGTATTATAGGGCTTTAGTCTTATCAATGGAGGTATAATTATGCAGTTTTTTTCTATTCCAATAGTTTCTCTAGTTGGGGATGAATGGCTATTAGGAATTGCAAGAATCCAAAAAAAATCTTTGGGACGCAAACCAAAAAGGAAATAAAAAGGAGAAAACCTAAACTACTTTGCATGGAATTAATCTTCTTTTAAGAAAAGAAGTGTTTCAAGAATTATCCATGCATTGGAAACTCTTGATCTTCTCGAACCATATTTTGCAAATAAGATGAGTCCTCACTGAATTTTCTTGTAATGAAAAATGGACCTAACCATAGAGCTTCAAACTTGCCATGTTTCCCTTTACCCTGATTTTGGGCATTCCACATGAGAACCATATCATCTATATAAAACTTTATATTTTTAGCCTTTTTGTCAAATAAATATTTCATTTGTAGTTGCATCTTTTGATTTTTTTTGTGTCTGGGACCTAATCTCGTCTAATTATGCTAGTTGTTCCATTCTTTCCTCCATAGGTTTAGGTATGTCCACTCTTGAAAAATGGATTTATAAACCGAAAAAAGGTTATGCATTGGTATTCTGGCCTAAGCTCTGCAAACTAATTCAAAAGGAGATTTCCCTGTAGCCTTTTTCACTGTGATCCTATCTTCCCACAGTGCCAATTTCAATTTTGAATCCCAAGTATTTTTGTTGTTGTCAAGCATTCTCTTGAGTATTTTCATGATGCTTTTATTGCTAGATTCAACTTGACCATTAGCTTGAGGGTGATATGGAGAAGCATATGAGATCACTATGCCATAAGACTCACATAACTTCTTGAATTCATCAAACCTAAAGCACATTCCATTATATGTGACTATCCTGACAGGGACCCCAAACCTTGTAATGATATTTTCCAACAAGAAATTGATCACTACTTTACTAGTATCTTGCTTGGTAGGGATTACTTCAATCCATTTAGTAAAGTAGTAAGTGGCAACAAGGATCCATCTATGTCCACCACTTGATTTTTCTGTTATTTCTCCTATGAAGTCAATTCCCCACTAATAGAAATGTACTTTAATTTGCATAGGCCTTAGTGGAAAGGCCCCTTGATAATTCAATTTACCAAAGAACTTCTAACATGCCTCACATTTTTCTTACATAATTGTGAGCATGAGAAAATACTTTTAGCCAATAATAACTCACTCTCAATATTTTATGTGTAGTGGTCTTAGTTGAGAAATTTCCCCCACATACACCTTCATGCATTGCCTTCAATATTTGTTCTACTTGTCCCTCATCCAGACATAACAATAAGATCCCATCCTTGTCTTTCCAAAACAAATCACCATTCACAAAGACATATCTTGATGCTTGGAGCTTCAATGTCCTCTTTTGATTATCATTCATATCACATGGAATTTCATATGCTTGAGGTAGTAAGCTACATCTTTATACTAAGACGTGTACATTCAATACTGGATATCAAATCCTTTTGTTCCTCAATATTACATACTTTTTCTACTTCTAGATTAGATTCAGCCATTAACCTTGTTAATCTTTGTCTTCTCACAAGTTTTTTGATTTGTATATCAATATTGAACTCTTGAATCCTATTTATCCATTTGTACCTTCTCCCTATGACATCTATCTATACAAAGATATGTTTAAGAACTATATTTGGTACATAAGCAACCACTTGTGCTCCTACCAAGTAAGGTATAAATCCCTTCACAACCTTTACTAGTGCATAGGCTTGCTTTTAATGGAATCATATTTCAACTCAACTACTTGGAGTGATTTACTAAAAAATGAAACTGCTTGCTTATACCCTTCTTCATTCTTTTGCAACATAAAAGTAGTAATGGTCTGGAAAGATGTAAAAGAAAAGATCTAAAATGGTCTGGTAAAATCTAGGGATTTCAACACATATGCTTCTTTTATTTCCTTTTTTATTGATACAAATGCTTCAATGGCCTCAGATGTCCAATCAATATTTGATCCCTTCTTTAGAAATTTTGAAATAGGCTTCACAATTTCAGCAAATTTAGAAATGAACCTCCTAACAAAGTTGATTTTTCCAAAAAAGGATTGGATTTCCTTTACAATTTTGGGAATAGGGATCTTATCAATGGTTGCAACTCTCTTTAGATCAATCCTTACCCCTTCTTTGGAAACTATGTGTCCCAGTAATTTACCTTCAATTACAACAAAGTGACACTTTTTTAGGGTTTAAAGATATCCCATACTCAAGTGCCTTGATAAAAACCTTCTCTAGATGCATACAGTGGTCATTGACCTTCTTTGAGTATGCAGTTAAACCATCTTGATAAACAGCCATTATAACATTTATTTAATTTTCAAAAGCTACATCCATAGCTCTTTGGAAGGTAACACCAACATTTGTAAGGCTAAAAGGAATCCTTACATATACATAGGCACCCCATGGTGTGTAGTAAATGAAGTCTTATATTGCTTTGATTCCTAGACAGTGAGTTCGTTATAACCAAAAAATCCATCCATCATAGATAGAAAATCACATCTTGTTACCCTTTACAACATTTCTTCCATATTGAGGAGTGGGTAATTATCCTTTAGTGATGAAACATTCAGATTACAGAAATCTACACACAACCTTATGTCTCCATTCTTCTTCCTCACTGGTACCAAATTTGAAACCCATGATGAATGTCTGATAGGTTTGATTATGCCACCATCCTTGAGTTTCATTAACTCTTCTTGCATTTTGGGTGCCAAGATGGGGTTTATAGGCCTTTGCTTTTGTCTGAAGGGTTTGGCATCTAGTTTCGGGGGGATTTCATGCTGAAATAGGTCTTCCTTATAAGCCTTTAGGTCGTCATATGACCATGAAAATACATGTTTATATTTTCTTAGCAATATTATGAGCATTTTCCTAACCTTTTGGCTAATTTTCTTGCCTATGTATACCTTTTTGGAGTGATCTCAGTCCCAAGATTTACTTCCTCAAGATATTCTTGGTTGATTGGTGCCTACAAGACAGACTATCATTTCCATCAAAGATGTAGAAGTTGAAAAACTAACTTCACAGTCACCAAGAATCACCTGCAAGCAATCACCTATCACATGCAACAAATATTTAGAACAAAATCTGTAAACCCTCAAAGCAAGTTTGTGCAAGCATAAATCAGCATAATAATTATTGAAAGTAATTGTTTTACAAATAATACAAAAGCCTTCAAAAAGGAATTAATGCAATAAAGCAAGACCCAAATATTATCTTGAGCAAAAAGACAGCTCAATAAGATAAGGATAATAATTAAATAATAATTAACCTAAGAAATAAAAATATGCCTAATTAAACTTATGCTAAAGTGTAATTAAATAATTAATTATTTAATTATTTAATTAAAAATATACCATGTTAGAAACCAAGATCTGAAATGCAAACCAGAAAAACCAACTTCACAGTCCCCAAGAATCACCTGCAAGCAATCACCTATCACATACAACAGATATTTAGAACAAAATCTGTAAACCCTCTGAGCAAGTTTGTGCAAGCATAAATCAACATAATGATTATTGAAAGTAATTGTTTTACAAATAATACAAAAGCCTTCAAAAAGGAAATGATGCAATAAAGCAAGACCCTAATCTTATCTTGAGCAAAAAGACAACTCAATAAGATAATGATAATAATTAAATAATAATTAACCTAGGAAATAAAAATATGCCTAAGTAAACTTATGCTAAAGTGTAATTAAATAATTAATTACACCAACACCCCCCCATAAGTGCAACTTAGGGAGAAGCAAATTATTATGCAAAGAGATGAGTCCCGACAACAAGGCTTGATCAGGTACTCATTTACAAATGCAATGATGAGGTAGAGAAGGAAAACCCAGTGGGACAAAACCCCCCTACAATGAGATGACTGCTACAAAGAAGCACTGGAAGAACACTATGGAGAATCACTGAAACCACAATCCGACAAGCAAGGAAGGATACTTCTGTCTACAAGAAACTAAAAACAAAATCATAATATGATAGCAGACCCGATGCCACAAAACACTGGAAAACTCACAAACTAGAACAACCCTAGAATCTGTGAAGCAATAGTAGATTAAAAAGATGCCCCCCATAAGAGGGAATGATATGATGACAAAATCTAGAAATTGTGTCTCTCGATGTCGATGCCAAACTATAACTAAAATTGCTCCATGAGAACAAGTACCATCAAGATTCTAGAACATTAACCATAAAAACATGGCCCTCAAACTGAGAAGGATCTGAACCAATGCGGATCAATAACCATAGACTCCCAATCTGAAGTGTGAACCAATGCGAACCAAAAATGTGTCCAATTAAGCAAGATGAGGCCAAAAGAAACAACATAATCTAAATAAACTCACACGAGTTGTCACCAATATGAAAATGAGATGGAAAAAACCCCCCTTGATGGAACTTTATATCAATTCATTTGTTATAATGCTCAATGATTGCAAAAAGAGAGAATGCAAAATGTGCATAAACTACAAAGAAAATGCAAACCTAGTGCATGAAAATAAAAATGAGTGCATGCACAAACCAATGTTCACATCTACCTCCATGATTAAAAAGGACCTCAAATCTATGTAGAGGTCGGAACCAGCTTTCTGATGATATCTCGTTTACTAAAATCCGACACCATAGCCAAAAGTTATGAATTTTTAAAAAAAGGGAATTTAGCCTGCAGGAAATGGGTTTTCTAGCAAAAAAAGTTCACTTCTGATTTAATTTCTACAAAATTTGTTCACAATGAGTGGACAAAAACAGAAACCCAAAAATATTTTGAAGCTAAGAACAAAACCCAGAAATTGTTTTTTGATCCAGCAAGCAGAAGATGAAAAAATATTTTTTTTAAACCTTTAGTCAAGAGAAAAATGATGCGCGCCAATTTTTGTACAACGATTTTCTCTAGATCTGTACAAGATATCAAAATCCTAAAAGATACCCAATTCAGATTTCGACCTTGACTACAAAAGCTAGAAATCCTTTTTCCTTCAACTGAGTGGAAGCTGGATTTTTGAAGCAAAAATGAAAAATGGCTTCAAACCCTTACACAGAAAAAGACGATGTGAGAATATCTTCAGAACACGAACAGGTAGCAACAGGTCTGAAGCTCTGATACCATGTATAAGTTGAAAAACTAACTTCATAGTCCCCAAGAATCACCTGCAAGCAATCACCTATCACATACAACAGATATTCAAAACAAAATCTATAAACCCTTAGAGCAAGTTTGTGCAAGCATAAATCAGCGTAATGATTATTGAAAGTAATTGTTTTACAAATAATACAAAAACCTTCAAAAAGGAAATGATGCAATAAATCAAGACCCTAATCTTATCTTGAGAAAAAAGACAACTCAATAAGATAAGGATAATAATTAAGTAATAATTAATCTAGGAAATAAAAATATGCCTAAGTAAACTTATGCTAAAGTGTAATTAAATAATTAATTACACCAACAAAAGAGTCTTTCTAGGGATACTAGGCCTTTTTGGATTTTGTTTGTTTTTAGTTGTATAACTTCATGACCAAAGGCAATATCTTTGCCATCCATTTTTTCAATAAAAGCATTAAAATCTATTTTTGTGATTCATATTGGTCTATACAGTGAAGAAATTTTATCAAATCATCATCATCATTAAACACTTGCCAATTATAGACATTGTTAGTGATAAAAGGTTTGGTTCTAAATTCTACTTCTGAAATGCCTACCAATGTAATATTATCCCTTTTTAAAAGCAACATTTGCAAGAAAATCTGCCATCAGCTTCTTTGACCTCTCTATCCACTCAATGGAAAATGCATCAAAAAGCTCCATAGTATCTCATACTACATGTTTATACTATTTGAGCCTCTTATTTTTTGAGGCATACCTAGATCTAACTTTTGAAATAATTAATTTAGAATCTCCATATATAGTTAGCGGCTTGATTCCACATTTAATGGCAATATTAAGGCCTAACAACAATGCCTCATATTCTGTTATGTTATTGGTACATTCAAATGATAAAAAAAAATGAGTACTTAAATGTCTTGCAACTAGGTCCAATGAAAACTACACCTGCTCCATTTCCTTTTATGTTGTCGGCACCATCAAATTACATATGCCAAATACCAGATTTATCCAGTTGCACTAAATTATTGATGAGATTATTGTTTTGTAACTAGGGTTGTTAGTGCTCAATCCTAAAACTTCCTAAATCTACATCACATAAACAATTCATCTGGTTGGGATTAATGTGTTCTACCACTTGTTCCAACCATGGTCCTCTATATAACTTAATTTCTTTCCCATTTACAAGTATAGTTGCATATATGATAAATCCAATTAGACATTCCCTCTAGCCACAACAGTCCATTATCTTGATAGTAACATGCCATAATATGGTGGGATATGAACCATAGTAATGTCAGGCCTATATGTAGCTTCAGGATAAGAAACCAATTTTAACTCTACATCCCATATAACACCAATGATAGGGATAGATCTATTGCCCATAGCATAGAACTTTCGATAGGTGGTATCAACCCACAAACCCAACTCATTCATGACTAGCATGGGCATAATGTTTATTGCCGTCCCTAAATCAATCATACATTTTTTTACCAATTTGTTGTTTATAAATAAGCTGGTATAGAAAGGACCCACTTGAGATGGATTTTTTGTCAGAGTGATCCCCAAGTATATCTCAGGATTTTTTATAGTCTCTCCTTTTACATTATTAACATGCCTTTCATTCTTTTCTACCTCATCCTTCTTTTCATTTTGGCCTCCAAGCTTATTTGACATGTTTAAAATAAGTTCATTGCACTATTCTTATACTCATCAACTTTCATCATTTACAATAAGGGTACTGACATTTTAATTTAGGATAAATCCTGTGCTATGTCAAAATAAGGTGTGTTAGTTACTAGTTCTACTTTACCCACTTCCACTTTAGGAGGCTTTTTCTCTTACATCTGTTGTTTAGGGTCATTTCTCATTTTGTTCTGATCACCTCTTGTTACCTCCTTTGGTATATATTTTTTAGTCATCTTCTACGACTTTCCATTTTCATCATTCTTTTGGATTTCTGAATTAATCTTCTTACATCCTTGCTGGTCCTTTACAAATAGACCTGCAGGTGTCCCTTGATTTGAGTTTACAATTATATTTCTAAGATTATAATTGCTTTTGGCATGTGCCACAACAACAACTATAAGTTCTTTTATCTCCTTCTCAGTTGGTCTTCTTAATTATATTTGATTTGATTATTGTTTTGTAGTGTCAATCAAAGGGCTTCCTATATTGTCATCCTCTTGATCAGAAAATACCTCTTGCTAGCCCATATGAACATTGTACTTTTGGTTGTTTACATCACACTCAAATCCATCCTCCTCTAAAGATGAATATTCTTCATATACTCCATAAGGTATGATTTCCAAAATATTGTTGGAAGAATGAAGAAGATGCCCTCCAGTGTGTTTTTATTGATGCCAACATTGTTTGGTGATAGTTTTTGTCTATCTGGTAAACAGTGCGTCAGTTACTTTGATTCAGTAATCTGATCTAGAATTGTTCATATTAAAATATTGACATATTTGGTTTTAATATGTTGTTTAGGACTATTAATTACATCTATGGACAAGTTTTCAATGATTTTGGTTGAATGGGGTGAAAGATATAAATGACAGAAGTTCAGCATACAATTTTTGTATATTCCTCTGGCCAACATGGACAAGTGGTATGAAGATACACTTCATGGATGTTAAAGTGATATTTATTAGGTCCAAGATGACCTAATTTATGTCTTGCATGTTTTATTTTGAGCACAGAAGAAGTTTTGGTTTGATCTGACAAGCTATTTTGAATTGATTATGTATACACTCAATTAGGCCAACCTAATTGATGTATGTAGATGTGACAACATATATATATGAAACATTTTTGTTTGAAGGAAGAAAACATAGATGTGTGTGTATGTGATATGCGAAAGACATAACTAGAAAAGTTTGACAATGTGATATTGTGTGAAGTTGTAGGCAATTGTCGTGACCCTACAAATCAGTGCAGGATTTTGCATTCCAGAGCTTAATTGGAATTGAACTCAGCACACAGAAGGTGTATTCATTAGTTCATCCTTTTGGAAGTTAGCAACACTCCCTTTTGTAATCATTTCAGGTTGTGATCCTTTCAAGGATAGTGTGTCCTGGCAGTGTTCCCCTGTAATATTTTATGACTGGTTATAATATATTGTGAGCTAATCCTCACCAAGGTTTCTCCCATTCTTGGTTTTCCATGTAAAAATCCTAGTGTTCATGTGTCATGTGATGTTATGATTCCTTTCATTTTTTTTATAGTTGCAGCTAGATATGTTTTAGTTATTGAATCATTAGCAATTAAATGGTTTAGTAGAATATTGATTCACCCCCCTCTCATTATTTTGGGTGTTCAACAATTGGTATTAGAGCTTGGTTCCTTTGTAAAAGTTTAACAACTTAAGGTCTTGAAGTTTGAACACATGGTTGACAAAAGGTGTCCTGTTCCTCCAGAAGAGATCTCTACAACTAAAGAACTCCATGTTTCCCTTGAAGATCTAGACAAAATTGAAAATGAGAAAGAAACTTTGAGGGAGAACTTAAAAGAAGTAAATGAATGCATCAAGAAACTAAGAGAGAAAATCAAGAAGTTCAAAGAAAGGCATAGAGAAATCAATGATCAGTTGAAGAAAGAAAATGAGGACATCACCGAACTAAAGGTACAAGTGGAAGAAAAGAAAAGAATTGAGGACTATTAGAAAGCTAAAATCCAGGGCAAGATTGATGAATGTACAAGTCTTGAACAAGAAGTGGTAACCCTAAGGTCTGACTTGGAGAAGGAAAGAGATCATGAGGACAAATTCAAAATCAAATCAAACTCTTAACAAGTTTGACAATCAAAGGAAGAATCAAGGTATTGGTAGAAAAATCTAGAATCCAAGAAGCAATGCTAGAAGGATTCCTATCAGATGACCTAATGCTCAAAGGTACTCATCTTTCAATGGTATTTATTTTTCATACAAAAAATTTGGTCATAGAGCAAGAGAATGTAGAAGTAGAATGAATCAAAATATTGAATTCTATTTTGAACAATGTTTTGCTTGCAATAAATTTGGACATAGAGCTACTAAGTGTAGAAGTCAGATAATGATGATGAATAGATTCAATACTAGTAGAATTATTCAATCTTTGCAAAGATATTGCTACACATATAATCCATTTGGACATAAAGCTAACCAGTGCAGATCAAGGTTAAATTCATATCAGTCTGTTCAGAAAAATGTTGTGTGCTACACCTGCAACAAACCAGGTCATATTTCAATATTCTGCAAATGTAAAAATGGGGAGATATCTAATCCAGAACAAAGGAATAAACCTATGAATAAAGTGGATCCTACTGAAGTCAAGAAGGAAATGGAGAAAATTTGGAAGAAAAAGGAAGAACCTGAGAATAAGGATGAATCAAATGCATTTGTACTTGCATCTGGTGTAGATATTTCTTCTAAAAACTAAAACCAATAGTGGATTTAAGGGGAGAAATTATAGAGAAATCTAATAAACCCTTGATATAAGAGGTTTCAAGTAGTGACACAAATATATGTGATGTGAAATATCATTTTGAAGGTGTCGAAAAAAAATTCAGCAGAAAAGATGCAAATTTGGAGATTTGTGGAACATTTTAAGGTTTATACTGAACTCATAAAGTGTTTATCAGCTTTTGTGAGTAAAATGCATTAAATATGAAATTAGGGAAAAGTGGTAAAATACAAAGTAAAAATCTAAGTCGATTTAAATCATTTTATGCATTTGGAGAGATTTGAAGTGAGTTGAAGGCAATTCAGAGCATCTAGCATCAAACCCTAGTTTTTGCCGAAGCTTGAAAAAAGTATTTATAGCTATTTGTACTTTATGGATTTGAATTGAAAGTAATTTTCATATGCATTTATAAGAGAATTGAGGGGAAAATGGCCACTCCTACTATGGTTGATACTTCTAAGAGACTCCAACTGAAATTCAAAAGGTTTTCATGGAAGGTCTACGAAATGGACTCCATGGGTGCATTTTCACAAATTCCAAGAAGTTTCTAACCCACTGAGGATACCAGAACCTACATTCATACAAAATTGGAAGAATTTGACCATCAAGAACTCAAGGATCAATGGCTAAAGGAGTTAACAAGATAAAACTACTCGGTGAAGCCTAAATATGAAAATCTTGTACGAAAGAAGCTATATGTATGGAATTGGTTTCCATATTTTTGCAGTGGAATGGATACAAAGTTTGTAAGGATGGCACTTAGCAAAGTGCATGATAAATTTTTATGGACATGTGTGCTTGGAGTAATTACCAAGGAAGTGATTAAAGCTATGTATGGTCTCTATGCCACTGGACTCGTACCAATGCTAAAGGCTATGAAAAATGATGTGGTTATGAAACTAATTAGTGCCACATATGATTGGAGAGCACTGACAACCAAACCCATTACAAACCCCATTGTGAAGTATGTTGCAATCACGATAGGTCAAAAAATCTATTTCACCTTGACAGAAGAAATCATGTGTCTACAACTACAATTTATGTTGCACATGATATGGTGGTAAATGGAAGAGACTATGATTTGTGTGAGTTGCTTCAGCAAAAACTTATGGATAACTTAAGCTAGAATAAGACAAAAAATATCCATTCAAGTTTGGTTCATTGGTAGTCTATTTTCTATTCTAATTTTTAAGAGAGTTACTTGGAAAGAAAAAAATTATATGGAATACCAACAAACCAATGGCACATCAAATTTTTGAACATTTACATAACATTGGAGATTTCAAAGCATGGATTGATGCTCTAACTGCATTCTTCACAATTTTTTAGAATAATATGTATGAAAGAGACTAAGCTCATCAGACATGCAAACCAAAAAACCTTCCACAGAAGAGAAAATCAGAAAAAGCAAAGCCATTGCAAAAAGATGTGCAAAATATTATTATTCAGGAATTCATAATTACATGAGATAAATTTCTTTATAAAAGCAATGCATGCATAACCCTAATCTTATCTTCAGCAACAAGATAAGGGTGACAATAATTAACCTAGGAATTAAAATATTACCTAAGTAAAGTTATGCAAGTGTAATTAAATATTAATTAGACTAACACCCCCCCATAAGTGCAACTTAGGGAGACTAAAAAAGCATGCACCTAAAAACTAAGATGAATGCAAGAAATCATGAATGGGTCCCAACAACAAGGCCTGATTAGGTACCCATGTACAAATGCAATAATGAGGTAGAGAAGGAAAACCCAGTGGGACAAAACCCCCCTACAATGAGATGACTATTGTAAAGAAGCACTGGAAGAACACTGTGGAGTAACATTGGAACCACAATCCAGCAAGCAAGGAAAGATACTTCTGTCTACAAGAAACCAAAGCGGGAACCAACCGCTCTACTATTCCCTCCTGAAAGAAAGAAAATGAAAGAGGCTCCAACTATCCCCTATTGCACCCCCCACCCCGTAGGGCAGACATTAAGCACAACTGGAGGTGTAGCCCCACCATCCCCGACCCTCGGTATGCTATCTCATATAGCTAGATTGGCACTCTTCTGAACAATCCTTTGAGAAACAAGCTAAATTTTGTCTTACCGAGGGATTGAAGCTGTAAGGTGAAGAGGGATTGAAGCTTAACAATCCTACCTGCACCCTCGCCTAATGAAATGAGTTGAATCATAATAATGCAACAACATACCCGATGCTACAGAACACTGGAAAACTCACAAACTGGAACAACCTTGGAATCTATGAAGCAACAGTAGATGAAATGATGACAGAATCTAGAAATCGTGTATCTCGATGCCAATGCCAAACTGAGACTAAAAATCTTCCATGGGAACAAGTACCATAAAGACTCTGGAACATTAACCATAAAAACATGGCCCTCAAACTGAGATGGATCCAATGCGGATCATTAACCATAGGCTCTCAATCTAAAGTGTGAACTGATGTGAATCTGATATGTGTCAAGAAAGAGCAAGATGTGACCAAAAGAAACTAAGAAACCAAATATAACCCATGCGATTTGTCATCAAGAAACAAGATAAAGATCAAATTGCATGCACACTCTAATTAGATTATTATGAAAGAAACCACCCTGATGGAACTTTATCTTAGTTCATTTATTACAATAACCCAATGATTGTAAAAGGAGAGAATTCTAATGTGCATAAACAAAAAATAAAAATAGACCTCAGATCTATGTAGAGGACTGAATCAACTTTCCAACACCGCAAGAATGGCAAAAAACGGATCACCGAGTCAAAAAATATGCCCTCTGAAGCAAAAATAACTTCATTTGAGTTCAAGGACCTGAAAAATAAATTTGGAGAAAAATTAGAATAAGCTACCTCAACCACTAGATTGGTGTCAGAATCAGCTTTCCAACGATATCTTGTTTGTGAAAAAATGACATCGTACACAAAAGTTACGCCCGATTTTGTAAAAGTGCTCCAGAAAGGCCAATCTGGCTTGTAGGCAGCCTAGGGAGCTTAAAAAAAAAGCCCCTAGTCCTATACACGACCAGGGGCTGGTGGGCTAGGGGCTTCAGCGGAGATCTCGGTCATGCATATGACCGGCAGGCAAGGGCTTGGTCTGGGCGGGGGTTGGGCGCATAGCGGCTGGTCCCCCCATATGACTGAGGCCTATAGTCTGGGAGCTCACTGGGGCTGAGCTCGGCTCTTGGTCGTCCATAGGACCAGCGCAGCTGGAGGAGGAGTCTGTGGGAGTTGGAGGTAGATGGGTGGACGTTGGAGGTGGCGGTGGTGGACCAGTGGCCGCCTGGTGCCAGATCGCTTTATAACTGGAAGCGCCGCACAGTTCCCAAAAAAAACACATTTTTCAATTTTTTTCAATTTTCGTGCATCAAACTACATGCTAGGGAGGCCAAATTTTTTTTGCCTTCCAGACCAACTTCTCCAAAATCGATGAAACGAAAGGCAATCTTAGGGTTTTTGGCTATTGTGAACGCGATGGTGACCTCCATTTATGCCCAAAATGCCCTGAAAATTCGGCTACCCCCAGAGCTTGGAAAAAATATCCAAGCTTGAAACCCTCATAGATCTAGCAAACGATGACCAAAATTTGCAAAATAAAAAGCCAATCCTGACTTTTTCCAGCACTCTAAATCCAATGGTGAAGCTCGATCTGATCCAAAACGCTACATAGATGAACTCAAGGCATGATACCCTCAAGGAATCCCGAATGAACTCTGCAATGATTTTCTCAAAAATCTGAGAAGGGGCTGCAAATGAAGGCTCTAATACCATGCTAGAAACCAAGATCGGACATGCAAACCAAAAAACCTTCCACAAAAGAGAAAATCAGAAAAAGCAAAGCTATTGCAAAAGGATGTGCAAAACATTATTATTCAAGAATTCATAATTACATGAGATAAATTTCTTTATAAAAGCAATGTATGTGTTGACGCCAAAATTTGACGAGGTAACAGTGTCTTATGGGAAACTCAGTTTATGGGGGACCCTTTTGCGCTAAACTGAGTGACCTCTGGGTTTTTAGAGAAGTCGGCTTCTTCTATATAATGGGGGTTTGGAAAGGGAAAATGAAACAGATATAATAAAATAAAGTCTAACCTAAGGCGATGCGCCAAGACTTAATGATAGGCATGATAAATCATAGATCTAAGGGCCTGATTGGTGTTTGTAGTGTTATAGAAAATTAGAAACTAAAGATTACAACATAGACAATCCATTCATTGACATAAAATAATATTGCATACATTCCTACTGCCAAGAAGAGTCATTAGACATGGTCTAGGTCAGCAAACTTGCATTCAAAATATATAGAAGTTCTCAAATGAAATGTCCAGACAATAAAAGCATAGTTTACAGTTTGATCAAATAGCATGAAATAATAGAAAGGCCCAAAAATTGGCACAGTCTAAGAGTTTTTGAAATAAAATAAAACAGCAAAAAAGGTCTGGCATCTTTAACTAAAACCAGTGTTTCCTCCAAATTTTGGACCCTTTTCTCACAACAGAGAAAGGTATATATAGCAGGAAAAAACCCCCACCACTTCAGAGAGTAGTAATAGAAAAGATTTCGCAATCCCTTGAAAATGATGCAAAAATTAGAATATTCCCCAAGCTGTTGCAACAAAAATGATTTGAAACCAAGCATTCGGTCATCCTAGGCATAGGTGCATCCTCTACAAATGATTGTGGTGGTCTCGGAAAGGCTTAATCAGACAAGTGTCACCATCCCGTGCAAATGATTATGACACGTAGTGGCCAATAGCAGCATTTGGTTCGTCTGGTCCATCACCCGAATATGAGATTCGTCGACTAGACACGTGGTAGCCATTCGCTTCCCGTGTAAACCTCTCTCTCTCGCTGTTAAAGACTTGCGCTAAGGCTACACATGTTGAATGGATGGATCACTTAACCAATAGTGGAGGGAAGATCACCAGCTGGGCGCAAAAGAGATGTGTGGCGGCATTTCGCTTCCCACGGTTGTTCCTTCATCTCTATGCTGAAAGTTTTACGAAGAGCAGACACATAGCAAGAGTACACCACAAATAACAATTGTGGGGCCTGCCAATTTTTTTTGGGAATGAGGGCTTCTTGGCACTCGAGCGGAGCCCAATGAGGCAACAAGAAGAATGATCAAAAGTATCCCGCAACCACGACATGTGGAAGCATAGCGGGGATTCCTAGGATGCGAAAGGAATGTCGAAACTCAGGATTGTGAGGAATAGACACGTGGAGAGGGAGAGCAGAACTTAGATAAAAGTCTGAGTTGATTACTTGCGATGCATGGACCAATGCATAGAGGAAAATACACCTGAAGGGAGCTCGTGAAATATTTATTAACAGCTTTTGGTGACTATCAAGGGCGTTTCACCTAAGGAACAAAGAACCCTAAATTTCTCTGGTTTATAGGCTAAAGTGCCATTTCATTAGATAATGGAGTCAGAGATTGGAAAGAGCCACCTGGAGAGGTGACCATTCCCTTAGATGGCTTCACCATGTTGTGCAAATTCTCCTATGCTCCACTTAGATCAATAGTTTCTTTATGAGGTAGTGCATTAAGTAAACCGACCCCTGCTTCACAATGAAACAATAGTTGTGAAGGCGGATGAATCACTCCCTCAATGTCGGTTGCAATGGGAGGATGACTGAAATTTCTGAAAGCATCTGGATCATTTTCCCTTTCTTCTATTCTTTCTGCAATCTGCTCGGTCATGGCAATAGAGCCATTTTCAAGGAATGAGGATGGCAAACCCATCCTACTTAACTCTAAGAAACTCCCCTGTATATTGTCTAGTGTCTTTCTTAGAGTAGCCACAACTGCTTTAGTGCGCTAGAAAGTAGAGTGGAAATGGATAAACTTATTTATCATTTGAGTAGCAACATCCCAATCTTCAATACCCGCTCTGGCGAGGTGTTCATTAGAGACCGAGTATAGCTCAGTGAGCAGATCTTTTGCTTTTGGAACCTTCTCCAAGATGAACCATGGGAACTTCTCAATCGTATCATGAGCCTCCTAGCTCAGCTTTGATGCCTTGGTGATGAATCAGAGGGTAGGCTGCGAAAAGGTTTTAATATTTTCCCAGTGAGAGATGTACAATTGCCTGACCAATAGAATGATGTCTAGTTGTGTAGAAGAAGATAGGAGAGAGATTTTAAGAGAAGCAATCTATGCATCCCTTGAATTAATATCCTTAGACAATTCTTCCCTCTTTTTTTCTCGGACGCTAGTTGCCCCATAGAGCTGCTCATTTCTTTATTCCAATTCTCCTCGGCTCAGGAGTGATTTGCTAAGTGCATGTCTAGAGAAGACTTTGGCTCTTGGAGCTCTTCTAATTGAGCTTTTAGGCCCTTAAATTTAACCTCTTTTTCTTGTATTTTCTATTCATATTGAGCTTGTTGGTGCTCCAAAGCTTCATTCCTCTGTGTTGTTCCTTAACTATACTCAAGGCGAAGTTGCTCCAGCTCTTCATTCTTCAGTCGCAGATTTTGCTCTGTCTCCTGATTCTTAGACTGTAGCTCTTTTACCATGGTAGGGTCAATAGTCTGAATCTTTGCAAGTTCACCCTGTAGTCTATTCTTCTCATCCTCTACTTCCAGTGTCCTCTCAGTCATATGCACAACATTCACCTCCAGGGATTTATCTTTTTTCTCCAAAAAACTAACCCTTTCCCTTACCGCTTTAAGTTGCTCATCCTTCTTCTTTACCTGGTGACCAATTTTAAGGAAGTCAGAGGTGACCACCTGTTGTGTTTCCTCCATGATCTCAACCTTATCCTATGGTTAGGCCACCTTCATGTCGAGCCCTACCGCATATATTTCATAATCTTCTGGGTGAATCTCCCCATGAGGCTTGGTTACTCTCGGGTACATGGTTGCAAAATTTAATTCCTGCTGGGTCTCATCATAAAGAGTATATTTTTGGCTCAGCAGAAGCACTGTCATCTTTTGCCCTGCGCTTTCACATTCTACTTGCGCGTTCCTACTTTCCGCAATCAATTTATTCCATAAATTTGGCTGGCGACGAAACTAGTCTGCCTGCAAAAGGAGCACCAAAAGGTAGGGCATAGGGATAGGTAACCCTCATAGGCGCGAGCATTTTTTTCTTCTAGAGAGTGACGGTTTGCGGGGAGAAGTGGGGCACGTTCCAAAGCTTGGCTTGAGGACCAACAGAAGGGCTAGTCACTTGTAATGACTGAATTGGTGAATCGGCCGTATGACTCAGGCTGGGATGGTGGAGGAGTTGTCATTGCAGTGTCAGCCTATTGCGAATGAAGAGGATCTGCAACAATAGCAAAAGAAGGCATACCCGCAGGGGGCACATTTTCAGAAAGTGAGGCAAGGAGAGCCTGAGTGGCAACAATGGGCATAAGGGTTCGCGGAGGAGTAAGGCCGGGTGGAGTGGTCTGCGAGAATTGGGCAAAACCTCCTGTATATGTTGGATTAAAAGTGAGAAACAATGGGCCAATACTCATGGTAGGGATCGCCACTGAGGCAGGGGCAGATACCAAGGAATGAGAAGCAAGGGAAGGAGTGAATTTTACCTACTGACTGGTTGATGGCGGCTCTAGAATCGTTGGCGACTCTTTCCCAGCCTTAGGCTTCTAGCTAGTTGCAAGCACTTGTCTTCCGGCGGGTTCTTGCAAACCTTTTCTGATAATGCTCTTTGTGTGTTGCCGCTTTGTGGGTGGGGTCTCCCGAGCTTAGACAGCTATTGTCGTTTATTGCTATGATACCCTGGCTGCCTTAGTGGCCCAAGTAAGTGTATGTGAAGCCCTTGATATATTAAAAAGCACATTTGTGGCCACATAGGCAGATTGTTCGGACCCCTTTTCCTTCAGTGCGGAGGACGCAGAAGTTGCCGCTTCTTCTTCTTGATCTTCAGACTCATCCTCCAAGTCCTCGCTCCTATTAATGCTAGAGTCCTGGTTGGGGCGGTCATCATCCCACCATTGTTCAAATTGTTTGTCCTCCTTTAGACTTTCATAAGGGGCATCCAATTGCCCTATTTCTTGGTGATACTTCCAGAAAGCTTCTATTTTTTCATTAGTCCATTCCTCATCCTTCTGCAACTTGTTATACATGGTGTGTTCCATGTGAACATTATCCTTAGCCACTGCCACAGCAAAGTAGAACTTGTGCCATGGCCCTCTGTTATCTTGCATGGGAATATGCACCAGTTCAACAAAACTTTCATCCTTATCTGCCTGCGGGTTACGCCACTTCTCCTAGTAAGGTCGGGGAAACATGTGTAACTTTCATGTGCAACTTTGGAAAGTCATTGAAAGGGTTGTAATCCCACTTGTCATTTACCAAAACCAACCCTAAATGAGCCAATTTATCTTGTAATAACTGATCTGATTGTTTCTTTAATAGAGTCACCGATTTGAAATTCTTCGAACAAGTGAAGAATCCTTTTCTCTTGACACTTTTGCTGATGTAGAAGGTAAAATCAATGATACACACCTGCCTATACATTTCAAGCATGAGCACTCTATCTATGACACAAGTTGGGAGAAGGAAAGGTTGATTAGTGAAGCCTCGCATCCGGAGAATCGTGAAATCTATTCCTAAGAACCAGTCAAAGGCGGGAGTGAAACTCTGCATATATCTAGTCTGATCCCTGTCGATCCGGATTATGTCACCTTCCCCTCGTAAATCATGCAAGACCAGAGTTATGAAATAATCCAAAAATGCATAATAATCATATGACACGGAAAGAAAGGGCGTCCATGTGGATACTGGCTTCCTCTTACTTCGTTCATCAAAAATTGATACTTCAAAATACTAGGCAAAGAAATCAGGGTTTTGATGCAGAAACATGTGAACCAGGAAAGAAAGAAATCTAAACTTTCCCTCCGCTGGGTAATTCTTTATTTTCCATATCATTTCATTTACCATGAACTCAGTGAAATCATACCAGAAGGTATTGTGTTGCTTGTAGAATTGGAAGGCCAGTCCTAGTTGAAAAGTTTCCACCATCTCATCGAAGTCTCGACCGCATACAAAAGCTAGCATGGACATGGCATCTTGCATATCCTCGCGTAATGCACCGCATGGCAACAGAATACTTGGCAGTTTAGCACCTGTGACATTTTTCTTACCAATCTCCTCCAACAAGAAATTTGAGTTTTTTTTCATCCTATTCCATGTTTTTTCTCCTTTGCCAAGGTAAAAGGACTCAATTTTCTCTCTTCTTTTACTTGGGTCTGGGATGCATAGCATATGCCAAATGTCCTGTGGGGTGATGTGAACTCTTAAGTTTTTTCCCTCGATGTAGCAGGTGCTAGGGTTATAACATTGGATAGTAGCGTCAACTATCTTTGGGCAGTAATGCACCAACGAGACCATGTATTGTGGAAGACCACTGTACCAAACTTTTCTTGTTGTAGATGTGTCCACCTTTGGTGTCATCAACCTTGCACAGGCTGCTTCTCTTAAGGATTTAGGGTTTTTTTTTAGCCGTGGGTCATAAATATTATCCCATTTCTCCTCAACCCTTTTCTTGTTTCTGTAATCTTTGAGCCCACTTAGCTCTATCGTATATGCCCTCTTTAGCTTGCTTGGTATACCAGGCGTAGCATATGCCAAATCCTCATAGACATACACATCCTCTGACGACCGTATGGCTGTAGACAACTCCTGACCAATCTCCTCCTGCATTTGTTGAGATGAACTCTCTGACATTTTTCTTTAGATGAAGACTTCTGTGAGTTCTAGACTCTGTTATTCTTATCCAGCTCTAAATACGCTAAAAGAAAACTTCTCTACATCTTGAGCTTTGGTGTTTTTGAAAAGACTTTGAATCATTAAACCTTTTCATGCAATATTTGGCTATCTTTTCTCAAGGTGGTAGAGGAAAACATGCTTTTTTCACTCAATTTGGCATGTACTGTTAATTTCGTGATTTGTGCAAAATGAACTACTTGCCATTTTGAGGCGGCAAGATTTCATTATTGCATTTGGCAACCATGTGATATGTTGTGATTCCCTTGAAACTTGAGATGACAATTTTCTTTCTAACCTTGTATTAGTATGTGCTAGTAATTAATATCCTAGACAGAATGATTAAGCCCAAGCAAATGATCACGGCCTAAAAAGATATGGATATTGCCTTGGGCTATGGGAAATGCCTGTGAGATTATGCAATAGCCTATGACCATGCAACTTACTGTCGATGAGCGCCACCTTTGTAAATCTAATTAATTAGCCCCTATTAATCTAGCACACATTGAACTGTACCTCCATAGATGCAATTGGTCCATAAATGCGAGCAAACATAGGCACGCCTTTCAAGTTGGCATCTAGTTATCATCACGTTTTTCTCAAAACGGATTAGCATGTGTCTTCTCATCTTTTCTATAAATAGGTCGGTAAGTAGTGAGGAAATCATACTTAGCATTTGAGTAGTGATAGGTTGTTGGCACAGCTTTAAGCAAGTTTTTCACATAGGCTGGGTGTTAGGTAAGTTTCAGTATTGGTTAGAAGGTATAAGCATAGTGTCAGAACCATGGATACTCTTGTTAGGTTAACCTCTTATAAGTCATAGACAATGTTTCTAGGGGAGGTTTCTACTAGGCGGCTGAAAAGAATGACCAAGAATAAGCATTCCTTGGTCTTGGTAGCCATAAAATGGGTTTTGGGTAGGGACTGCATAGAGTACGAGGATAAGTACCATGTGAATACTAATATCTGTTCACACTTTGTAGCATCGATGTTAGACATTGGCATCCCCAGGCCTCTCATCCTGAAGCTGGTTAAGGAAATGTTTCCAAGAAAGTACCTGAATGGCCTAGGTGAGATTGTTGCTCACACTGCATATGGGGTAGGCCTGCCATCAGCCAGCGACCTTCGTTGCTACATTGAGGAAGAAGTGATAGTTGTATTGCTATCATTTCTCAGTGAATTCAACCTTCAGACACGCGACGAGCATCGGCAGAGGGTTACCCAGGCCTTGCACTTTCTATTCCGCAGCTACAATGTGATACCATTCTACAATGTCGATTGGTACACCGACTCCAGGAACTTGATGTTTCCCCCACCAATGGCGGTTGTGTCGAATGATGATGCTTCTACTGTCGAAGAACCTGTTGATGAAGAAGAGGTAGATGCTACCATTCACGCGTCAATTGCTGCCTCTCGTGCCCTTGGATGAAAAGCCTCCTTGCTCCTGAAAAAAATGCCTCCCAATTTCTTTATTTCCCACTGTTGCATACACCACTTGCCTTACAGTTTTGTATATAAGCCTGGAAAAGGCTATAAATTTTGCATATATGAAGGAAAAGCTTGAATAGTCATATACTTTTTGGATTATGGCTTCCTTAGCCATTTTGTAATGTAAAAACAAAAGAATATATATAAATAGATATATATCTTTATAAGAATCCATGGCTCTTTCTTTCATTCTACATTTCAATTTTATGGGCTCTTTTATAGCATGTGTTTATTTTCTTTGCACATGGGTGTGTTTAAAATGTAAAGCAATCACACTGCCTTATCCTTCGTAATAATGGGTTATTCCGAAAAAGCACAAACCAATTTCAAAAAATACCGGCCAAAGAAAGGGAAATAAAATAAAAGCATTATTCACATATGTACAAAAATAGAACTCGACATTTAATGGAACAACTTAAGATGAATCCCATTGACCAGGATTCCTAAGGGTTCATGTTCCATATTTTCTAACTCGAAAGCATTATGCTCCTTGCACTGAATGATTTTAAAGGGGCCTTCCCATAGGCTATCAAATTTACCATGCTGACATGGCTTAGCAACCCTTTTATCATACTTCAGTACTAAGTCTCTGCACTTTAGGACTTGGTCAGAAGCCTTCTTGTCAAACCATCACTTGACCACTTGTTGGTGGTTTGTCATGGCTATTAGGGAATTCTCCCTTTTTTCTTGTATTTCTAACAATTCGTCAAGCCAAACCTCCATGGCCCATTTTGTTCTATCTCGAGAGATTTCAACAGTTGGAGTACTAGAATCTCCATAGATATAGGTAACAATGCCTCTTTCCCGTATACCAACTCATAAGGTGAAGTCTTAATGACTTGCTTAGGAGTTATGCGGTTTTCCCAGAGCGTTGCTCAAATTTTTTTATGCCATTCCCTTTGGTGTTCCGAACCAATTTTTTAAGGAGTCAGACTAGGCTCTTGTTTGTTGACTCCACTAGGTCATTTCCCTGTAGGTAATAATTTGATGATGTCTTAAGGGATATGTCATTCATTAATGCAAAGCGACATACCTATGTGTCTAGGAAAGCTCTAGCATTATCGGAAATGATAGTCTTTTGAGGACCGAACCTTGTCACCAGCTCTATGAGGAAATCCACAATCTCTATTTCTATTGCGTTTTTAAGTGGAATGACCTATGTCCATCTTGTGAAGTAATCTATGATAGTCAAAATCCACTTGTGTTCGGCACTAGAAGCTAGATTAATCATCCCGATGAAGTCCAGGCCCCATTGTGCAAACGGTTGATCCGCCACTATAGGTTTCAGAGGCATTGCAGATTCTTCCTTCTGTCAGTAAAGAACTGGCATTTTTTGCAAGATTTTACCAAAGAGTGGGAGTCATTGAAAATTATAGGCCAATAGTAACCAGTGCACATGATTTTGATGGCGGTGGTCTTAGTAGAGAAGTCTCCGCCCGCAGCGTTGTTGTGGAATGCGTCAAGGATCCTCTTTGCTTGCTCTGAAGTAACGCATCGCATGAGTAGACCATTGAAATTTCTTTTGAAAATGACCCCCTCCACTAGCGTATATCTGTAATTTCGCAACCGGTAGTATCTCTTATTTTGGGATGAGAGACCTGGCGGATACTTTCCAATTTGCATAAACCTCATTTTATCTGCCAACTAGCAACCCTTCGATTTTGGCTCATTTATCATAATAAGTTCCAGTTGCTCTCCTGCGGTGGGTATCTCCTCGTCCTGTACCATGTATCCGCACAGTCCTCTTCCTCTAATGGTTTTAGTGGGTTTGACCTCAATATCATATTCAAGGATCTTGGTGATCCAATTAGCTCTTTTTTCTATGATTTCTCCTTCCATGATATATTCGCGCACACTGGAATGAGTGACATAAACAAATACTTTGTTGCAAGAAACTAGATGGCGAAACTTTTTAAGTCCCTTCACTATTATAAAGGCCTTTCTTTCGACAAAATTATAATTCGTCTCATATTCCTTCAAGGTCCAGGAGTAGAACGCCACTGGATGTTCTCCCTTTCCTTCATCATCTTTTTGGGTTAGGATAGTAGCGATACTGGACTTACTATTGAATGCGTACATTATAAAATCCTTAGATAAATTTGGATTAACTAGTACTGAAGCTGAGGAAATAACTTCCTTGACCTTTTCAAAGCTTTCCTGAACTTCGGTCGTCCACTTGAATGCCTGGTCCTTTTTGAGCATTAGGGTGATCATCCTAATTATTCCCGTAAAGTCAGAAATAAACTTGCTAACAAAATTTACTTTTCCTAGGAAGGACTGAGCACCTTTCTTATTCACCGGAAGGGGAAGTTCCTTGATAGCTTTCACCTGTTCTGGGTTAATTGAAATTCCTTCCTTAGATACCACATGTCCTAATAGCTTGCCTTGTGGTACTCCGAATACGCATTTTTTTGGATTTAGGGAAACCCCGAACTCCTAGCACTTTTGGAAAACTATTTCTAAGTAGTCAAAATGATCATCCTTAGATTTAGAAAACACAGTAAGATCATCCAAATAAATTAGAATAAACTTATTGATTAGCTCATTGAATGCGATGTCCATTGCCCGTTGGAATGTTGCCCCTGCATTGGATAAACCAAAAGGTATTTTAGCATATGTAAACGTTCCCCACTTTGTGGTGAATGTGGTCTTGTGTTGATCCTCTTCTATAACTCGGATCTGATTGTAACCGGAGAAAACGTCCAGCAGAGAAAACATTTCCAATCTTGCAACCGTTTGTAATATTAACTCCATAGAAGGCAGGGGATAATGGTCCTTCAGGGATGCTCTGTTTAGGTCTCGGAAGTCCACACACAAATGGATATCCCTATTTTTCTTTCAGACCGGGACGAGATTGGATACCCAAGTACTATGCTTGATTGAGAAGACAATGCATGACTCAATTGGCTTAGTTAACTCTTGCGCCATTAGTGCTTCAATTTTAGGGTTTACTGGCCTCTACTTTTGTCAAACTGGTTTTGCACCTTTTTTTAGCTCAATCGTGTGCTAAATGATTTCAGGATCATATCCCTCTAGATCATCATAGGACCATGCCACTACTCCATATTTTTCATAGAAACTGATGAGTCTTTCTTTATCATGGTGTGGGACATCTTTCCCGACTTGAAGATTCCTGCCATCTGAGACCCGAAGGTCCACGTAATCACTTTTGTCTGCTACAAACTTCTGCCTATCATTTCTTGCATCATCACAATCAAAAAAAAAATTGAGAGTAACCAATCCTTTTGGAAGCTTGTTAGATTTGAGCTGCATAATTTTTCCTTCATAAACTTCCACAATCTTTGGTTGAAGCTAATCGGTGAATTCCCCCGACTGTTGGATGAACGAGGCGATGTGTTCGTCACTTTCAAAAACTTTCCAACTCTGATCATTGTCAGGAACTGCCGGTCAGACTAGTACTCGCATTGAATGTTCATTATGTATAAGGTCAAAGGTAGGATCAAACTGAGCACCAATCATAGCCATGTGATCTGCATTGCTATTTTGTCCTCAGGGAATAGTCTAGATGTTGAAGGATTCAAAACTCTCAACCAGGTCCCAAACTCAGTGCTGATAGGATCTCATATGGACATTCCTTGCCACAAAAATCCCTTGGACTTGGTTGACTATCAGTTCAAAATCTTTGAACACCATTAATTGCTTAATGCCCATTCGTTCCGCAAGGCTTAAACCTTGAACTAATCCTTCATATTCAGCCTCATTATTTGAACAAGTGAAATGAAAACGGAAAGACCTTAGCAATTTTTCATCTTGTGGGGATATTAGACATATCCCTGCTCGAGCGCCTTCTTTACTTCTTGCTCCACCAAAGTACAACATCCATAGCTCATTTTCTTGGCTACCTTCAGACTCTTTGGCAACCTTTGGGAGTACTTGGTCTTCATCATAAATTACATAGGCGCCCAATCCTGTAGCATGATAATTTCTAAAAGGGTCACTATCTATGTGTTCACTCAACAGAGCATCTTCCTTGTCATTCTGGTCTCCGCTCACCTTTTCTTCCTCTAGTAATTCAATGCAATACATTCTTGCTTGGTGATAGAGGTATGCGCGGCTTCAAAATTGATCAGAGCTTCATTTGCTACATGTTCAGAATGTAAAGCCTCTGATTCTATCTTCATTTTTGTGCCATTCTTGGTTCTAAGTATCAGATGTGACCAATCCAAGGACAAGTATCCACCCACCTTTGAAGTAAATTCTCGGGATAGACAGAGACCAAACATAGGAGGAACATCTATGATCATCGTTTCTTGTGGCACCGTGATACTAGGCCAAGAAAATAGAGTTAAAGGAAGTGCCTTGATGAAACCTATGATTTCAACTTTGTTCCCATCAAGCTACATTACCCCCCTTTTCATAGGTTCATAGTCGAGTCTTAAAGCTTCAGCTATCTGTTTAGGCATAACCATGGTGCTAGTGCCAGAATTAATCATAGCATTATGCAATAACTTCTTTCCTATAATAAGATTCAAGAAGAAGGGTTGGGGTTTTAACTTATCTCTAACTTCGACAGGGGATTCTTTTGTATTGTTTGTAAATAATTTAGCCAGCAGTATTTGATTAACAACCTCTGCACTGGAAAACTGCTCTGTTGGCACTGTGTTGACCTCTTCTTGAAGCACCTTCTGTAATAGCATTTTTTACTTTGGGATAGCTAGAATGTCCCATAGAGACACATTAGCGGATGACTTCTTCAATTTTTCTACCACATTAAAAGGTGACAAACTCAGAGGTTTTTTCTCCTTGGCTTTTGCTATAATAATTTTCTTCTGTGATTGAGATCGTGGCGGGGCGGTAGAAGTGCCAGGAATCTGATCGGAAGCACCTTTGAGTTGCAGGTTGGCTAGATGCGGAACAACTGACTTGCTGGTAAATTGCCTCTTTGAGCGCGTGCTATAATCATATTGCACTTGCGGTGTTTTGGATATAAACATATCATTAGCAAATACGGTTTCTTCTTCCTCTATACAGGAAAAAAGCGTGTGATCAGGAGCGATATCGGATTCTTGTTCTAGAGACATTCCTCGCATTTACGCAGTAAGAACCGCACTCTCCATTTGTGGTGAGGCATATATAAAACCTCTGTGATCTGTTAGCGTGCCTTGGCTGCATTGCTTCACCACCTTTTATTGCAAGTTGCCACGTGGACAGTTTCAGGACATATGCACATCGTTGGAAGGGAAGCACCACAGATTGATGTCATCAATGAGGTTGTTCTACCCTGTGGTTAATTCCCTACTCGAGCTTAGTGAAGTGCTCATCAGTGGAGTAGGCACTGGTACCATTTGGTTGGCAGTTGGAGCTGGTATATTAGTGCGAGGCATGCCCTAATACTAATTATGCTAATATGAGGACCACCCACCTTGATAGTTTTGATATGCAAGCTTCGGAGGCGTTGATTGGTTCTGCTTAAGAGTGGTTATATCATTTTCCATAGTCCGCAACATCTCTTTGAGGTCGCTCATTTCATCTTTGGAAGAACCCGATGTAGAGGCTACATTTTGTGGGGCTGCCGCATATGTGTACATCAACTAGGGAGTTGCGGGCATGCTAGTTGACACGACTTCTTATGTGGGAATCGATATTTCAGGAAATATCGGCATAATAGGTCGAGGAGGCAACTTTCCACAATCTATCAAATGATTCTTGGCTTTGACAGCGACACCATAAGCATCTGGTAGAGTAGCTCCTCCCAAAGACTTGATCATCATAGAAATGTCAGAATTAATGGACTTTAGATAAAATATGAACACCAACTCAGGAGTCAGGCATATAGTAATAGGGATCCTCTACCAATTTGTGTGAAATTGGGCATTAAAGTTCGTCAGAGCCTCCTAGGGGGCTCATTTTATGACAGATAGTTCATAATATAGTGAAGAGTGATTTCCATCATTTGAGAACCTCATAGAACGGATCTCCAAGCTCGTCCCAGGTGTGAATAGTGTTAGGCAACAGTGTTCGGTACCAATCCAATGCCTTTCCTTTAAAAGATGCGGCGAGAAGCCTCAGAGCTACATTTTGCACTGTAATCTCATGTACCAGACACGTCCACCACATCTTGCAAATGTTATGTGGGTGTTCTTGAGCCATCTCCGGTAAACTTAGGTATAGCTTTCATAGCTGAAACTGGGATAGCGCCATAGACAGCGGGTGCTACCAAGGCTGCTAGGGGACTTCCGGCGTCCCATGCCACGTAATTTTTGTTGGCGGCCGACAACATGGTTAGAGGAATGGGTGGCGAGAGTGGAACGGTTACCAACTGATTTGTGCCTTGCACTATTTCTAGTGGAGGTACTAGTAAACTGAGGTTTCCTATGGTTTGGGATCTAGTTACAGGCCAATGGCTCATACACCCTTTTAAAATGCAAATTCATTTAAGCTCAGTCCCACCGGGTGTGCCAGAAAAAGAACAAACTGTTGACGCTAAGATTTGACGAGGTAACAGTGTCTTATGGGAAACTCAGTTTATGGGGGACCCTTTTGTGCTAAATTGAGTGACCTCTGAGTTTTTAGAAAAGTCGGCTTCTTCTATATAATGGGGGTTTGGAAGGGAAAAGGAAACAAATATAATAAAATAAAGTTTAACCTAAGGCGATGCACCAAGACTTAATGATAGGCACGATAAATCATAGATCTAAGGGCTCGATTGGTGTTTGTAGTGTTCTAGAAAATTAGAAACTAAAGATTACAGCATAGACAATCCATTCATTGACATAAAATAATATTGCATAAATTCCTACTGCCAAGAAGAGTCATTAGACATGGTCTAGGTCAGCAAACTTGCATTCAACATATATAGAAGTTCTCAAATGAAATGTCTAGACAATAAAAACATAGTTTATAGTTTGATCAAATAGCATGAAATAACAAAAAGGCCAAACAATTGGCACAGTCTGAGAGTTTTTACAATAAAATAAAATAGCAAAAAAGGCTTGGCATCTTTAACTAAAACCAGTGTTTCCTCCAAATTCCAGACCCTTTTCTAACAATAGAGAAAAGTATATATAGCAGGAAAAAACCCCCACCGTTTCGGAGAGCAGTAATAGAAAAGATTTTGCAATCCCCTAAAAATGATGCAAAAATCATAAAATTCCCCAAGCCATTGCAACAAAAACGATTTGAAACCAAGCATCTGGTCATCCCAGGCACAGGTGCATCCTCTGCAAATGATGGCGGTGGTCCCGAAAAGTCTTAATCAGACAAGTGTCACCATCCCGTGCAAATTATTATGACACGTAGTAGCCAATAGCAACATTTGGTTCATCTGGTCCATTGCCCGAATATGAGATCCGCCAACTAGACACGTGGCAACCTTTCGCTGCCCGTGTGAACCTCTATTGCCACTGAAGACTTGTGCTAAGGCTACATGTGTCGAATGGGCAAAGCACTTAACCAATAGTGGAGGGAATGATCATCAGCCGGATGCAAAACAGAATGCGTGGCAGCATTTTGCTGCCCGCAGTTGTTCTTTCATCTCTACGCTGAAATTTTTGTGAAGAGCAAACACGTAGCAAGAGTACACCGCAGATAACAATTGTGGGGGCCAAAATTTTTTTTTGGGAATGAAGGCTTCATGGCACTCGAGCGAAGCCCAATGAGGAAGCAAGAAGAATGATCAAAAGTATCCCGCAGCCATGACACGTGGAAGCATAGCGGGGATTCCCGGGATGCGAAAGGAATGCAGAAACTCGGGGTTGTGAGGAGTAGACACATGGAGCGAGAGAGCAGAACTTAGATAAAAGGTCGATTTGATTACTTGTGATGCACGGGCCAATGCATAGAGGAAAATACACCTGAAGGGAGCTCGTTAAATATTTATTAACAATATGCATAACCCTAATCTTATCTTGAGCAACAAGATAGCTCAACAAGATAAGGATGACAATAATTAATCTAGGAATTAAAATATTACCTAAGTAAAGTTATGCAAGTGTAATTAAATATTAATTACACTAACAGTAAAGAAATATGCAAAGGAGACAACTTTTTTGGTATCTACTAATGAGTGCATTATAAAGGCAATAGAACCTAGAACTCTATGGATAGAGCCTCTAGGATATGAAATTGATGAACAAACAGTTTAGAATCTCATCGAAATGTTAAGCAGCAATAAGGATCCCATTTTGCCTTGACATCGTACATATGAAGAAAATTCTACTGAAGTGCATTTGGAAACTTCAGTACCTCAAAGGGCTAAAAGGGTAAACAAAAATGATGAGGCATTCTTCAAAATGCATTCACTTTCTAAGGATGATGTTGAAAGGCTAAGGGAAGTTGTTGATGAGAAGAGGACCAAATTAGTTGAAGTGCCCTCTGGGCCTAGAAGATCAAGAAGAGCACCTTCCACCACTACCTCTACATTACCTAAAACACCTCGTGTTGCTACAATAGTGAAAGGAAAGCAAGTAGAGCATAGTGCTCCAACAATAGTTAATGTAATTGCTTTCTCTAGACCCAACACCAGAGCTTCTAAGAAGAGAAATGTACCCCCTATTACATCATCTACTACCCTCGAGAAATGGGTAAAACAAAAGGATAATAGAAAAAGGAACTTGAGTGATGCTAAACAGGAATAGATCAACCTTGGCTTCCAAGAAGAGAAACAATTGAAGAGGAATAGAAGAACTAGTGCCTCCACCAGCAATGAAAAGATCTCACAGGCAACTAGAATAGAAAATATTGTGGATTCATCTAATGAAGAGGAGACATAGGATGAAGAGAATGCATTCACAATTCATGTGCATGAGAAGAAGAGAGAAGAAGGAACATGAAAACCTATGGATGACATGCCCAGCTCTCCTCTGATAAGTGATCATCCACCTCTAAAGATGGAAGCTTTAGTAAATAATATGATAGAAACTAAGGACTTTCTAGCTACTGCTAAGTTTTTTGATGAGGTTAATGAAGAATACAAGGAAACAATTGTAAATGATTTCATTCAATACATTGTTATTTTTTATGATAATATGGAAACCATAAGGTAGAAGGTGACTGACAATGTATGGGAAGCTCTAGTACAAGGAAGGCATGAAGTTATAACTGTTGATGACAAAATCAAATATGATGCCTTGAACAGATACAGATCCTCCATATCTAAGGAAGATGATGCTACCCTATTAAATGAATGTTCTAAGTTGTTCAGGGTCAAATAGAGAGTCACTCTTCTAATGACTAAAGAGAAAGACAATATAGAAAGAAGGAAAGAGACTCTTGATATAGTAAGGGAAATGGAAAAGAATTATGGGATGACAACTAGTTCTTCATCTCATACAACTCAAGCACGGGAGCCTACTAATGTCACAAAAGTAAAGTACCATATTTTTTTGGAAAATGTTGGTGAAGTACATGCTACTTCACATAAGTCTGCTCCTCCAAATGATACAGAGGAAATAACCAGCAAAAACATTGAAGATCAACATAAAAATTATACCGGTAACAATAAAAAAGAACACCATGAGAATACTGGTGAAGAAGATAAAAATGAAGATGAAGGAAACAAAAATGAAAATCATAATGATGGAAAAGATGATGAATACAAGGTGGAAGAAAAAAAAGAAAAACCACCAGAAAAACCCTCTGGAGAAGAAGAAGAGGAAAATAAAGAAAATAAGGAAGAAACAAAGGTTGGAAGAAGTGAAGAAGAATCCCCAAAGACTACTAAGTCATCAAATCCATCCAGAGAATCATATGGAAATACTCTTAATGATCTATTGAAAAGGAAAACAAGGATTCAGCCAATTCTACCACCTTAGTTGATTCAACTTCCATCACATCCAGGTTATGTGGATTTGAGTAAAATCTCACCAATTGAAAGGATAAAGATTTGTTGTACTTTTCTTGACTTTGGTACACAAGAAATTTTTGAAACTTATCAGAAAGGGATTGAATTGGTAAATGATGCTATTAGGGCTTTGTAGGAGACAACTCTCGGTGCTACAATTAATGATTCCTTAGCTCCTATTGAAAATTTAAAGCTCTTGGTTGATTCATTCAGGGAATATACCTCTATCCTTAACAAGTAGACTAAAAAAGAGACTGAGTCAAGACTTTTAGAGAAAAGGTTACTAGTTTTGCAAGATAAATGTGTTACCACACACAACAAGGTGTTGCAATATCTAAAAAAGGTGAAATATTGTGAAGAGAAATCCCATATACTATTTGTATATTGCATGCAGTGGTTGAATGCCACTCGAGGCATTAAAGATTTAATGAACTCAATAGAGTCTCAACTTTCCAATTCCTCTAAAGCCTACAAAATTGCAGATGAGGGAAATTATGATGCATGAACTTCTATAGCAGACTTGCAGAGCAAGTTTTACACCTTACAAAGGCAGAAAGAAGATGCAATGAGATAGTTTGGACAACTTGGAGATTTGGTAATGTCTAGACACATTCCTATATCAAGTTCCTTGGTGGATGCAGAGAAACTAGAAAAGATGAATCTTAATCCATACACTCTAGAAGAAGGAGAAGAATGCTTAGTAGAATTGGAATCATTGCATAACACACTTTCTAGAGTGAAGGGGATTTGGGATGATGGAAAACCTACTTGGAAAGCTATTCTCTAGGAATTAGAAGGTGCTCCTAGTTCCAATTAAATGTTTCTATTCATTTTTTTACATCCTTTGTCCTTGATGTCAAAGGGGGAGAAGGTTCTATGTGGAGAAGGGTTTTTGTAGGGAGAAAATAATGTTGTGAAGAAATTTTTGGTCTTAGAGAAGTTATGTGTTTTGTGTATATCTAAAAGGGGGAGTTCGCACAATTTTGGTTTTGGAGTGTGAAGACAATTTTTGAAGGTTCATTTTTGGCACATGTTGCCATCAATGACAAAGTGAGAGATTGTTGGAAGAATGAAGAAGATTCCCTCTGGTGTCTTTTCATTGATGCCAACATTGTTTGGTGATAGTTTTTGTCCATTTGTAAGCAGTGCTTCAGTTACTTTTATCCGGTAATCTGATCTAGAATTGTTCATATTAAAAGATCGACCTATGTGGTTTTAATATGTTTTTTAGGACTATTAATTACATCTATGGACAATTTTTCAACGATTTTGGTTGAATGGGATAAAAGATATAAATGACAGAAGTTCAACATACAAGTATTCCTCTGGCTGACATGGACAAGTGGTATGAAGATACACTTTGTGGATGTTAAAAGGATCTTTATTAGGTTTGGGCCAACCTAATTTATGTCTTTCATGTTTTGTTTTGAGCACAAAAGAATTTTTGGTTTGAGTCGACAAGCTATTTTGAATTGATTATGTATACACTCAATTAGGCTGACCTAATTGATGTATGTAGATGTAACAACATATATATATGAAACATTTTTGTATTGAAGGAAGAATATATAGATGTGTGTGTATGTGATATGTGAAAGACTTAAGTAGTAAAGTGTGACAGTGTGATATTGTGTGAAGTTGTAGGTAGTTGTTGTGAACTTGAAAACTGGTGTAGGGTTTTGTATTCCAAAGCTTAATTGGAACTAAACTCAGCACATAGAAGGTGTATTCATTAGTTCATCCTTTTGGCAGTGAGCCACACTCCCTTTTGTAATCATTTTAGGCTGTGAGCCTTTTAAGGACAGTGTGTCCTGGTAGTGTTCCCTTGTAATATTTTATGATTGGTTATAATATATTGTGAGCTAATCCTCACCATGGTTTTTCCCATTCTAGTTTTTCCACGTAAAAATCCTAGTTTTCATGTGTCATGTGTTGTTATGATTCCTTTCATGTTTTCGTTTATAGTTGCAGCTAGATATGTTTTAATTATTGAATGGTTAGCAATTAAATGGTTTAGTAGAATATTGATTCACCCCCCCTCTCAGTATTATGGGTGCTCAACACATATTTATAGTGCGGTCATCTCTTCCCTAGTCATATAGTATTTCATCTCCCTGGATTGATTGTGCAACTATGCAATACTCAAGAGATGCATATTGCAAGGTACACACCACGAAGTATTCTCCACCATATTTTTCCCATGCCTTTTTAATGTATCAGGGGTATCTCTAATTATATTTTACTTTTCCTCATTATTGATTGGTCTCCTGTCTTTCCAATTCATTTTGTAAGGAATATCATGTAATATTGGCCTCTCATTTCTATGATGGTTTGCCTGCTTATATTGATTGGTGTTAGGGTTTTTCAATATTCTAAATTCATCCCTTCTACCAATCTTCCCTAAGGCTTTTCTATTATTTTCTATATTTAAAGAAGCTCTGAGTGCTTCGATAAGGGTAGGAGGATTCCTTGTTCTAAGTTCATAACTTGTTTTTGGATCAAATGAATTCAAGTAAAATACTAGGCACATAAGATCTATGGGCTTCAAATCAATTGGAATTTTATTGAACAACTTCATAAGTATGGTGTTAAAATTTGTAACTAATTCATTGAATATTTGTTAACTCATGTAAATCAAACCTTGGGTCATTGTGATCCCCAAACTACTCCTTGAATATCCTTTTGAACTTGGCCCAAGAACTAATTGAGGCATTAGGTAGATTTTTGTACCAATTTCTTACATCCTCTATTAATGACTATATGAACAACTTCATGTAAACATCCTCATGTTGTATGTCAAAATTGTCCATGACTGTTTCAAATGCCCTTATGTGATCCTCCCCTGATATAGCATGGTTCCTAGAGAATTTTGGTACTACATTCCTTACATCATTGTCAATTGCATTTGGGTACCCTTGAATACCAAAGAAGTCAAGTTGTCTAAATCTGTCTATATTCATAGGTCTTCTTCCAAATTGACTTTGTATTTGATGAGGCTGGTATTATTGATGATGGGATCCTTATTGGTGTTGATAGTGGTGCATACCTTGCTTCATATTTTGAATAGGACCTCCATGAGGGTGCACATTACTTTATACATTTTGATGGGGAACTTAATGTTGATAATGTTTGGTGTATTGATTGTGTCATGATTTTGATATTTTACTCCTCCCTAACAAGGAGGAAATGGATAAGCATTTCCAATAGACTGAGAAGTAATGTTAACATTTGGTGGATTTGAAACTTGTGATGTAGGAACATTTTGTTGTGTATGATGGGCATTGCTTGTTTTCCCAAATTTCCAATTGTATTACAAGGCACTTGTGAAGCTAAAGAATTTCTTGCATTTGTATACCCACCCTAACTAGGGGTAGGTCTACGTTGGGACCCATTTGAAATGGGTTGGGTACTCAACTGGAGTAGTTCTTGAGACATTTCTTTTTTTTTCCTTATCAATTTGAGCCTTTCAATTTGTGCTAGCATTTGTTCCACCTCTTCTTTCAACTCTTGATTAGTCAATTGTTTGGTAGAGATCTCATTGGCATCAGTAAAGTGCACCATTCGAGGTGTTTTCTCCAAAGACCTATGCTGTAAATTTTCAGTATGTTGTTGAGTTATTTTTTCCCCAAGGTCTCTTCTTGCTTCAGCCTTAATTATCATTACATAAATAAATTATGTCAATAAATTGCTTTATAGTTGCTATTTAATTAAATTGTTATCTAGATATTAATATGTTCTAATTGGAATAAAAGTAGTTTTAATTATTTACATATTAGTTTTATTAAAACTATGGGTGAAGGAAAATAAATTTTATTTATTTATTATTTAGATAAATGTGTGTGAAGATAAATTGCTAAAAATTATGTTGAATATAGATATAGGAAATTGTATGGTTAATTATAAATATATAATAATATTAGAAGTATATTATATATATATCCAATAATATTTTTGTAAGTAAATTAAATAGCATTTACTTTTGCATTTACTTTTACATTTGCATAAGGCATGAGGGAAAGGTAAGTGGTGAAATTTATAGGTTATTTTAAAACAAAGACAGCATAAACCATTTCTTTCTCTTTGGTTGGAGGCATTGTAGGGCGACGTCAAAAATATTTTATTCCTCCTGGAAACTGAATTGAAACAATTTGAGTACATTTAAAATGGGGCCTATCTATAGGCTATAGGGACATGTTTTTGGGGGAAGGAGAATAAAACATGCCATTGCAGTTATATATGGAAAAAAGTTTGTTCCTAAAAAAGGGGGGGAGCCCTGGATATGGTCAAAGGATGGACTGGTTCTGAAGGGGGGATTGAAGAGTCTGGCTAATCATTCTAAGACTCTAGGGGTGTCGCTTTTGAATCTTGTAGGCGATAAAAAGGACTTTGTACAATCTGCATCGGGAGAAATAAACAATATGTCATAAGAGACTGCATTAGTAAGATAAATGGTTGGCATTGGGACAATAGAAAGGGCTACGAATATTTTTCAAAGAGTAGACCCAAGCATAAATCAATTGTTGTCTAGGCTACTTTTCAATCTCACACACTTAGGTTCAGGTGCGGAACGTCTACTTCAAACAGGAATGGAAGCTTGTGAGATTGTTTAGCACATCTTCAGGTGAAAATAAAGGTGTGTTTTGCTCCTATTTCATCAGCACCTGATGTTTTTCTTGGGAAGCAATATAAAGAAATGGTCTTATCTTGTTCATTAGCTTAAATTATTGAAGCATGCATATTTTGTGATAGACAAAAGTCTAATTAATAGTAATCCACAGGTTCGATAGTATCAAACTCATAAGGTTACTTAATGATATACTAGCAATGGATATCTAAGACTAAATTGCTCCTACTATTCTCTTTACGGTTGCTTTACCAATAAATAACTTAAAACAATAATAACATTTGAAATAACAAAAGGAATATACAATAATAAAACACAACACAAATCACACGACACCAAGGTCCCTCTAGATAAAATCTAGTTGGGCGAAAAGCTTTAAGGGTATGTGATTTTCATTCCATCACTATTTTCCTGTGCTGTTATAACATATAAGTTTTCCCAATAATGGCTTACGGGGAGCTGTCCTAGCTATATAATCTCCTTTATCTCTATTTTTATTTTGTTTTGAACAACAAATCTCTGCAAATTTTCCAGTCTCTATTCTTCTTGAATTGATAAGACAATTTCTCTTGAGCTATCCAGTCGTCTACCTCTTCTAATTAGTTAGTTGTTTTTCTCTTGGTTTGTTATCTTTCTCTGTCACCGACACTTGTCTTTCCTTTTGTTATTCCAACTTTGGAAGTTGGAAAGTCAGCATGGTGGTAAAAACCATGCGTACAATTTCCATGACATTCAAAACACTCTAACACCTGCTCGGGAGGAGAAAGAGCAATGGTTTTCCAGCCTGGACAAAGAGGTATAACTGCACAAAGAATAAATAATAGCCAACATGACCTCCAAATCTGTTGCTACCCCAACGTAATAGTCCACCCTAATGACATAATAAGCCACTACCCAAGTTGATGTCTTGATGAGGATCGATTGTCTTGTGTATGTTATTTTAAGGGGGAAGCAGTCTGAGTGTAGCACATGTTTACCTTGCACAAAGGCCATCTGCATTGCAGTAAAGATGTATTAAATTATTTGAGGAGATTCTATTTTGGCGTTGACACCCAATTTCTTTTTATATTTAGCTTGAACACATTATGAAACATAACAGTGGCAAGATTGTAAAAGAACATTATTAGGAATAGTACATCCAGTGCCCTCAAATTTCATGTTATGTTAGATGTGGGATTGTAACACAGAAGTTTCACCCTAAACACTTCAAAGGGAAAAAATGTACTGTTGATGAGAATGGCACTATAGGTACCAGTGGTGGTAACATTCCTCCCACAATCCTTTAGCCAACAGAGTTAAGGTATGCAATTTCCCATATAATGTATTAGAATCTTGTTATGAACTTTTGAATCTCAAGTTTTGTTTCAAAGTATAATGTTATTTAGAAGTACATCAAGGGACCTCTGTTTAGTGCAATCAAGTGAATTGTTGGGAATGATTATGGTATTTGGCTTTACACCTGCCGCTCCTTATATTTGACATTGATTTTGTTTTGATTTCTTGTTGATGGTTTTGTTAATGATGGTATTCATTAATATGTAATTGAGAATTATTCTCCTCTGCATCGTAGTCTTGGTTATTGAGATCCTTTGATTTATTTTGGAAGCCTATTTGGTAGGAATTTGGTTTACTGGACTTAGCATTAAACACTAAATAATTTGATACTTCTTACGTTTGCTTTCCTTTTTGTGCTTTATAACTTATGCTTTGTAATTCTTGGTGCGCACTGTATATGTGCCTTCTTTAGTTTTGTTTTCCGTTTTTAAATGATGTCTATTTTTCTTTAAAACATCTTAGCCTTGAGACATGCATATGAAATATATATATATATATATTGTAAGCATTGTATATGCGCTAGGTTAGCAATTTTCTTTATATATGAATATTCATTGTGTATTATGTAATATATATGCACTATGATGTAGTTTGAGAGCTAGGTTTGGATCTGATATCACTTAGTAAGCTTTGATTTTGATTTTCATGCACCGTATCTTAAAATATCGGCCCTATGGTTTCAGTGTAGATGAGATTCAATGTTTTCAACTCATTTTATGTGGCCTTCGATTAGTTGCATATACATATAGATATATTTAAATTTGTGTGTTATATATATATGTATCTCTATGAATATAAGTATAATTATGTTTGTTACATTGTAGTTGATATTATATACAGTAACTAGATTATATATATATATATGTATAGACATAAAGATATAAAAGCTAATAAATGCATTACTATATTGCAATTTAATAATCTTGTTGACTGTGTGAAGTAATAGATTACATGAGTTGAGTCAAGTAAGTGGAATTTTATTTAAATTGAAGACATGGTTTTATACATAATTGGGAATTGAAGGATTTTTTCTGATGACCTATTATTAATCTCCTGCATTATGGTGTAAGGAGAAATTATGAACTCTCCCTCCCTCACTTAGTCAAACTTGATGTATGTTTATATAATAATGTATACTCATTTATTTATTTTTCAATAGCTTATATATGTATTTTGATAGGGCTAGGATTACTTTCTTAAATTCTTATGTGATTGGCTTATGACTTTCAGTATACTTATGTGATGATTGAAAAGTTATTGAAGGAAGAATTGTCTCTTTCGCAAATATTTGGAAAGATTCATGATAGAGGTGACACCATCATAAATTCATGTGCAAGGATGATGCATTGGAAAAACTTGAAAAAGTAACTTGTAACTACAACCAAGACAAAGGGCTATTTGTATGTTATGAGTCTGATTCTTATAAATATTAGTCCATATGAAATGTGGAAGTGTTAAGAAGATAACCCATTATGTAGAGGATCTGTGTAATCCTCTATAGCTGAATTACTTCATGCTAAATGTGTAATGAAATTGAAATGGTCATGTCAGTGTGACAATATGATCATTTTCAGTAAGGTACCTTTAACCATTATGAATTTGTAGCCAGTAAGGCTTTGCCCGTGAGGTATTTCATTAAGCCAATGAGGCACTTTGACAAGTGGTTTTTCATCCCTTCGAGGGTTTTCCACTCATGAAATCTTTGTGATATGGTTTCTTTATGAATGCATTTATGATCTTGCTATCTCCTTAATTTGCATTACATTATTTGAATTTACATGTATTGATGTGATGATAATTCATGTGTAAGCCTACATGGCTAAATATAATGAAGGCACCACCTTGTTTAAATATACTTTGATTCATTCGCATGTGTAACTCCATTTGAATTTAGTGACAAAGTAATTTAATTATTAATCCTCTATTTCTGCACCATTTTATAACTATGTTATTTTACTAACTTAATTTGGAAATTAAGGGTTATAATCGGTAAGTGAGTTTCGTATCGTTACAATATCTATATAGGTTATTTTTTCAAGAGGGTTGAGAGAATCCCTTGGTAGAAATTTTTTGCTGTTATGAAATCCCATCCCAGATAAAGGGCTATTACATACATTGAAGTGTTGTTCTGAGGTCTTCCCTTGTTCATTTTGCAAATTATCATGTAATTCTGTGATTACAAGTGCATCTGTAGAGACTCCTTCCTTATTATCAGGTATTTTTGAAGTGGGAGGGGAGTTTGAAACATTCTTATTCTTTTTTACCACTTTTTATCTTTATTCAATGAGTTATTTTGACTCCCTTGGTGAAAGGACCCTCTACCATCCATCTTAGGAGAAATTGTGATGCTTTGATGTTTGAAAATTAATCTCTCTTATTTGAAATTCAATTGATCACTCATATAATAATTTTATAGATATTTTTAACAAAAGTCGCCACCTCTTTTAAAGAGCAATGAATTTTATTTTTTGGGTCTTTTCTTTCAGTAGAGTTATTTACCTATCTTTTCACCACTACTACACAACTTTACTCAAGCTTGAAATTTTAAAATATGAACCCAAAATTTATATTTACACCTTTTGATTCTTGTATTTTCCCAATGATAGTTACTTATGTTCCCTAGTAGAGTCACCAACTTTTTGGTCTAGACTTAGATGGAGGAAGAAGATTCTATAATTTTCAAGCTTTGTTTAGATAAAATTTGAAAATTTAGTGAGTCTTTCATAGGATGGTCTACAACCAAATTCCAAAGTTTATCCTTAATAGAGTCACCAATCTTTTGGTTCCCAAATCAGCAAATTGTTAAACCATAAAATTAAGCCAAGCTTTATGATCATGTCTAACAAGTGATCTGGCCAATGAATGGAACTAACCAAGATGGTTATGATTCCCTACTCTTTATGCTTTGCTATGCCTAGGCGGGTGTAGCCTTATTCACCTACTTGTTCTCTAGTATTGACTAGTGATGATCAAGAAGATTGAAACATTTTGCAAATTTGGAGAGTTTGTGTGATCAATAATTTTTTCAATTATATCATCTTCATAATTTTTCAATTAAATCATCCTCATATGATCACAATCTTTTCAATTAAATCATTTTCTATCAATATATTTCAGACTAGCATGAGGGTTTGAAATAGACAATGGAAATATACATCTAACTGCTACTCCTACTCCTACAACAGAAAACTAAGTTGTATGGGAAATATTTTTACAAAATATTGTGTTGGGGTGGAGATGATCATTGCCTTTCTTCCACTGGGTAATGGAATCAAGATATGGATGATTTGTTTCTTCCTTTTGGTTACAACTCGAATTGTTTGGCACTTTTAAGTATTTATGACTTGCATAAATGTGCTAGGAATTTAATTACCAAGCTCTTCTTACTAATCCAAATGAGTTTTTTAGATTACTATGATTTATTCAAATGAGTTTAATTCTTCCTTGAAGAAACCAATTGGACAAACCACACAAAATAGTGATTTTTCTTTGATAAACTAAACATACACTTGATATATTGATTTAAATAATAAGGAACATCAATTTGGAGACAACAAGATAACCATTATTCAATGCATTCAAAAAACAATTGAAAACCAAAATTCAATCACCAATGTATAGCTTCATCTCCATGACTTTGTTTCAAAAAGGTTTTTACAATATAAGGCCCTTCTCCAAAAATTTCCCCCTTCCTTCTCTATATCTTTCTATCACAGTCTTTTTTTCCCTCTTATAGGTTGATGAGGGAAGCGACAAGCTTCAGAAGTTACAATTTCAAAACAACTTTTCAGTTAACCCCCCAGAATACAAACTAGACAAGTATTAATTATAATTTTTATGTCCATAATTTACATAAATACAATTAACTTAAGAGAAATCATAAAGGTAACAGTATTTTAACACTAAAGACCAAGCACTTGTTGCACATCCAAATTTTGTTAATATCCATGAGGCACACATGATCATCCGATATGGCAAGGTCCCCTCTTCATGATGATGAACCCAAGGCCTAGTTCTCCACAGCATTGCCGACACTAGATTTCTTCTTCAGGGGGAGCCAAATATTTCTACTCCCATTGGAACACAATGTAGTTATTGAGCCATTTGAACTCCTAAATTTGCGTCATGTTTTACAAGTGACTTTTCCATCTACTATCCAATAACCCTTTAGCTTCCATGATGAACTTCTGATAACCTGAATCCAATGCGATCATCCCATCTAGGATCAAATTGAAGCTCTACACATTTACCTAGTACGCCTTCTACAAATGAGTAAGGAAATTTGGAACTATTTGACTGAACTCCCTTTTCCAATCATTAAAACTTTTAAGAAGATCATCGTCCCCCAAAATATTTGGCACAAACCAATGTTTAAGTGTATGGAAGGACTCTATTCTTGCTTTGATTTTCTAATCTTCTCCAAACATATACTAGAATTCATCCATGACGATCTTCACCATTCTCTTGGTAGGCTTCAAGGCTGTAAGGGCATCCACACTTCTTTGTAGCACCTTTCATAATGTTATCAAGGTATGATGGATGGGCTGCCACTTTTTAAATAGGGGATCCAATATTGGTACATGAACTCTCATTTGTTCCAATGCTTGAGACAAGGAAATGTAGCACTCATGCACAGTTTCTATCTTATCCACAATCATCTTGACTCAGTGTTCCAAAATCCCATCCAATGTACTAAGAATCTGACTTTTCACCCTTTCTTGTGTATCCTCATTTAGTCCTTTTAAGTTTTCAATCTCCTGCTCTAAACCTTTTTTAAGTGCATTTACCTAATCAATAGGAACTTTGTGTTGCACATATGGTTGTTGTTGCACCAAAAGATCAACCTATTAATGCCTAATACAACTGCCAGAGTTAATGAATCCACGAAAGGCAATTAAGCCATGTCACGAACCCAAGCATTTGCGTTGCAAAACATAAGGAGACCAAGGATGGACACCTTGCAACAATCCCCCCAATGCAAGTGAGGGGTTCAAACCCATGACCAAGGCTCTAATATCAATTGTTGAGCAAGACAACTAAGAGGGGGGTGAATCAGTTGTAGCAAATTTAACCTTTAAAACTTTTACTGGAGATTATATTTATTACCATTCACAAATCCTTTACTCTACTAATATGAGTAATCATTAAGTGTAAAAGTAGAAACTGAAAGAAGCCAATAACATTAAAATTATGTGGAAAACCTAATAAGGGAAAAACCACAGTGAGTATTATCTCACAATATAGAGAATATCAAAACCGAATACAAAGGATCACTTCCAAAAAAGCTCACTACCAAAATAGGACTCACTGTCCAGAACAAGACTCATTGTCTAGTAAGGGTTAACCACCCAGAAGGCTCACTACCACAAAATCACAAAAGAAGACAGAAAATATTTCTTACAAATAGAATACAATCTCAATGCAACAAATATTTCCACCACAATTCACTCACATACTTGTAGACATGCTTGAATGATAGAGTACACCTTCAACTCACTGCCTCTGAAACCTTGCCACTTGAATTTCGCACTGAACTGCTCAAACTTGCATCACACACACACACACACACACACACACACAATTTCTCATCTATCTCACATCTATCTTTCTCTTGCATTCATTCACACTTATCTCAACCATCTCAACTTATATTTATACCATATTCAATCTTGAAACACATCCAAAGTCAGCCATACTCCATTTGTATTTACAAATTCAAATTAGGGCGGCGCCAAAACATTCTACAGTGGAATTAGAATGAGGGCAACCCAAACACACACTTAATGAGGACCTAAATGAGTCCCAACACACCTCAACATGCTTCCATGATGTCATAACCCAATTTTTATTGCATATTTATTATAATATGGAAAATTGAATTATTGAACAAATTCAATATATATTAAATGAAATTTTAGAATTTTCAAAAATTTGAATGAAAGAAGTTGCTTGATGTTGACTTTGCGAACTTTTGGAAATTATTTTATATGTTACCAAGAATTGAATGTTACTGATAAATTTACAAGTGTGAGTGTGTGCAGTTGTAGGGTGAGAGGTTGAAGGATGAGAACACAGTTGAAGTAGGATTGTTTAGTCGGATCGAACAGTAAGTCTGTTGGAATCTGGGTGCACACACCACAAATGGCATGATGATTTGCATTTGAACTATTTTTGAATATATAGAAGAATGCAATTTCATTACTTAAATTGTTTTCATTATTAAAATGAATGGCTTGTAGATTAAATTATCTACTCAAACTCTGTGTTTTGAAGAAAACGAAAGAAAGTATTGTAAAGAATGATTAAAAAGGATAAGAGACTTCATTATGTGAAAAAATAGTGAAAATAAATTATTTTAGTTTACATATATGGAACCTTGAGATGAGATTAAAAGTTCCTTTCTTAATTTAAATAATAGCATATGGAACTTAAAAGCTCTTCCAAAGAAACAATTTTCACAAGAATGTATATATATATATATATGTACATAAATAAAAGAAAATACATACACACATATATATAGTATTTGGAAACATGGAAAATATGAATGAAAACATATAAATACATACATACATACATATATATATATATAGTACATATATATACATGCATATACATATATACAAACACATATTTAAATTCGATAACCTATATATTTTAAATCGGACTGTTCAAAATCAATGAGAAATCACAAGGAAATCCATAAAGGACATGGGCTGCCACAGTTTTAATGACAATATTCAAACCAAGAAGTGGTCGGTGGCATGGAAATAATGTCATCACCCAGAAACATGCAAAACACAATGTTGATTCCATTTTTGAAAATATACCTGGGTAAAAAAGTAGAGAAAAAGAAAAAAATTGAGGATTCGAAAGGAAAAAGCAAAGGAAGAACTTGAGACAAGGAAAGATCCAAGGGAAAAATCTCAAAAGCTTGAATTGGAGGTAAATCATTTTCTTTAAGAAATCAACTTGTTCTTATTACCATTTTTGTATCATGCTTGAAGTATTTCTTCAACTTAATCGAGTGTTTTCATAGCTGAAGAAAATTTGAGTCATTGTTCTATGTTTGATATGGCCTTGAGCTAAATGTATAAAGTTTTGTTAATCCACTTTGTGGAGGTCACATGGCCTACAACCTGCTAGTTTGGAAAACGTAAAGATTTAGAGCCTTTGTGGCTATATGTAGAGTTAGGTCGAGGCTCAAAATCCTTATAAGGCTCGACCATCATTTCTACTATGCATGATAATGCTTAGCCTTAAGAAGGCTTACAAAAATTATTCTGTATGACTTTTTTTTTTTTTAAATTATTCTTTGTAAAGGATCAAATATCGATCATGTGGGAGGGCATGAAATCCCTATATTTTTTATTTCAATTTGTATATTTACTAATGCTTGTTATCGAATGGGTCAATAACAGAAAGGGGCTTATTCGAATTATTTTAGAGCTTGCATATGTATGCATATTGTTATTTTATGTGAAGCCAACCTCGTTTGATAGGAACAATGGAATGAATCTAGGTTTGAGATTCACCAAGCCTTGCTTGGTTCGATCTAGAAGATTGATGGGTTGATTCCTGAATGTGTAAATGGTATAGACATAAGTCTACATATTGAATATTATTGCATGCATGGTATAAACAAGTATTCCCATAAGGGAAATTTTGAATATAACTTTTGATGCTAAGAAAGAAAGCACCCAACCTATGAGATTGGTCGAATCTAGGGCAACTTAATATTTTTTTGTTGTAGCATGAATAGACATGAGTATTGTTTAGAACCCGAAACCTCTATGTCATTCTCTTGATCGAAATATTTACTCAAGTTTTTCATCGACATACATGTCATACTTGGTTTCTTTTAATATTAAAATTTCTCATCGAATTTTTCAATGATGAAAGTATTCAAGATTTGAATATTAGACATTTTGTTTTCATTTGTGGAATTGGGCTATTTGATTTGTTAGAAAAAAAATTTGGATTGCATGAAAATTGACAAATGAGAAGTTGTAGATAATATTTGTTACTAACAAAACAACATTGTTAATTTTTAGTTCATTGTGGAAAACCCATTATGTTTTAATTTAAAACGGTGAACAATTAAATGTAGTGTTGCCATTTAGCTTCTAAACAGCTTGAAACAACAATAAGTAATTGCAAATAGTGAGTGTTATGTTGAGAAACAACATTTTTCTGTCATTAAATGTAACTGTTTAGTCTAAAATAGTATTGTAATGATGTAAACAGTGAATAATCTTTTGTAAACGACACTATTTTGTTGTTATGTTAAATTTGTAGTTGAAAACCACCTTACTCATTAAACTGTTTAGTTGGAATAGCTTTGGAATAGTTGTAAATAGTGAATGTTCATATGTAAACAACTTGTCTTATAATTGTTTAGTAGGAAATAGTACATGTTCTATTTAAACAGTGAATGTTCATATGTAAATAGCTTGTGTTATAACTGTTTAGTAGGAAACAGTACTTGTTCTATTTAAACAATGAATGATCATATTTAAACAACAATGCTAGAGTATCACAGTTGTGAGAATTCAATAACAGTGTGTGTGAAACTATTAACATAGACTTGTTCTATTTCTTTATTTTTGACAAAAGAAACATCAAATGGAATACTATTTTATGTTTGCAATCTAATTTAATGGTTTATTTCAGAATGCATACACAAATTCTAAAACTTAAGTAGGCACATATATGTGTATGCACATAGACTTCGTCTATGTACATACACACACTTATGGCATACCTTCTTTTGTTCTTAGTTCATTTTTAAATGGAAAATGTTTATAGATGAAAAGTATATAATAGTCATAAGGATGATATGACTGATTGTTGAATTACTCTATTGAATCATAATCTGATTTTTGTTTAGAGAGTAATTAGTAATTCGATTCTTCTTTTGAAGACATATGTGAAAGAATATTCTAATACTTGAATGGAACAGTGATACCTTAGTTGACTAGAGCACCTCAGGGTAGATATTGTTAGAGGGTAGATAGCTATTATGAGATATTGTACAGTAGAAAGTTAACTTTCAGAACATGTGTCGAAATGTAGTTCAGAGAGTATAGGTTTTCTTTACCATAACCTATTGTTTGCTATTGTTGCAACATATTTATTATGCTTGGCCAAGCAATACAATTCATTTTCTATGTATGAACTTTTTGATTTCACTCTATGCCATTCCTAGCATAGATCTTGCATTTTCTTTTCTAACTTGTAGATGGAAATTGCATATTGATGTATGGGAATGCACCAAATTCCACCTTGCAGATTGTTCTCTTGCTAAACTTTCCATGTAGGGTCGGGCATTCTTCAAGTCAAAAGAATACTATGGAAGCATAAGCTTCGTGGTTGCGTAGTAAAGCGCTTCAACCATGTTCTCATCCACAAAAAGAGGTGAGGATCAAAGAAGAACCTTAGTTGTTCACAAGACTATTTTAGTCTAAGATGTAACTTGATGCAATACATTCATGTATTTGATGAAAAGTGTAAAATGTAATGACTTTGTGGCCTTAGGATCCAAGTAAAACCTGATATTGTAATTTGACTTTTGAAGTGAATATATGAATCGTTGACTCATTTTAAATGGACATGTGTAGCTATGATTGACTTTAGCCACTAGTTGTCTTTTTTAATTTGGAATATATTCATGTGTCAAATATAATAATATTAATTAAGTAATAATTTAGGATGGGTTATTACACATGAACTTCGTAAGTAGTGTTTAACATAAGGTCAGCCAATACCAGTGTAAAACACATAAATCAATTAAGCACACTCAACCTTAACATGATCTAATATTTTTTATCAATAAATTTCGCTTGAACACGACCTCGTCAACTTATCCTGAGAACCGCAAGTCATAAGACTCGAACAAGAAGAAATCCATAGCAACTACATTTCTCTCATACCTTAATCAGATACATAAAAAATCATGGTTCACAACTAGTGAACAAAACTCGCATTGTACAACGATCCAGAAACCTAAAATTTGGATATAGCAGCTTCCAAAAATTATGAACAATACCTCATATCCTTACTAACATAGCAACACATTCCAAAGAAAAACCTAGAGCAAACACTGAATACTTGCAACCTTTCTTTATTACTATTTTCTCAATATCGTCAACATATACAACCAATAACCAACATACATGACATCAATGACAACAACAACTAGTTGACTAGTTGACATCAATGGAAAAACCTTCATACTTTCAACACTATTTTTTCACCAAGTGCTTGAGAGGTGGAGGGATGATACATCACAATCTCCTTTCCTAGGAGTAGTCAACCTTCTCCAATTTTTGCTTGAGTCTCACATTTTCCATTAAAAAAAATTTACTTCCTCATTCAAGTCAATCAAGGCCTTTTCATATTATGTCAACCTGAGTTCCATGCTTTTGACAACATCTCGAGTAAACATAGTAGAGTGCAATGTCATTGTGGTTGCTTCTAGTGCTAAGGTGTCTTTGAGTGTTTTGAGCATTTCCATCCACCTCATTTTTCGTACTACATCTAGTAGCCATGGCTTTTCTATGTTCTTTTGTTTTTCCCAGAGAGCCAGGGTTTCAATCTTGGGGCTATATCTTGTGCCACTCATGCCCTCCTCTGAGTCAAACTTTGCAACTAGCATGGAGTCCTCCTAATTCTTGACTTGGTCGAGTAAAAATATTTTCTTTAGTTCTACACCTAGGATAAGTAACATATTACTTTTTAGTGTCATATCCCTAGCCTCCTGGGGACTAATATTCACCTCTTCTATTCGTAGCTCTTTGAAATTTTGAGCTACAATCTAGTCATGTTGGGATTCATCAGTCCCCATCTTATTTATCTTAATCCTCTCCTCAAATTCTTTCATCTTCATTTTAACCCAAAATTCCTTAAACTCAAGGGTTTTCACAAAATCATCTTCTTCTACAAACCTCATAGAGGCTATCACCTTCTCATTTTCATGTAGTTCAACTTCTCACTAAAATTTCAAGTCTACCCTTGCATTGGGCTAATGAGCTTCAATTTCACATTCAAAAAGTGGTTGGTTGAATTCAGTATCATCCTTCATGTGTCTCAACACACTAGCCACCTCTTCAATGTCCCCTATTTCTTCTGACAATTCTTAGGACACTAACGGAGTTATGTCCTCAATCTTTTACCTTTTGGACCTTGAATATTTTGGTGGTGACACTAGAGAATAGTATTGCACTAATACTATACAAGAGGAGATTCAAGGATCTCAATATCTTTTTGCTTCCTAATAGGTAGCTTTGTGGCTTTAGCTAATTGGCTCTCACTTCTTCTTGTTGCTTCATTATATAAATTTTCAAAATTATCAAACATTAAATCAATTCTCCTGAGATAATTTGTTTCCTCCACAAAGAATCCCAAGAAATCAGGGTCTTCCCTTTTCTTTTCTTCCTCCACGTCCATTGGGATGTCCCATTCCTTTCTTCTCTAAAACACCTCCTGAGGTGTGACATAGTTTATTATTATATCCTCCTAATAATCTACTTCATGGGTGATTTTTTTCTTTGTGAGGATATTCTGCCTTACATGGTTCATGTGTCCTTCAGGGTCAAAGACCCTTTACATTTTGGATTTCAAAGAAAACTTTCTTTCTAGATATTCTTGTAACTCCTCAAGAGTATCAACACCCACATAAAGCTTTCCACACACAGTTAGATCAGGAAAAAATGTGCCCTTCTTCTACTTCTTCATGACATCTTTCTCCATCCATAATATTTACCACATGAATTCCAAGAAATCTAGTCAAAGAGAAACAAATTTTGACAACATATGTGGGGCCTAAGGGCATCCATAGATTCTCATCATGGTATAGTTTGGTAAGAGAAACTAGTCACCAAAATTGTGTGTGTGTCTTTCCTTCGATCTCAATGCCAAGGGTCTCGGTAATTCTCTTATCTCAAAAGGTAATCTTGGTGAAGTACAACCAAGTGCTGCCATAGTTCTTATCACAAATTCCTCATGGAAAATCACATAATCACTATTTTTACACATACTATCCCAAATGTAGCACCAATTTTGCACATGCATCATGTTTCCTTGTTGATCAAGCACTCCCAAATTCATCATTTGGGTTCACTTGTTTTTATTTTGATATAAAATAAGATGAAAAAACAAGGAATAATGCCTAAAAGTGATAGGATCCATTTTTTCTCTTACTTGCAAGAGGCCTTCATGCAACCCTTTCTCAATTACTAAGGAAAATTCAAATTCAATGCTCACTTTTGGGTTCTAGATTCTCATTGCCATCATCATGAGGCTGACAAGTATTTTTCCTAAGCATCTATCCCAAGCACTTAACACAGAGAAAAATGTTTCCTTTTAAAGTATACTTGAAATTCATCCACTGCAAAGGGCTCAATGCAAGATGGGGAAATGTGTATTCTCCTATTTTTGGCACCCTTCTTCATGTACATTGGGAGTTCATCACTTCTATAGGTTTTTCTCAATCTATTGTAATCCTCTTCACTTCTTTGTAGGTCAACCTTAGTGAGGGCCTATTTGTTCAACATGAAACATTCTATGATTTTTTATTTAGTCAGCACTACCAATGGAAAACCATCTAGCATTCTCACAGTCATGTTGGTTGGGTATAGCATTGTTCCAATAGTCTAATAAACTCAAAATCTACAAAGACATTGGGGACAACTAACTTAGCTAAGTCCAACATCCAAAGGTTTAAAACTAGGATTTTCATGTCTCTTTTATCATAGAAGTACTAGAATAAATCCCACCCCAAGATAGGAATGATGGCATCTCTACGCCCATGGGCTTCATCTCTGAATACTTTCTTATAGACCTTGTCTATTGATTTTGGCAACACATCTAGAATTGATTGTTGAAGTGGTCTTATCTTTACTTTGGGAGTTGAAGATTCTCCTTTCTTACTTACAGACTCATTTTTCTTAAGCATTGTATCAATTAAGCTCTAGATAGGGTTTTAAAGTACCTAATTCCCAGAGCTAATTGAAATCAGCAATTGAAAACACTTACATACTTCAACAAGAGAGAAGTATGGAGGCACTTACCCGTCTACACCATAGCTCCAAAGTCCACACCAACTTCACAATCATTTTTTCCCCATGTACTTTGATCTACTATGAATGATTTCAAGTGACACTTAACTTCGAGTATATGTGTTTTTGAGCTTCGTCATTTCACCTCAACGCAAGCTCGTTTAAAGAATTTTGCAGTTATTGTTCACATATGCAAATTTTAAATGTGCATGCTTGATCTGAGAAAATCATGTGGCCCAAAGTCATTTCACTTAATCTCAATTTCATCATAAATGCGGCACCAACTTGTATTGCAGTATCGCGTAATAAGTTAAGAATTTTGCAAGGTGGTGGGTTCATATTCATTCTATTTCAAACCATCCTGTTGTACCGCATACTACCCTTGATGTCATGGTATGTTCGTTGCAGGGCTGCGGGCTACGTCACAATTGCTTACTCTTTATCGCAATCCTACATATACTCTTACTAATCATTGTGGTAGTTTCGTGAACACATGCATTGTGTCTTACGTCTTGCAATCCTATTGCACCTTATTAATGAGGATTACACACCCTCGTGAGGGTGTTCTATTTGATCTTTAGGCTTATCTTGATAAAAGTATAATGGTGTGGCGTGAGATAATGATCTAATGAAAACATTTACATAGGATTTTGATGAATAATAAGGGGGTTTAAGGTTCTTTTAATGGATTCTATGGCTTTAGTCTTATCAATGGAGGTATAATTATACAAAAAAAATTGTTCCAACAGGTTACTGGCACCTAAGCCTAGCTTACCAACCTAGTAGGTTACTCGCACATGTAAAATTAAATAACTTAAATATTTCATGCATATTACCTTTCCACAGACCCCATTCTTCATTAGGTCACTGATTTGTATTAGTTATTGCACTCTTGTGGGCTCTTAATTGTGAAAGGAAGTGATGGTTGTGGACTCCTGGAAAAGAAAACATCTAGAAAACTTTCATTTGTTCCACACATCTATAAGTAAAATGATGCAAGCCCAAGTATTAGTTGTGAAATCATAGAAACGTGACACATTTCCTTGTCTTCTAATGGTTCTACACATCCATAGGTTTGATGAGGTGAGCCCTATTTCAAGTTGTAGAATCATAAAAAAGTGACACATGGTTTTGGAGCTAGTTTATCTCACCCTTTTCAAAGATATATATTTTTTGGCATGTGTGGGTGACATGGATTGATCTCATTGTTTTTATTTTCCAAAACTTAGCATCTTCCAATAAAAAAAATCAATCTTAGCCAAAATAGTTGAGGTCATCTATCATTCCATGACATTTCAAGATCAACGGCCCAAACTCAAACTTGAGCAATGGATAGCGGAATGCTCCTAGTTCACACAAATAGGAAGTGATGTTGCAAAAACTTCCCCAACTACCAAATCTTATTCTAGAGGCTACAAGGATGATTTTAAATGTATTTTTACCAATTGCAAGTAAAAAATGGCACCATGTTATAGTTATTGCATATAGACTAAATTTTTCTAGAGGGCCATCCCTAGTCATATTTTTCTATGGATTTTGAGGGGATTTATTCTTTCATCCACAAACTCATCTATGAAGGCATGGCTATGGTGTTAAGGGATTTATGGTTAACTTCTAACTTGTGATTTGAGGTCCTTATGTCTGCACCTTTTTTGCAAGGCTTTAGGTTAGGGTTTCATGCCTAGTAACGTGCCTTATCTCCTTTTATGAATTTCTAATTATATAAGGCACTTTAGTGCTCATTGTAAAGTGGTTGCTCTTCCCTATATTTTCTCTAGTAGACTTATGCAACTTTTACATTCTATAATTATAAAATTGGTTTTTATGCCTTTGTATCATTAGAATTTCTACCTTACCCTCTCTCACCTTGGAATTGTTGTGCAAATATGTTTCCTTGTTTCCTAAGATTGAATTTTGTGTTAAATATGGTCTAATTAGCTAATTGTGGAGAAATAATTTCCCTCTTAGTGTTCGTTAAACCCTAACCTTCATGCAACTTCCTGGGGGCTAGTATAACAAAGTTGAGTGAATTTATTGGTGTTTTTATTTATACTCAATGCAATCACAAGTAGGAAGAAAAATCTCTATCTTGGAGCATCACCTCCCCTTCCCTTTTACACAATTCTTTCTCTCTTTCTTCTGTGAGATGGTAGAATAGGATTGGATTTCATATTTTGGGTTGGACCAACATATTTGTACCTAATTTAGAAGAGGGATCAACCTTCTATGGAGATCTAACCTCAACTACAAGTTCCCACACCTTGATGTTTTTTCATTGTGTCATTATAATTTTGACCCTATGTTCAGTAGGGTACAATTTCATGTGACAGATTTTTGGCATGCCTGGTGGGACTACTTTTAATGAGCTTTAATTTTGAATTTTTCTAAGAAAGTGGTGTTGTTCTTAGTATTTTTAAACTTAAAGAGGCATTAAAAAATTACCTATTGTTGACGGTGTTTTTAGCATTACAACAACACGGATAGAATACAAGTATCCTATATCTCTTGAAAGGTAGTTCCTATCAAGAAACCTCAAGAAACAACCCCAAGGTCTCTAATGTTAGGTTTTGATAATGCACAAACAACTCAGTGATGATGTGATTTTCTAGTAATCACAAGGGGCCTTACAAACTAACAATGATGGAAACTTCAAACTTATCATCAAATCTAGTAATGTGGTGATGATGGTTCAATTCCTAAAACTAATCCAAAGAAATATCAAAATATAAAGGGTTGAGAGAGATTCTAATATAACATCTAAGATCAATCACAACAATGATGAATGTTGCAGATGGACAAATCCCCATAAACCAATTTTTGCTTGATCAAGGACAAGCCTACAACTACACAGAAATAGTGTAATCTGGTGCAGGAGCACCTTGTTGATTTCAAGCCTCCATGAGGTCTATTTGTAAATAAGAGTTCAATGAGTGCTTAGGAGTCATTTAATAAGGTCTAATGGACCATTGATATGTAATTAGGTGTCCAATTTGTGAAAATAAATGAGATGTTGTCAATAATGCTCAAAAGAGAAAAATATGTAATAAGGGAGTTTATGAAGTCAAACCAAGGAATATGAGAAATAAGGTCATTTTTAATCATCAAAATGTGTATTAGGTCGTTTTAGAAGTGTTTAGAATGGTTAGGGATTCAAAAGTGCAAAAATGGTGAAATTGACAAAAGTTGTCAAAGTGCAAAATTGCAAAATTGCAAAATAAGGAAGATGGAAGGTCAAGTTGGTTGGGCAGTTGAAAGAATCAGTTGGAATACATAGGGGAAAGTGTTAAAAGGCATAAATATCCTTAATCCATTGTTGGAAGGTGGAGAGGGGTGTAAAATAATGAAGAAACATTAATGGAGCCTCTTTTTAGATTCAAATTTATGTATTTTGACTGGTAATTTTTTGTTTTAGTCTCTTGTATAGCCTGATCCTGAAGGGACAGTCATTTGGAATGATATAACTAAGAGTCTATTTTTTTTTGGTTTTTATTTCATTCATTTTCATGGAGTAGAACTAAAGTTATGAAGGTTTTGTGGCTGCAATTTCTAGATTTTCCATGTAACAGTCTTGTAGCAATGTGTTGTACGAACTAATATTGACTTGAAACCAATAGTAGAAGAAGGATAAGTGAATCTAGCTTCATTTTATTTTTGTTTGGCTCAATTTTATGAATATTTGCAGAAGTTATGATCGTTTTAGTAAGTGCAGGTCTGAAACCCTCTTAGGGTAGACATCAAGTAATCAAAATTGTGTTTCTCTCAATTGGAATGGTGGAATGGTCTGAAAACTGGTAAAAGGGTTCATTTTAACATATATTTTCATCTTCCAAATTTTCAAATAAAAATAATGAATTTTTCTATCAAAGCAATGATGCCCTAGGTTGTGTTTTGTAGGAAAAATATGGAAATGGACAGTGTGTAGCAAATAGTTTATGTTTTGATGATAAAAAAAAAGTATTCTCTTAGGGTGAAAGTGATTTAAAAGGTTGTAGTGATGAGTCATGAGTCCTCTCTAAATAGGGTTTTCTAAAATAAAAGGTTTTGTATTCATTTGTATGCTGATCTTGCATGGCGGGTTTGTAATAGTCATGTTTTGGAAACAAGAATAAAGGTTAGGATGAGTGTTTGATAAAATATCATGAACACAGATTGGAAAATGGTCTAGTTATGTTTTGCAGATATTCTTATGCATGTTGATGCTATTGGTGAATGGAATAGAGCTTGGAAAAGTGAATTTGTTTGTTGTTGTGGCCTAAATGGCCTAATTGTTGATTTGGTCAATCTGTTTTGAGAGATCACTTATTAGAGTTGCTTATGTTGATTGAAGGGTATGGGCCAATGATTTTGTTGTTGTTTAAAGACTTTAAGAATTATTCAAATGATTATGGACATTATTCTTAGTATGATGGTCTTGAATCAAAAGTTTTGTAAAGGGAAAATGCACTTGTGAGGTGTAAGCCTACAAGTAATGTTTGAGTTTTGCTTAAAGAAACCGAGATAGTCAATTTTCTTCTTTTGTTCTGCATCATAATCTTCAAAGGAAATTGGAAGATTTTTAGACCATGAACACCCATGCATATACCCAATTATTGGCACAATATGAACAAACATCCATAGTTGAACTAAGTGCAATATTTGGCTCAGACTAACTTGACACAGCAACTTACAATTAGCAAATTGTCAAAAGTATGAGCAGTAGATTCATCAAACATCATTAACACTTCACCATCATTATGAAAGAATTGAACTAACATTTGAGAATTGAGAACAAGAAAACATAAACTTTCAAAGTGTAACACAAAGTTCACCAAATCAATGACCCAATTGCATTAACTTCTCCAGCAGTTACATAACAATCTCCAATTCTCTCCCCTCCTATAGCTATTCCATTGATTTTCTAATTGATTCTAATCTGCCAGATCTAACCCCTTACAAATGATAAGAGACCTTATATTTATAGATTTTTTCATCACATATGTTGGCCTAAACAAAATTAAATTAGGGCGCCTGATTGAGGTCGGTCAAAATAGGTTGGCCTTGTACAATTTAATTTCCCATTTAATTTTTGAAAACAAAGCATTTAAAATGATACATCAATTTTAAATAAAAATCCTTGGCACAATTCTCTCGATGGTTGACTTGTATCTACAATTGGATGATTAGGTATGCACAAAACTCGAGGTAACTACCCTAGTAGCCCTCTTTTCCCATTTGTTTTTTCCTTGAAAACTCTTGAACTTTAAGAAATACCTTATTCAGGTTGGCCTGACTAGTTTGGGATGAACTTTAATCTCAAAGAAAGTGATCCCAATTTATTCTCATATTTATTTTCAATATTTGATTCCATTTAGTCTCCATCTCTTGATATTTATGCAAAGCAGTGATATACATATCTGCCTCCTCTAAATGATTTTCTTTAATAGCTCAATCTTCGACTAGTTCAATTTTCTTTCCTTGCCTTGGCCTTGCTAAATTCTTCCTACATCTAGAAAACACCATAATTACTCAAAATGCAAAAGAAAATAAATAACCATGTCATTACATCATTAAATTAATCATGATATTTCATATGCAATATGTAATAGTTCATGATCCATCATTAATGCTCAAAGAACCAAGATCAAAATCCAAATTATAACCATTTTTTGGTTTTCAAGCCTTTCGAGAATTTTGGCCCCTCAAGGATTTTGGGTAATCTGTATGCATGTGAATTCCACGAAACACAAACTAACATAGACGAAATGATTACCAAGAATCTTACTATCACTCCCCTATGACTTGAATGCATTTAATAACCAAAATTTAAACATTATAAGTGCAAGTCTCATTTCAAATGGCATCAAAGAACTCAACACGATAACAATCGTGAAGCATTGGGTAATCCAAGAAAGAGCGGAATCCATGAAAACCAAGTATTCAAGAAATTCAGGCTAGCAAAGATTCAGCAAAAAGATTATAGCTCAAGGATTCCAAGACACTAAGGATTACGCAAAAAAAATCAATCTTTAGACATTGCATAAAATTTCTGGATTAGATTGTGTCTGAATTTTTTGCATCAACATTTCGAATCACACTTCATGATTCATCATCAAGATAAGAGAGAAAAAGGATAAAATGAAAAGCTGCAGACCAAGATTGGAATAAAAAGGGGAGAGAGGAGGAGAAGGGGGGGTTTCAAGACACAAAATTCAAGGAAACAAGATGGACCAACTAGAAAACAAGACCAAAGAGAAGAAAAGCAAACAAAGGAAGCAAGAAAGAACCAATTAAAAGATGACAATCAAAGGAAGGAAAATAAACATGCCACCAAAAAATAAATAAATATAAGCACAAATATACATAAAAAACAAACAAACAAAAACAACCAAATAAATCAAACCACAAACTAAATTAGAAAGGAAATAAAATAAGATAATGTATATGTATGTAAATACATACATCCAAAAACACAAAAACAACCAAACATACACACACACAAAAAAAAAACGGATATAAAACCAAACACACATATAGACAATAATAAAAGAAAGATTATATATATATAAATATATATAAGCAAAATAAATTCAAAAAACAACATACAAAAAACCATCTGAATAAATTAAAACATAAACAAAAATTTTGTATGTTGTTTTTGAGTTTATTTTGTCTTTTTAGTTGTTTTTTGACTTCTGATGTTAAACATGAGGCCAATTATTGCAAAATACATTCATCCAAATATAAATGTAATCATTGAAAGCTCAAATGGTCAAGTAATCCAAAAATTCAAAGGACCTATCTGTTAAAGGGAAAGGAAAAACCACAAAAAAAATAAAAGAAAAAGAGGGTCCCTGCCTCTGATGGGGTGTGTGTGCAAAAAAAGCACAAAAAATGGTGATTTTGCTAGGAAAATGCTCCAGAGCATTTTGAAGACAAATAGGAATCACAAACCCAAAATATCTAGTTTCAACCATCACGTTAGGCCAAACAAATTAGAATATACGATCAAATAATCAAACCACTAGCAGACCCAGCCTTCCATATACTGAAAATCCAAGTGTGTGCACATGTATTCATTTCCCTCCTTAAGCTACTATAAGAACCAAGTTCAGTCAAGTTAAGCTACATGAATGATTCACTCCAAAAGCAACCTAGACATTGCCTCACTGCTACTCAGGTGTCCATAGCCTTGACGAGGTTATCGATGTGATTCTCTCGAACATAGCTCTACTACTAGTAGAGTGTCCATAGCCCTAGTAGAGTTATGCGAATCCTCCTGAAGATTGATTTTTTTTTTTTTCAATATTATATTTTCTTTCTTTCTTGATTTTTTCTCTTTTCTTATTTTCAACCTGTGTACAATGAAGCTCACATTCAGGGCTGAAAATCACAGTGGCGCTGAAGCAAAAATATAATCTTTTTCACTTAATAAGACCTCATGAAGGAATCTAAAACAACCTCAAGATTCTTAATATGTGTAAAAGATGTAAAATTTTAGGATACTTCATAATCATATCAAACCAATTATTTGTCATCTTCAAATCCAACATTTAGACCACTTGACACTAACAAAAACATCCACCATCCATTCTGAAAGCATAATTGAAATTTATCAATAAAATACTTAGAATAATCATAGATAATAAAATGATTGTTGTGCTCCCAAAAGAGAGTAAAGGGACCAAAAACCGAAGAAGCAAAGTAGAAATGAAACCAAAAGCTAACCTAACCAAAGTGGGAAAGCAACAACAAACCAAAAGCAGAACTAATCCTAAAGAAACGTAACCTACAGCAAAAGAAAATTAAAGCAAACTACATTTATTCAAATCAAAGTTATGTACAAAGAAGCTCAAAATAAACCATGCTTAGAAAAGGTGAACTAGCATCACTAGCATCACTACCTATACGACTTCTTAGTGCATGCACAAGCAGCAAGGCAATTGTTGCAGTCCTAAGCCATGCAAATTCCTCTTTATATTTAGTAAAATAAATCTCAATATTGCAACATTCAAACTCAATGTCATAATTAGGAATAATCAACAACTAGGGTAACTCATTGGGCCTATGGTCAATCCATAAACATGTTCTTGTTCTTGCATGGCCATAATCAAAATGATAGAATTCAAAATGCATAGTAAGGAAAGAAACAACTTGGTGTGTTATTTGCTCAGACTGAAGGTCATGTTCATTGTCCATGATTGTAAAGAGCCAATGTCAACATTCAAAAGTCACAGTTGGTGGTACAGTATTCCTCTCGCATTCAAAGCATGCAAAATAGAATTAAAGTAATCAATAAACAATTCAGAGTGAAATTTAGATTGAACAAATTCAAAATTATAATCATAGAACATGTCATCTATTTGCATGTCTCCATTGGACATTAATGATAAATTTGCAGGAGCGCCCTTATGTGCATCAACTTGCTCGATTGGATGGTCATCAAGAGGCACCATAGGCCGATCTTCAAACACCCTTTCACTTGCAGTTGTCTGATCATGTCCATCAGTCTTGACTATAGTAGCACTGTTCTCAGCATTATGTAATTTTTTTTGCACATCAACATGAACAACAATAGCTACATTATCATTAGTACATGAAACTTGTGAATTTTTAATTCTCAATTCATCAACATATAAAGGAAAAAGAAAATTTGTTAAATGAGAAAGCTCCCTGGATTCCTCCTCTATTAGCCTCGATTCGAGCTCTTGATCATAACCATCAAAAACATTGACTCCTTCATTAAACCCTTCATTCTATTCTTTAGGACATTTATCAACTGTTTGTTGAAGTTCCTCCATAGAAAACCCACTCAATGTAGTTTTTTGTGCATCCTTCATATGTTTTGACAATTCCACTCATTCTTTAACTTGTCTAATTGCTTTTTGGCATCGGGAACATGTGAATTCTAAGTGTGCCTCTTCATGTATCCTACACTAGCCTGGTAACAGTAGCTCTTCTAAGCATACCTTATATCATAAGCTTGACCAATCCTTCATAAATTTTGCAATAAACTCTTCATATATTATCTATAATGGATCTTCATCAAGAATAGAGGAAATTTGACTAATCATCTCCTTCTCTTGTGGCTCATCCTCAATTGAATTTTCCATTTCAGACATTCGGCTAACTGCAGGAACAACATCCTTTATTTTTTCGGGTTGCTCTTCACTAAGATACTCATCATTTGCCTCTGATGACTATAACTCTAAATGACTCTTCACTTGGTTGATGATATCCTCGCACAAAGAACAAGTGAGCTTTGATTGAGATTTGTTATGCACTCTACACCAACTAGATAGGAGAAAATCTTGTAAACACAACCCACTACTCAACTGATCCTTAACTAACTCTGTGAATGCTCCAACTGCAGCATCATCAAATTATTTTTTTGATTCCATAGAAGATAATGGCTTATCCACATCCCAAAATAAAATTAATCCTTGCAAAGCCAGCTCCATTCTACCCAAATATGTTAAGCATTCAAGCTCATTGTGCCTCGAGGTATTATGAATTTTACACTTGTCTGATAATGCAAATTGATGTAGCTTCTTGTGATGTAATCGCTTATTCAAAGACTCATGCAACTAACTAATGTCAATATAGGACTATTCTCACAATAAGAAATGTAAGATTGTTGGCTTTCCATCTTGACTCAGATTTTGTATTTTCAGATTTTCAGATTTAGAGATTTATCATATCTCAGATTTTCAACATGAAGGCTCATTCAACTTCTAGCATTGTTGCTTTATACTCAGCCCTCCTTCTAGCACCAATTTTGTTGATGGTTTTTTTAGCACTACAACAACACATACAGAATACAAGTATCACATCTCTTTTGAAAGGTAGTTCCTATCAGGAAACCTCAAGAAACAACCCCAAGGTCTCTAATGTCAAGTCTTGATAATGCACAAGCAACTCAGTGATGATGTGATTTTTTGGTAATCACAAGGGGCCTTACAAACTGACAATGTTGGAAGCTTCAAACTTATCATCAAATGTAGCAATGTGGTGATGTTGATTCAATTCCTAAAAAAAATCCAAAGAAAGATCAAAAGATAAAGGGTTGAGAGAGATTCTAATATAACACCTAAGATCACAACAATGATGAATGGTGCATATGGAAAAATCCCCATAAACCAATTTCTGCTTGATCAAGGACAAGCCTACAACTACACAGAAATAGTGCAATCTTCAAAGGAAACTAAAATATTTTTAGACCATGAACACCCATGCATATACCCAATTACTAGTGCAATATGAACAAACATCCGTAGTTGAACTAAGTGCAATATTTGGCTTAGACTAACTTTACACAAAAACTTACAATCAACTAATTTCCAAAAGTATGAGCAGAAAATTCATCAAACATTATTAACACTTCACCATCACTATGAACAAACTGAACTAACATTTGATAATTAAGAACAAGAAACCATAAACTTTCAAAGTGTAACAAAAATTTCACCAAATCAATGACCCAATTGCATTAACTTCTCCAACAGTTACATAACAATCTCCAGTTCTCTCCCCTCTATCTATTCCACTGATTTTCTAACTGATTCTAATCTTCCAGATCTAACCCCTTACAAATGATAAGAGACCTAATATTTATAGAGGTTTTCATCACATATGTCAGCCTAAACAAAATTAAATTAGGGTGCTTGATTTAGGTCAGCTAAAATAGGTCCGCCTTGTACAATTCAATTGCCCATTTAATTTTGAAAACAAAGCATTTAAGTTGATACAACCGTTTTAAATAAAAGGCCTTGGTATAATTCTCTAGATTGCTAACTTGTATCTACAACTGGATGATGAGGTATGCACAAAACTCAAGGTAACTGCCCTAGTCGCCCTCTTTTCCCATTTTTTGCTTCCTTGAAAACTCTTCAACTTTGTGAAATACCTTTTCAGGTCGTCCTGACTGGTTTGGGATGAAATTTAATCTCAAAGAAATCGATCCCAATATATTCTCATATTTATTTTCAATATATAATTCCATTCAATCTCTATCTCCTGATATTTATGCAAAGCAGTGATATACATATCTGCCTCCTCTAAATGATTTTCTATAATAGCTCCATCTTCGACTAGTTCGATTGTCTTTCGTTTCCTTTACCTTTCTAAATTTTTCTTGCATTTGGAAAACACCATAATTACTCAAAATGCAAAGCAAAATAAATCGCCATGTCATTGCATCGTTAAATTAATCATTATATCGCATATGTAATAGTTCATGATCTATCATTAATTCTCAAAGAACCAAGATCAAAATCCAAATTATAACCATTTTCAATTTTTCAAGCCTTTCGAGGATTTTGGCCCCTCAAGGATTTTGGGTAATCCCTAAGCCTATGAATTCCATGAAACACAATTTAACATAGGTGAAATGATTACCAAGAATCTTACTATTACTCCCTTATGACTTGAATGCATTTAATAACCAAGATTTAAACCTTATAAGTGCAAGTCTCATTTCAAATGGTGTCAAAGAACTCAACATGATAATGATCATGAAGCATCAAGTAATCCAAGAAAGAGCGAAATCCATGAAAACCAAGTATTTAGGAAATTTGGGCTAGCAAGGATTCAACAAAAAAATATCATAGCTTGGGGATTCAAAGGCACTAAGGATTACGTGAAAAACACAATCTTCAGAAAATCCAAGCATCTATGAATTTATCAATTAAGGTCACGTTTGGGGATTTCCCACATTGACAGATTTCGCAAAAACCCACAATTCAGGGAATCCATAGGGTAAAGGATTCTATGACAAGAACCCGTCAGACTTCGAACTTCAGGCATACAGCCTAATCCCTCCTAACTGGGTAGACATTGGGTTTTGGGACTCATTCATACTCATTGGTAAGTTGTAAAAGGTATCAAAGAACCTCAACAACACATCAATATGATTCTGATTTCGCAACTCGAGCTTACAATTTGCGGTGCATAAAGTATGAGGTATGAGTGACTCCCGATACCTGAAAATTTCAACGACTACCTCAAATTTTCATGAAAATAAGGATTTCAAGGAATCCAAGAGGGTAAGGATTTAGCGATGGAAGGCACTTTTCGAGAAATCTACCTATCTTGAAATACATGAAGGGATGTGTTGATCACGATGTTAGTCACAACAACAGTGTAGATAAAATCTTCACAGGAAAACCACAAAGAACCTATCTTTACTTGAAAGACTAAACCAAGGAAACCTAAAAGAAATAAATTCTGAGGAAAAAGGTTGACTTAGCTTAATCCCAAGGCTCCAGTAGTCAGGTCTTGACCATACTAGGTTCGCTTCAAGGTATTATGTGATATTGTTGTTTTTTATTAAAGGTAAAATACGGGTTTTGAAGGGGCCCCAGAACCCTTTACATCAGAAAGAAATTGAAATAAAAGATAACAACATTACACCAAAAAATAGCCCAACAATAGCAACCCATCAGCAAAAAGTTAGCCAAAAAGGAGGATCCCACCAACACCACTACATGCTTTTCAGAATATTCGTCGCCTCCACGTCGCTAGCCACAACCTTTTGTGCATCATCAAAAACATCAGACATATCCTTCCCAGATGCCCCAACCTGAGATTTAGTTTTTTCCTAGTCCTGGCTCCAGGTCCATTCGTATTTACCTCTGAAATCAAAACAATACCTTTCTCACCACCATTCCTAGCAACACCTTCCTCCTCCATCAACTTACCAGCAACAACAACCTCTTCAGCATGGGCACTATCTTTACGGTTCTTAGCACTAACCATAAGAGAAGTAACAACAATAGACTCATATTTACCAACAGATTTATGCAACGCCCCTCCTCTCATCACAGTATCCTATATTTTCACCATTTTATCCTCAAGAATGAGGATCCTTCCTTCAAGATTTTGTTTCATTTTGAGAGTTTCCTCCTCAAAAGTGTTCACCACAATATTTAAGGAGTCAAACAACTCATCTATTTGATTCTGGATAGAGGACCCCTCAGCCTTACTAACCACACCCTTGACTTTGACATTAGTTTTATTGAGTTCATGAAAAAACCATTTAAAAAGCTTAAACAAGACAATGGACCCCTCACGAGAAAATCCAAGCACATCAGACAAATCTTCTCTATCAATATTAAAAACCCCTTTTCCCAAAGCATCTTCCTCCTTAGAGGAACTAACCCTATCCTGACCAACAAGGGTGTCCTTACCTTTTTCAACAACAATCGGGGACTTAAGTTTGTGTATGGAACTCGCAATTTCCTTTGCCACTGCCGTTCTCTTATTAATCCTCTCCAAATCCACATCCTGGGTTTCCACAGCAACAACACCATCCCCATACTTATCTTTCAGCTGCATAACAAGCTTGACACTTGGGGAATCATCAGCAAAGAGGCTGCCCTCAATAGTGAGAGGAAGGTCCCTCTCTAGAATTTGGCTTGCAGTCCTCAAAACCCTTTTCTTCCCGCTTCCTTCCCCCAAATCCTTCTTCTGCTTGGCAACTGGGGGAGGTGAGGAGGCCTGCCCATACAAGTCATTCTTCACCTTTGGACCCCTACTCGACACATCAGTAGCAACTTCCTCGCTAAAAGTTAAATAACCCTCGCTAGCACATGGTTCCCCTTTTTTTCTTCTTTCCCGTAGCAAGGGAATGTGGGACCCCCTCCAGAGATGCAAGAGAATCAGGAACGAAGTCCACATCCTCCTCTGACTCAGACTCTTTTTTCCAAAATCAGTTTCCTTTTCTTGAATTTTTTGTTGGTTGGTTCCTCTTCAGAAGTAGTCTCATACTCCTCAGCAGGTTTGGACTATTTACCCTTCAAGGTGACCATAGGTTTAGCAACCTCAAAAATATTCACATAATCAAAGATGAGAATAATTAACCCTACATGCAAGATGGGATTTTTTGGGTTTTTCTTGTGATCCTTAAGACTCGAATCAAGACATGTCAGAAGATAAAATGGGAAAGAAACCATCTTCTTATGTCGGAAGTGATTAAGTAGGATGAAGTGGTATGCATTGACTGCTAAAAATTGGCCTTCCAATGTAATGTAGCGCATTAACTCCTCCTCAACATCACCCCATAATGCCTTAAGAGAAATTCTCTAATAACCACCACTCCTTGCAATCCTCAAATCCTTCTCTTCATCATCTTTGAAAAATATTTTCATAGTGGTCTATGCCTCCTTTTTATCCCTAATGACTTTCATGCCATCCATAGCCAGACCAATAATACCAGCAATAAATTCTTCATTAACCTCAAATTTCATCCCATAAAGCTTAAGCACTTTGTCATTCCATCCTTTAACAAAAATCTTCGTTACCTAAGTATTACTACCATGTAGTTTCTCCAAGTAGGGTGTTAAATCTCCCTTCTCCATCACCTGCAAGACCTCCTTCCTCTTCCTAGCAGCATCACATGAGGAGGGTTTGGCACGATTTATGTCTCCACCCATCTCACCACAATGAGCAGAAGTAACCAGCTTGAGGGCTCCAAACACAAAACAAAGAAGACTCTGGAAAACAATACCACCCAAAATGCATGTGAGGCCATAATTGGAGCAAGGGATAATAATGACCATAGAGTTTCATTTCCTACGGCACCCAACTCCCATACTAATCACTTGATTCAAATCTTTCACACCATCCTTTCTCATAACAATCAGCCACATGAGGAAAGGCATGCACGCCACCAACCATAATGAGAAGTTGATCAAATTAAAATCAGCAATCATGGTTCATAGTAGCAATAACCTCTATAGGAAGAGGGTCATTCAGACCCCACTCCCTAAACTCTTTAACACCAATGTTAGCGAAAATGTTTGCTATCCCATTACCTTCTCTTAAGATCTATGATATGTAATACTCATCAAAAGATTTCAAAATATCTATCAAGTCCCTTATCAAAGACTCAATAGTCCAAGAGGGGGGCATGAAATTTTTCAAATTATTTATGATATTCAAAGAGTCCCCCTCCAACCACACTTTCCTATAACCTTTGGTTTGAGCCAATTTGAGACCATGATAGGCTGAAGCCACTTCCACATAGTGGTTTGTCTAGGTTCCCAAAGCGAGCGCCACAACATAAATGATCCTACCATTAGAGTTTATGATCACTCCCCCACAACCTACAGGGCCCAAATTCCCTTTAGCAGCCCCATTAAAGTTAACCTTTACCCAACGTTCCAAAGGAGCTTTCCAAACAACATCTTCTCTAGAAGTTTTTCCTTTAGTAACCAGGAGGGAAATATCACAAGACAACTTCCACTTTTGAGAAATAGAGATATCATAGGGGCTAAGATTTATCTTCAGACCATTGTGAAAAGTGATCCTAGCCAGAAAGTTTTCTTTAATAGCAGCACAAATTTTGTAAGCCACAAAGATAGCAGGGAGGGAAGAATTCCTGAAAATTTTGTTATTTTGCTCAAGCCAAACACCCTAAGCAATGTGCAAAAGAGAAAGAGACCACAAAATTTGAAGAGTAGGATTAGGAAAAGGGCCAATCCATTGAGACCACAACTCATTTATAGATCCAGGAAACACCCAACTTAAGTTCCAAAGAGAGAGCACATGGGCCCAAACCATTCTAACATAATTGCAGCCAATCAGCAAATGACAAGCATTTTCGGCTTCTTCTTCACATAGAAAGCACCTATTAGGCATCACAAAACCTCTTTTGACCAAATTGTCAGTAGTTAATATTTTGTTCTGGCAGAAAAGCCAAAAGAAAATATTAACCTTAGGAATCAATCTAGAGAACCACATAGAAGCCCAAAAAGGAGTTGGGCCAACAAAGGAATCGTTAGAATGAAAAGTCGAAGCAACAGAGTAGTTGCCATTAAGGAATGCTTCCAAAAAAAATTATCTGGAGAAGGGGAAGAGGGAATGTGTACCATAGATATAACCTTAAAAAAAATCTCCAAAACAGGGTCAACCTCATACATCTTCTTCCAACAACCTCCCTCAATATAGTCAGCAACCCGTCTGCCAAACTGTTGCACACAAAGATCCATGAAAGGATGGGCCCACGGATCATCTTTGAGGGGCCTATTGCCAAACCAATTATCATCCCAAAACAAGATATTTCTACCATCCCCCAATTTCCAAAAGAGTCCCTTGGCCACAAGCCTTCGAGCCTTAACAATACAATTCCAAAGAGCAAAACTAGATGGAGGATTAAACTCTTGAGAAAAGAACCCCCTTATACCATCAGCACCACGTAAGTATTTTCTCCAAGAAATTTTTTCCCATTCACTCTTAGAAAGAAAAAGGTTCCACATCTTCTTACCAAGGAGGGAAAAATTAAAAGCTTTGATTTTACGGATCCCCATCCCACCAGCCTTCGTAGGTCTGCAAACATCATCCCAAGCAACCAAGTGAATCCTTCTCTTGTCCTCCACCCAAGACCAAAGGAAGATTTTTTGAATATTTTCCAAAGTATCCAAAAACTTCCTAGGCATATGAATAAGACTAAGAGCATAAACAAGAAGATTCTGAAAAGTAGATTTAATCAACTAAACTTTCTCGGCCTGCATCAACAGAGCTCCCTTCCATCCAACCAATTTAGAGTTCAATTTATCAATCATACCCCTCCAAAAAGAATCAAGAACTTTAGAGCATAGGGGAAGACCTAAATAAGAAGCAGGAAGTTCCCCAATCTGGCACTACAAGATTCTAGCAATTTTAGTCTTTCTATGGATCAAAGTGTTAAAAAACAAAAGAACACTCTTAGGCAAGCTAACCTTCTTCCCTAAAGCAGCTTCATACCTCTATAAGATCGACTTGACAACCTTAGCCTCCTTTATGGATGATTGCTCAAACATAAGAGAGTCATCCACAAACTGTTGATGAGAGCAAATAAGGTTACTAGAAGAAGGGGCAAGTCTAGACATAACCCAAAAATTAATAGATCTATGAATGAGACGACCCAAGGATTCCACCATTATAATGAACAAAAATGGAGAAATAGGATCCCCTTGCCACAAACCCCTCAAGCAGTCAAAGAGAGATGGAGACCCATTAATGAGGACAGAGAATCTCAGAGTAGAGATAAGTTGAAGCACAAGGGCCACCCCTTTCTCCCCAAAGCCAAAAGCAGTTAAATTTTTTGAAAGAAACCCCCAGTCAACTCTATCATAAGCTTTAAGTAATTCAAGTCTCAGAATAAATCCAACATTCTTATTAACAGACAGAAAGTGAATATTTTCATGAATAGAGAGAATAGAATCCAAACTTTTCCTACCAGCCACAAACCCATTTGCTGAGGTGAGATGATAAGAGGCAAAATTCTTTGTAATCTAACTACCAAAACCTTGGAGAAAATATTATAAACTGAATTGCATAAGCTGATAGGACATAATTCATCAAAAGAAGAAGCACTAGGCTTCTTAGGGACCAAAACAATAAAAGAGGAGTTCAATTCCTTCAGAAGGGAGCTAGACGTAAAAAACTCCTTAGTAGCCGCAACAACATCCTTAGAAATAATTTCCCAGAAGAATTGAAAGAAGAACATCGGGAAACCATCTGGGCCCAGAGCCTTATTACCTTCAAAAGAAAAAATAACACTCCTAATTTCATCTGCCAAGGGAATGCAAACCAATTTTCTATTCATATCTTCATCCAAGATCTAAGGAATATCCCTTAAAAGATCCTCTTGACAAGCCAAATCAAGCTCCCCCTCCACTAAAAGCAGCACAGAGAAGTAAGAGGAAGTAGCAAGCAACAAATCAACATCCTTTTCCAACACTTGATTATTGAAATTGATCCGATTAATACGATTATTAGCCCTATGTTTCAGAGTAGAGAGGTGAAAAAACTTGGTATTCCTATCCCGATTTTTAAGCCACATAATCCTCAAATGTTGTTTCCAGAATTCCTCCTCCTTCACCACAATGTTGTGCAATCTGGAGAGAAAAATATTTTCCTTCTACATCAAGGCTTGATCAAACCTAGACAATTGGATCGAATGTTGCACATCTTGAAGCTCCTTAGTCACACCATCTTTTTCCATAAAGATATGACCAAAGAAAGTGCGGTTCCACTTTCTAACATTATCCTTTACATTGGCAAGATTTTTTTCAACTCTAAACATAGCCAAACCATCCACATGGATGTTCCACCACTCATTAATCAAATTCCCAAAGTTGGGATGACAAGTCCACAATTTTTCAAATCTAAGTGGAAAGTTTTTCTTACCCCCCAGAAAATCCACCGATAGAGCCAGAGGGAAGTGATCCGACCCCAATCTGGTTAGAGTAGAAGGCGAGCAAGAATAATGAACCAACCACTTAGGGGTAATGAGAGCACGGTCAAGCTTAACCTGGATCAGGGCATTCCCCACTCTCCTATTTGACCAAGTAAAAGATGCACCTTTCAGCAACAAATCAAGAAGAGAAGAGTCATTAATAAGACTCATAAGATCATATCTACTCTCATCCATCAACTGCAACCCACCCATCTCATCAGCATCATGCAAAGGAGTATTGAAGTCTCCCATAACTAGCCAGTTCTCAATATGGTTCAAAACTTTAAAGGAGGAAAAATTCTCCCATAATATTTTTCTAGCACTCTTACAATTCAGAGATTATATATTAGATAGAGTCCAAGAGAATCTATCACACATATGAGTAAAGGAAGTAGCCACATGATTACAATCTTTAAAAACCTCAACCCCCTGGATCACTCTAAGATTCCAAAAAGTAACAATCCCTCCCGATGCCCCAACCGCATCAGAACAATGCATACCACAATCCTTAAAGAGCTTGTTCTTCAACCTAGACAATTTATCCATTCCCATTTTAGTTTCTTGAATTGACACAATATCAGGGCAATGATCTCTTACCAGATTAGCAAGAAGATCATGTTGATGAGGGTGATTTAATCCCCTCATATTCCAGGAAATTATCTTCATAATAACTTATTGGATGTGCTCTTGGAGCACATATCCAGTAGGATTCTTTGCATCCCATCAGCAATGTCCATTCGGCTCTCCTTATCCCTAGAAACATTAGCAGGAGGCCTTCCTCTACCATGTGGTTCAGACCCACAATCTGACCTTTATCGGTTCCTAGTCACTACTCCCAGAGAGGGAGAATTTTTTTTCCTATTGCGCCCATGACCCTGAATGTAAGGAGGATTGTCCAAATCCTCCTGTTCCCAAAAATCCTTAGTTCTAGGAATCACCTCTAATCCCTTGGCCTTCAAACCATCCTCATGCACTTGAGTCACCCCTGAGGGTGGAGATCTTACCTCATCACACCCAAAGACCTTATCGTCCTTAACAGCCTCCACCCTAACTGCTTCCAAAGATTCCACCGAAAAACTAGCAAGGGAAGACTTATCCTCTTCACTCTACCCCAGTGCCTTGTTCTCTTCTCCCAAAATCACTTGGCCTTCCAAAATATCATCCTTGTCCTCCAATACTAGGTATTTTTCCACAGGTTCAACCTCCACATTCTCACCCATGACCAAATTCCCTTTCTCCACAGGCTCCACATCCTATTATGGATCTCTCTCCTTCTCTCTCCATTGCTTAGTCATCTGTTTCAACACCTTGAGAGGGAACTACTTGGCCCAATGGCCAATTTTTTTACAATGGAAGCAAGCAAAGGGATTTGATTCAAAATCAACCCCTTGCTCCCAAACCCCAAATTTAGAGTTAATTTTTATCACATTCGACAGATCAGCTGATTGCTCCACATTTACACAAAATCTAGCATAAATCAACCTCTTCCTAGAGGCCATCATTTGGTCAATCAAAAGCAGACAGCCAAAAGTTCTTGCTATCCCTTTGAACACTTCCTCATCCCAGAATTCCATTGGGAGGCCAAGAAAACGAACCCAAACTGGAGCAGTTGAAAAAGAGCACAAGTTTGGGTTGAAGCCTGGTTCCCGCGTTTTAAGCATCAAAAATGACTTTCGAATAAACCATGGGCCACCCGTCAACACCAAAACCAAATCATATTCATAGTTAAAGGTGAAAGAAAAGAAATCTTTAGCCATAGCCACTACATCAATATGTCCCTTAGGTTTCCACCGATTTAAAGCAAACTTGCACACCAACTCAATATGAGGTCGAGGACCAACAAATTTACCCAACAAAGCCATATCCACATTCGACATACTTTTATCAACAATACAATCTGGAATAGAAATAGAGTACTCTTCAGTTTTCACATTAGCAATAAACGACACCATAGGAGAAGTACTCTTACCTTTAGGCTTCACTCCAAAAAAATTCTTCCACTTAAGATCAGAGCTCGACAAGAAGTCAAACTTAGTCTTATCAACCCAAAGATCTGCTGCATCAGGAGTCCCATCACCACCACTAGAAGATAGGCCTAGCCCCAACTTTTCAGTCCCAGGATTCTCTTTTTCAGAGGACACCAGGGAGTGCGTAGGACACACAACCACCGAAACCCCTTTCCCATCAGAACATTCATTAGCAACTAAAGGGGACCTACAAAACTTACCTACCGTAAAGGACCCATCTGATATCACCCTCCCATCAGCAGACTATCTACCATTAACGCCTGCAACATCATCAAGAAAGCTCGCCTTTTCAAAATTTGAAAATCCACCACTGCCATTGCCACTACCCGAAGAGCTCTCCATCCGGAAATTGAAAATCTTATGTGATATTCTTGTTAATCTCAAGGGGTCTATGGTTATCTCCGGTTTTTATAAAGGAATTATAAATATCAAATGGAATATTTTCAATCTGATTATTAAACAATTTCATGAATATCAAATAACCTTGCTATCACTTAAGTAGATTTAGCTTTAAGCATTCAACAATTTTATGGAAATGAAACATTTGCAATAATATTTCCATTCATTCATCTCTTTTTTGGAACATTTTCTAAATTTAACATCTAATCTAAAATAAAACATCAAAAATACTTAAAAAGTAAAATTTCTCTCAAGTATTCTCCACGCATGCCCCAAGATTTAATCAAATAAAAGCAAACTGCTCTGTACTTCACCAAATTGCTTCACAGCTAGGCACAAAATGGTGAGAAGTTTTAAAGAGAGGGGGTTTAGTTTGGACACTGAGTAGGTTCTGTATGCACCCTTAAATGACGCAGCATACAATCTTGTTCAGCTGAATGAACAAACCAACTACAAAAGATACATGAGATAGGTAGCTTTCAAATTGGCTTTGATATTGATTAAGTTCTATGTGCATACAAGTTTTTAGTCTAGAATGATTCAAAAAATAGGAAAAAAGAACAAAACATAAAGAAGTTTTGGCTCTTTCAACATCCAAAAATTCTGAATTTAACTTAGAAAGAAGTATCCCCTGGCCTTTTATAGAAACAATATGTAGGTAGGATAAGAAAAATACATGAGAGGAATTCCAAGGGACGAATTACATCAAGGCACGTGCAATATGACAACTAGAAAGAGAATTGCAAATGAAGTCAATGAATGTCAGTCTTCATTTACACATTGATTTCCTTCGGATTTTTCATCTTCTTATTATCGTCGGGATAATAACTTAAATCAAGATAGTATGTAGGAACTTTCCCATATATTCAGAATGATTACTTTATCATCGTGTTCCTACATTTTGGTTTTGCCTTGGGCTTTCTACTCTTGGGAATGGGCTTCCTTGGAGGTTGGCACTTTCCTTCGTCGCATGTATAATACCAGGATCCCTGGTATTCCGATGACTTGAGCTCCTCCTTTTCATAACTTCTCAGAATGTGTAGCTCGATGTGGATATGATTCTATCTATGATCCAAATTTTCCTAACCGTCCATACCCAAACTTTGCATTGCAATCTTCTTCTCCTGCAATCACCAATTCCAACTATTAAATCGCTCTTAAAAACATTTATTCATCATACCTTGCATTACCTTTTACACTTTTGGATTTCCCGGTTCCTGGTACCTGGAACACTTGAATTATAAAGTACTCTTTTGAAGATTTCCTTTTTTACTTTCCACTTCTTGTGATTTTTCCAACTATCCAGCACCTACCATAAGCATTAGTTTTCACTTGGGATCCCCAAGTCTTACAGTCTTGGGGCATGTTGTGAGACCACACAACTTGCAACCAATAAAACCAAATTTAAACCAAAACTCGGGATTAAATCACTAGTCGTAAATCATAATTCATGCATATTTTAAAACAATATATCTTTACCTTTACCTAGATTATGACATAAAATAGTAAAATTTCTCTAGAAAATATCTATATGTGCTTTGATTAATTCCAGTTTCTGGAACTCGGTGAAAAAAAATAGTTCATTGACATTGAACTACATAATTTGGTAATCCTCCAAAGCCAACCGTGGATAGAGCCTTGCTACCAGTCAAAGCATCCATAGCCCTGACAAGGTTATCTCTGTAATTCCCCCAAACATAGCTCTACTACTAGTCGGGTGTCTATAGCCCCAGTAGAGATATTTGGATAGCCTAAAGAGTTGATTTCTCTTTTTTTTTTGTATATCTCTTTTGATATTTCATTGATAGCTCATTTCAACTTGCAAGCAATGAAGCCCCCTATTAGGTTGGGAATTACAGTGGTAGCGAAGGTTACTTTTTGATTTTTCATTCAATGCAAATCCCTTCATCGTTTCACTACTTCCCAGTAACTCATTTAATTATTCCCTGTTGGTGTGTATTTCTGGCTAAACTTTACACTCTTATGCCAAATCCTAGCTAATTGTAACTCGCTATATGTTAGAAGATATGCATAAATTAAAATTTAGTAGCAAACAATTTAATCACCAAATTTAAATCTAAATTTAGAACCATTATTTATCACCCTTCCATTTAAATTTTATGGCAACTACAAAATACTCGGCTAGCAATTTTGATTTGATGGCGCTGTAGCACATTAATGGATCTAAAATGTCATGATGACACTTAAATATGATCATATTATTCTGCATTAAATTTGCATGCCTCAATACTCACGTATCATTTCTTTCAAATTTTCTAGGTGATGACGTGTGTTGCCCTACCGACTTCATTTTCCTTTATGCATCACACACGTGGGAACCTTCATGATTAATATGGCTTAATAAAAACATAATGAAATGACCACCATTAATTTGAAATCTTTAACTTGCTTCATTCACAATCTTTTTGCTGGCCAACTTTGAAGAAAATTTCCACCAATTGTGTTAGAATTAATTTGATTTAACATTCTACTCTGGAGAAACTCATCCAATTGCCACCTCAACTTACGATTTCCAAGACTTCAACCTAGGCAACTATGTATTGCAACTTCCTCATGGTTTTCTATAAATTCCAAACTTCTCTCAAATTCTTCACACCTTTGCTTTTCTCTTTCAATTATCATTTTGCATTTTTGTGATGCTAGTTCTTGCTTCCTTCCAGGTCATGGATACTCCAATTTTCTTGACTTTCTCTCACCGCAAGAATGCTTTCATGGGTCATATCATGGATTAGAGGCTTGACAAGGTTTTCTTCATTTGTACTACCAATTTCACTATGCCAAACTTGTGCTTAGTCCTTGGGGAACAATATGTGGAATCCAAAGCATACTGCCAGTTGTTTTCAAACTTAGCTTCGCGCTTTATAGCATCACTCCTAGACATTGGGCTTTTTGTTGAAGATGTTCACTCGGCTGCGAATATCATAGTGCGGCTTGAATATTTGGGGAATCTAGATACTATTCTATCTGCTACACACCCAACCATTGGAATCCCCTCTATGGATGATATTCCTCAATTCCTGGAACATAGAGAAGTGGTTCCACTCTGGCCATTCCTAACTGACCTCCATACCCCTGACTTTGAAGTTCATCGAGAAATTTCCTACTTAGGATATTTGGCCTTGGTAGACAAGGCATCCCAAATTGACTGAATGGCCACCCTTCTATAGCTCAGCTACCTCCTTTTGTACTTTTTTGCACTTTTGCAGTGAGAATTTTGGTACTTTCATGTATATATGCAATATACACACATATATATAGCTTTATCGTACCTTTTAAAGCGTGTATTTACTATGTAGTTTTATTTTTTCATTTCATATCACAATGTTATAGAATGTTTGAATTTACTCTCATGCATATGATAAGTTAAGCAGAATTTGCAAATACAGAGGACAAACCAAAAAAAGAAAGAAAAAAAATGAAAACAAACCCTACGAAAGCAAACTAACCAAAACTTACCCTAATAAATGATTGACCCTAACTAAGCAATTTATTTTAAGCTCAATAACTATTTTCATTGTTGTTTTTGTACGAATTACAACAGGTTTATCTTTAAATTCACTAGAATAAATTTCAAATGTCCTACTGTAACAATGAATTATCTTAAATTTTTTGTGTTTTAACAAACATAAATTCAAACGTGTTCTTACCAATAAATTGGCTCACATGTATGAAAAAAAACTCATTAAAGGTTTATTGCACACACTTTCATTGATTCCTCAATACTCTACCTTCTTCCAATCCTGGTTCATAGTTTTCTTCTTTACTCTGTTCGGCTCCATGAACGACTATGTCCATTTCTTGATTTTCCTCTTCTCCAAAATTTTTTGCTTCCTCTACCTTGTCTTCACTTTGAACTTTCTTAGACCAAGAAGTACCAAAATTTATATTGTTATCAGAGAGAGAAAAATTAAAAACTTGATACTCTGTATCTTGCATGAAATCAAGAAAATTTCCATTTTTAGCTTGTAAATTTTTAGTTTGGAACAAAAACCATGCGTCTCTCAGTAGACTTTTCTACTTCTTCTCTCCACTAAAATTTTCCAAATGTGAAAAGAATGATGACTCATTGCCACTATTTCCTCATTTTCAGTGCAATATTTCTGAGTCTCAGCATTCTTGCCTATCTTCCTACAAAACCTTAGGATTTTCTTCATAGCAATTGTAGTTAAAAAACCATTTTAATATACCGATTAATTTTTTAACATTTTCAACTCTACTAGGGTTATACTCTTTTTCAGAATTCAAAATATGTGTCATTAACGATTCCTTTCTTTTATCAGTTAAAACCTCTTCTATTAACGAAATCACTCTATGTGTGGCCAAACTTACCCTAGTTAGAAAAATTCCACAAGCATGCTCACTGCGATCAGTTGTATCATGAATCCTACACTCGGTGACTCTACCAAAGGTGAACAAACTCAAAGGATGTAATCTTTGATTAAGGATTTTCCAGAGTTTCTCAACTTCCATTTTCAAACTACCGGTTTGCATAGACTTTCGTCTTACAAGCTACTTTCAAAACTGGAACTAATACAGATTCCTAAACAAAACCCGAAGGGAAAGATATGAGTGCCCTCCTAGCGCCAGTTCCTGTTGATCAAGATGTTAGTCGCAACAACAATGCAGATAAAATCCTCACAAGAAAACTATGAAGAACCTATCTTTACTTGAAAAACTGAACCAAGGCAACCTAAAAGAAAGAAATTATGAGGAAAAAGGTTGACTTAGCCTAATCCCAAGGCTCCGGTAGTCAGGTCTTGACCATACTAGGTTTGCTTCAAGGTATGATGTGATATTGTTGTTAATCTCAAGGGGTCTATAGTTATCTTTGGTTTTTATAAAGGAATTATAAATATCAAATGGAAGATTTTCAATCCGATCATTAAACAATTTCATGAAATCAATAGATTTTCAATAATATTTCATGAATATCAAATAACTTTTCTATCACTTAAGTAGATTTAGCCTTAAGCATTTAGCAATTTCATGGAAACAAAAGATTTTCAATAATATTTTCATTCATTCATCTCTTTTTTGGAACATTTTCTGAATTTAACATCTAATCTAAAATAAAGCATCAAAAATACTTGAAAATTAAAATTGCTCTCGGGTATTCTCCATGCATGCCCCAAGATTTAATCAAATCAAAGAAAACCACTCTATACTTCACCAAATTTCTTCACAACTAGGAATAGAATGGTGCGAGCTTTTAAAGAGAGGGGGTTTAGTTTGGACACCAAGTAGGTTTTGTATGCACCCTTAAACTGTGTAGCATACAGTCTTGTCTGGTTGAATGAAAAAACCATCTACAAAAGATACATGAGATAGGTATCTTTCAAATTGGCTTCAATATTGATTAAGTTTTATGTGCACACAAGTTTTTAGTCTGAAATGATTCAAAAAACAGGAAAAAAGAACAAAACTTAAAGAATTTTTGGCTCTTCCGACATCCACAAATTCTGAACTTAACTTAGAAAGAAGTATCCCTTGGCCTTTTATAGAAACAAGATGCGAGTAGGATAAGATAAGTACATGAGATGAAATCCAAGGGAAAAATTACATCAAGGAACGTGGACTATGATAACTAGTAAGAGAATTGCAAATGAAGTCAACGAAGGTCAACCTTCATTTACATGTTGATGTCCTTCAGGTTTTTCATCTTCTTATTATCGCCAGGATAATAACTTGAATCAGGATAGTATGTAGGAACTTTCCCATATATTCAAAATGATTGCTTTATCATCTTGTTCCTACATTTTGGTTCTTCCTTGGGCTTTCTACTCTTGAGAATGGGTTTCCCCAAAGGTTGGTGCTTTCCTTTGCCGCATGCATAATACTAAGATCCCCGATATTTCAATGAATTGAGCTCCTCCTTTGCATAACTTCTCAAAATGTGTAGCCCAATCTGGATATTATTCTATTTGTGATCCATATTTTCTTGACCGTCCATACCCAAACTTTGCATCTCAATCTACTTCTCTTGTAATCATCAATTCCAACTATTAAATCCCTTTTAAAAACATTTATAAAAAATATCACGTAAATAAAACCATCATTAATTCATCATTTTAAATCCATTATAAATAACACGCTTTTAGAAAAGATCATATATTCTCACGTAATTATTCTTTTTAGTCAGGTTACCAGACCATCGGACCTTTTGGATAACATTAAAAAAAAATTGAAACTTTACTTTGCATTGTTACTCGGTGCCCAGTGTTCAGCTTTCTCCCATAATTTTCCCGGACCTCGACTTTTACCGAAACTTCCAAACTTACTAGATCTTTACTCCTAGACCAGAACATTTTTCTCAACACCTTGTGTTACCTTTTACACTTTTGGCTTTCTCGATTCCCAGTACCTGGTACCCAAAACACTTGAATTATAAAGTACTCTTTTAAAAGATTTCCTTTTTTACTTTCCACTACCAGTGATCTTTCCAACTAGCCAGCACCTACCATAAGCATTAGTTTTCACTTGGGGTCCCAAAGTCTTACAGTCTTGGTGCTTGTTGTGAGACCACACAACAGGATGGTTTTCAAGCAATCCAAAGGGTCGAGGATCTCACAATAAATACACTTTTGGGAAATCCACCTATCCATGGATTCTCCAAGAAGTCTAGACTTTTGAGGAATCCAAAGGTTCTTGGATTTTACAAACCTAGACCCATTTGATTGTTTAAAGGACCTAGTGACTTTTAATGTTAAACATGAGGCCAGTTCTTACAAAATACATTCACCCAAATATAAATGTAATCATATCCAAAAATTCAAAGGACCTATCCCTTAAAGGGAAAGGAAAAACCACAAAATGAAAACAAAAGAAAAAGAGGGTCCCCACCTCTGATGGGGCATGTGTGCAAAAAAGGCACAACACCTAGAGACTCTGCATCAAACTTGGTGACTGTAATCAAGGGTTTTCTTCAGATTTGGAGTTAGCAATAAACAATAAACAATAAATGAAACCCAAAGATTTTACAAAGGAAGTAGACGAAAGAACAATTATACCTGATTGTTGATACCTCCATGATTCCCTTTCGTAATACCTTCTTGCTTGCTGGATAATGTTGCCCTCAGATTCGTCAATCGAGCAATCTAAAATGCCTAAGCCCTACAACAAGATTTGAAGGATTTGATATGCCTAAATGACTATGTCTACAAACCAATGCCTATGTCTAAAATGATGCCAAAATTGAAATACTAAGATTTCCTATGACCATGAACATGTGAGAGTAAATAAATAAATGCCTATAATAATTACGCCAAATGTGTGTCCTCAAAAATGAGAAGAAGATGGCATTTTATAGAAAAGGCCACTTTGAACGGACGGACGAGATAAATCAATGACAAGAACCTAAAATGAATGATCCAGATTAAACCTGAGAATCCCTAATTAGGGTTAGGGCAAAATCTTTAATCGAACGGTCAGAATAAAATCGGATCGACGGTGGAGAATAAATGAGACAAATTAATTAGAAAATGAAGATTTTCGAAAAATCAAGAAGATAAGATTGCCTGATTTGCTAGATTCGAAAAAATCAAAGAGATAAGATGTAGACTGAAGATAAGATTTGAAAAATCAAGAATCTGCCCGATTGCTTGATTTTTAGAAGATTAATTACTATTTTGAATTAAAATAATTCAAATTATAGATTTTGAGAGATAATAAATAATCTTTTTCAGATTATTTATCAAAAAGGACTGACAGTTAAGATTGACATGACATTTTAAATAATTTAATTTATTTAAAATGAGAAGAATATTAATTGGCAATTAAATAATTAAATTTAATTATTTAATTTAGAGATAAGACTAATTAATTAAATTAATTAATCAATTCATTTAATTAAGACAATTAGTGACATATTAAATAAATAAATGTAATTCATTTATTTAATAATCAGGAAGAATTAATGAAGAAAAGGGGAATTAAATAAATTAAGAAATTTATTTAATTAAGGGAAGACTTAGAAAGTTAACGACGTATTTAATAAATAAATAAAATTTATTTATTTAATAATCATGAAGAATAACTGATATGAATTAATTAAATAATTATGAATTATTTAATCAATAGTCGAATGTGGACCAAGGACATAATTAAATGTCATAATTATGCTAGGATGAAAGTGGTAAAAATGAAGCTTGCAGGCCTAGCTCATTTTTAGGTGTCTACAGTGACTACAAAAACTCAATAATCTTGGTTCCAGATCAAACCTACAAAATTCATGCCTAGAATTCAAAAAAGGGCATCTTCTAGAGGTAATTTTCAATACATTGAACTATCATTTTATGCTTCTAAAAGAAGAAATATTTATTCTTTATCACCAATAAGGAAAATTAGGGGTTTTATAACTCCATCTCGTAGGGCTCATTCCACACCTCCATTCAATAGATTGTTTTAGCTTAGGGCTCCTGCCACCCAAATAAATAGATAATTATTTCATATGGTTGCACCTAGAAATCATGGTTTTTTTCCATTCAATTAGGGTAGCCTATTGAACTTGGCTCAACATGATGGCATTCACATAGCAATCCTAAAAATTATCCCATTTATACTAGTGATTACCAAACCACGCCTAATTAGAACATAAAATATATGGCTACACTTTATGCAATCTATCATATTAGAGAGGAAAATGTTGCATTTAGATTACTAGTAGCATCCTTGAAGGGAAAGGCTTTACAATGGTTCATAGGGTTAAATTTGAACTCAATCAGCACTTGAGATCAACTGGGTGAGCCACTATGCAAGAAATTTTAAGATAAACCTGACCATTTATCATTTTTTGAGTAGTTGACTACAATCAAGAGAGCTCCCCATGAGTACATGGTTGATTTCAACAACCATTTTCAAACGACTTGGGATAGGATCCCAAAAATGGTAAGGCCCTCTACTAAACATGTATTTTTTATAATATTTGAGGGATTTAAATAATGATATTTTAGTCATGATACAATCTATGGGTGGGAGGACACTGCCAAATTCTTTTGATTTAGCAATAAGGGTAGAAAATAGTCTCATTTAGGTCGATAAAATTTCCCCAATACCTCCTATGCTAATTTTTCCTGAGGTACAACCACCTATAATTGATATACCTCTTACACCAATCTTAGATTACCAAGTGTTTTCCTAATTAAAAATTTTTCTATCCCAATCTCAGGAACTCCAAGAGATAAAAGGCCTATTAAAAACCTTTAGAAATGAGATAGTGAACATTAAGAAGCAAAAAAATCAAAATTTTAGACCTTACCAAGCCCCTTATCAAACCCACATCAACCCAATCATCCTAATATGCCTTCTTGCCAAGTTGATCCTCAAGGTCAAAGGATAAATTTGAATTATGGGTCATACTTTCTCTACAGCTACTAGCACCTCTAGAAAACTTGTACTAGTCTAAAATAACATGATACAAGATTATGAATGATTTTTTCCATGCAATCAACCCTATAATCAGGACACGTGCTCCAATGAAATGCTAAATCAAGACCTCATGGTATAGAATAACATTTTTGTTCAACAAGATTTAACACAAGAAATCATGAATAACAGAGTCCTCATCTTGAGCATGGTCACCATGATGTCACTCTCATGAATCAGTAAGATGAAGAGTTTATGGGGTAAACCATCCAAAAAGACAAAATCATTCTTCCCACTCCATATTATCTAAAAAAAAGATATAAAGAGAGGATTTTTGACATGGAATAGTAAGATGATAAGGGGTAAAACCAAGTTTCTACAAGTCACCAAGGTGTTTTTGGTCTATCATCTTCTTATATTGTTCAAATTCTACCAAGGGATCAAGCTATAGCAATAAAATAACATCCAAGAACCCAACCATGATCATTACAAGCACAAGGAGATGTTTTTTAAAGGTACAACAAAAGGTCAGTAAAATCCCATTATGAAAAAGACAAATGTTAGCATTTCAATGTGGGATTCTTTAGCAATCTCTAGTCAAAAATATTTGTTATAAAATGCATTGTTTAATATCACCTTGCCAAATGAGGCTTCAAAGGAGTAGCCTAGAGTTGTGCTTTCTAATGCTTCTCATGTCGAGGGTGAACAACAAATCGAAGATGTCAAGCCAACTTCATTTTACGTGTCTTTGATCATTGGCCAATACCTTATCCATAATTGTATGATTGAATCAAGAGCAAGTAGCTCTATGATGCCTAAATATATAGTAGATAAGCCTGGACTGTCATACAAACCTCTTACTAAGGGATTTGTCTAGTCGAATAGGACAACCATAAACATAGTTGGGATAATCAAGAAGTTGAGTCTTACTTTGCATTACTTCCCAAACTTCTCCATACCCCAAGACATACATAGCATGGATTTACCACTATATTTTTCTATATTCCTTTCTAGAGACTTCACTACAAAATTGGGGGATTACTTATATTTTGATTGGTCACACCTATTTTTTAGAACAATATATGGCACTAGGGTGATTATAAAATCAAAACCTATAGAAAAAAATCATATAAAATCATATGTTCCTAGTGTTGTCAATGCAAACTTTATCACCCATGAACAAGAGGAACAACTAATTGTCCCAGATCCCAACACTCCTTTAGAAGGAATACCTGATTTATTTTTAGATTAGTGAGCATTTGAGAATCATGAAATTGATCCATTCAAACACATGGAAGAATTGGGTTTGGGTATTTATATGATCCATGAACAAGAGCTTGTTGTCCCTAACCTTGTAAATGATAAGAAGCAATAGTGTGATCAACAATCTAATAAAATTTGGAAAATATATTTTGATGGTCCAAAAGTAAAATTGGTGTTGGTGGAGGGGTAATTCTTGTATCTCATGGAGGTGAAAGGTATTACTTAGCTTTCAAATTTGATTTCAATTGCACTAACTATTGTCTCAAAAGTGTGCACCCTTGTTGAGATAATGAAATCACTTAGCCACCTCATGAAACATGGGATGATCTCCTTGAGTGTGGACTTGGATGATGGAGATCAACCTCCAAAGAGGATTGTTCCCTTGATAATTCACCTAATTTATCTTATACTACCGGTGCATGTTGAAAAAAGGGGTGGAAGAAACATAAAATGAAACCTAGGACTAAAAATGTGATGCACCAAAAAGATTTCAAAAACCTATATTGTTGTTTGGACATACAATATGATCAATAGTTTAATCCAAGACATACACAACTCAATTTTTGACATACTTATACATTAGTATTTCATAGTAAAGATGAAGTTTTCTCAATTCTAAAAGGAAAAATTAGATGTTTTAATAATTAGAATTTGTTCAAACCATTCTAATAACCTATAACTTGTATAAGGTATGTATATCTTTGCAAGAATATGTTGAAGGAAATGAGATAACATCAAGGATTATCACATACATCACAAGAAACTACATCAATCGTTTGATTAAACACAATAAAATAGCTTTTGAGAAGGCAAAAATACTTAAATTTATTGATTGAAAAGGTGTTTACATATTGCTATGCATGCTTGTAAGAGATTTATAAATTTTTCCTAGCTTGAAAGAACCTTCAAAAGTTACAATACAATAACTAAAAATAGCTAGAACTCCCTTTTTTTAAATGTTCCCTTAGGCTTCCTTTTAAGCTTAACCTAAACTCATCAAAATTGAAACTCTTTACCAAAGTAACCTCCCTCCAAGAACATGCAATGTGGGGTTGAAAAAGTTAATTAATATTAAAATTTTAATAAGTGACAAAACTTCCCTTCAAAACATGCATGTGGTTCTATGATAAAGTGATAAAGTCAAGACACTAATCAAATTAAGAATATACTCTTTTAAAAACATCATTGTCAACCTATTTAGAAGGAAATTTGAAACAAAATAGTGAAAGTAGACTAACACTAATAATACAAAAGAGAATGATGCACTTTTTCATGGCCTAGAATGGGCTAAGAATAGGAAAATCAATTTTTTGCAAGAATTTGGAGACAGAGAACTCATTGTGAATCAGATAAGAGGTATAAATATCACAAAAAATGATTTGCGCAAATCTTATAGACATAGAGTATAGGATGTGAAAGGAAATAGAAAAGAGCAATGGAAAGTACTAATGAATGAGAAATTGTTTGAAGGAAAGAGATTACCAAATAGTTTGAAGTATCCAAACCAAGCACCACCAAAGCAAGAGAGACACAAGAATTTGTTAAGGGGAAAAACAAGAAAAAACCCCAATATTATGAATGGAGGAAAAATGCCTAAAGAATAATACAAAGAGAGAGAGCTTCAGCCTTAGCTTGCTTGCTTGAATCTTGAAGAATGAGAGGAGAGGCACCTCAATAAGTAGAGGTGAGAAGGAGTTAGAATGTAACTCCCAACTCAATGAATGCCACCATTTATCTATGTGTGTGCAAAGTGTCACCTCTTAAGGAGGTGGTTACAAATATTCCTTAATAAAGTAATTAAAAATAAGCCATCCTCACACATGTGTGAAATGACAAAAAGACAAAAGACTTGTAGAGATTCCTTTGGAATATTCCTACAAGTTAATAAATAATTACAATTAAAGAGTAACCTTTACCAAGTAAAGATTAATCTTCTAACATGATGTTATTGAATAGATTGATGCATTTAACTTGCTATCCATAGCCAAAAATGAAAACCAAAATTTTGATAGGTTGGATTCAATGGGAGCATAGTATGACATTTCAAGTGATTGTGATATTGCTATTAGGATTCAACTGTGTAGTTTTACAAGTCAAACTCATTGACCCATGTTTCATGAGTAGTTCACAAGAACCCATCTCTCATGATAATGAATGGTCCACTTAGTACTTATTTCATCTAGGTGATGCTCACAAAGGTGAAGCATTGGGCTTTCCTAAGAGGTCACCCATCCTCGTACTACTCCAGCTCAAGCACGCTTAACCACAGAGTTTTCCCCAAGGTTAATCCCACTTAGCTTGCAACCCCATTTGCAAAACCTTCAACAAGTGTTGTTCCTTATGAACCATTGATTATAGATCCCCTTTAGCTCATCAATTGATAAGTAGGAGGTATTTTCCACAGTGTGTCAAATTGTGATATTGTTATCAGGATTCAATTGAATCTTGATAGCAGTATCACAATTTGACACGCTATGGAAAATACCTCTTACTTATCATTTAAAGTGATATCAACAATAGTAAGGTACAACAATATGTCAAAGTGGTGGTAAGGCCTTCAATCCCAGATAATCAAGCACATTCACAAGTGTTTGACAATGATAAGAAAATTATTTTTTATTAAAGAATATAAGTTTCTAGTTGTTAACCAAGAAAAATTATACCAATAGTATGGGGGAAATTATACACCTAAAAAATAACCAATTTCCAAAAGGATTGATCTCATTAGAATCCATTTTCAGTTATAGTGATCAATCCAAAAAGGGGAAATCAACATGCAAGTCAAACAGGACCACTATGAATAGGTAAGCATTTTCAAAGATAATCTTTTGAAATTAGGAAAGATATGCACAACCGAAGAAAGGCTTGCTTTTGTTAAGATGTTTCAAGAGTATGATGACATCTTCACTTGGAAATATGATGACTTGAATGGGTTTTATCCTCAACTTTTCCAACACACTATTGAACTAGAACCCAATGCCAAACTTGTAAGGCAAAAGAAAAGGCCATTAAACCCCAAATTAGAGCCACTCATGAAAATGGAACTAAGCAAGTTGATAGAGGGAAGTGTCATTTTTTCTCTTAAACATACCTCTTGGGTCTCCAACCTTTTCATGTTAGGAAGAAGAATGGATAAATAAGACTATGTGTAGATTTTAGAGACCTGAATAGAGCCTCACTCAAAGACCACTATTTTTTTCCTTCTATGGAGAAAATTTTGCAAGTTGTATCAAGTTCTAAGAGGTTTCCATTGTTAGATGATTATTCAAGCTATAATAAAATTTTGGTGAAGGAAGAGACCAATATAAGATAGCCTTTACCACCAAATGGGGGAACAATGGCATACAAGAAAAATCCTTTTGGTTTTTCCAATGTTGGGGCAACATTCCAAAGGACCATCGTCATTGCTCTCTAATGGTTAATGAATAAAATTGGGATGGTTTGTCTTGACGATATGACTATTTTTTATAAGGATGCTTATGAACATTTTATTCACCTAAGGAAAGTGTTCACAGGTGTAGGGAGTATGGTGTATCCCTCAATCTAAAGAAATGCATCTTTATTGTTCACGAAGGTAAGTTGCTTGGTTATGTGGTGTCCAAACATGGTATTATAATTGATCCTAAACGGGTCAGTGTTATCTTAGATTTAGCTTTACCATCCCACAAAAGGGGTTTGCAAAATTTCATAGGAAGGATCAATTTTATTAGAAGGTTTATACCAAATATTGCTGATTTTTTAAATCCACTAACATCCATGTTAAGGAAAGATTTGGTTTCAAATGGACAAAGGAAGGAAAAAAAATCTTGTAAAGAATAAAATAATCTTTAGTAGCATCACAAACCCTCTTAAACCCCAATGTTTCTAAATATTTTACCTTATATGCTTATGGAAATCTCATCACTATCTCAATTATGCTAGTGTAGAAAAATAAGGAAGGTTTGGAGCATCCAATAGCCTTCTTTAGAAAAGGCTTGGAGGAGTATGAGAAGAGGTATACTTTTTGTTGAAAAGAATGTTCTTGTTGTTATTAGGATCCTAATAAATTTATACATTTGATCTTAAAAAAAAAATTACTTAATGGTTTCTCATCCTAGTGTCAAGGAATTTTTTTAGCAAGGATTTGAATGAAAAAGAGGGCAGGTTGGATTACCAAGGTTATGGAATATGATGTAGAAATCAAGGTAACCAAGTTGGTAAGAAGGAAAGGCTTGTATGAATAGCTAGTTTTTGATGTAGAGGATAACAAAGAAGAAGTTAAAGAAGTTGTCCTAGCCATTTAGGAAGACTTCCAAACAACTGCACACACTCCCCCTCTATGTTCGGTGCAAGACAACTCATTTCCTTAAAATAGGTGAATGCTTGTAGAGGATTGATAGGGATAGAATAAGGTACTTTAGGCTACAATGTATTGCATTTTTCCTCTTTAAGGGCATACTTTTTAAGTAATATTTTAATAGTGGGTTATTTAGATGTATTGATGTTGACCAACAAAGTTCTTGAAGAGTTTCATGATGGAGCAGTTGGTGGACACTTTGCACCTAGAACAAAAGCACTGAAGATAATAAGGGTGGGTTGTTATTGGCCTAGTTTATTTAAGGATGCATATCCATGGGTAAAGAAATGTAAAACAATGTACCTTTTTCTCAAGTAAATAAAATTTAGCAACCCTTCCCTTGCATCCCATTCAAGTTGAACAACCCTTCATGAAGTGGGGTATTGACTTTATTGGAGTCATTAATACAAATTCTAGTGTGGGTCACAAGTGGGTTCTCACTGCTAATGATTATTTTACTAGGTAGAGTGAGGTTGTAGCATTGAGAGAAGCTAATGAGAGTGTTGTCCTAAAATTTTATGAAGATTTATTGACAAGGTTTGGTGTTCCTAATTCCATTTTTTTATAATGCCTTGGCTTTTGTGGGCAAAAAGATAAGTGAATGCAATGTAAATAATGGTATCTTCTTGAATACATCTTCAAACTATTACCCTCAATGTAATGGACTAGTTGATTCCACAAACAATTTTTTTATTAGGATTATCAAGAGAACCATTGAGGATAATCTGATGGCCTAGCATACAAAATTAAAATCAGTTTTATGGACTGATAGGATTACTCCCAAAAGGTCAGCTGGCAACTCCCCATACATGTTAGTTTATGGTTAAGAGGAAAGGGCACCTATCGCTCTTGAGTTTCTAGCTATTGATTTGGTCAGACAAATTAAAATGTTAGAATAGGAGTCGATCATGATGAGATTAGCATAGTTGGTTGAGTTGGAAGAAGTTAGAGACAAAACCATGAAAATAATAGAGATGCATCAAGCCCAAGTAAAAAGATCTTTTGAGAAAAGAGAAGATCCTAAAGTATTCAAAGAAGGTGATGTGGTCCTCAAATGGGATGAATTAAAGAGTGGGACTAGGAAACATTCAAAGTTTGATGCATTTTGGAATGGGCCTTATATAATTTATGAGTGCAAAAAACATAATGATTTCTAGTTGTCTATGTTCGATGGAGAGAAAATACCAATCCCACTCAATGGGATACACCTCAAGCACCACTATTGAGGTGATGAATGATATTTTGTACATATCAGGATAGTTATTTCTTGATAATAAGTGATGCACATGCTGCATTCTCCTTAAGGGAATGCATGATCTAGGTGTTTTTTTCCCCAAGTGCAAGTTTGCGCATGTTGTTGTGTTTCTTTTGGGAAAATCCAATTGTTACAGTTTCCCAATTATTATAGTTTCCTTGTTGACTTTGTGACCAATGAACTAATAAGGCCCCTAGATTCCATGATTAGCAGGTAATCATCTTGCAGAAATTGCCATTTTTTGTCACTTTTTCCCTCCCCTTTAGGTATCTATTTAAGAAAGTATAAAAAGTTATCAAAGTTGCAATTTTTTCAAGGTTGAAAAGTTATTAAAATTGAAAATTTGAAAATTTTATTAAACCCTAGATATAACCTTGTCGATACCCTAATTTCATGTGTGCATTTTATTTTTATTCTTTTGTTAACTTATTTGGTTGATCACTTGTGACTTAATTCATTGCTTCCCCCCCCCCCACTTCATTTTCTGATTGGCCCCATTTTCCTAAGTACCAATTAAGCCTACTCCTTTTATACATCATTGAAATGATCACTTAGCCTTTGGTCTTTTCGAGCCACACCTGACACATGTTATTTTACAATCTCTCTTTATTTCACAGACACCTTTCATTTTTCTATCATCTCCCTACGAACATGCAAAAACATGACACATGTCCCATCATTGCTAACTTGTATGGGTCCCCTACTCATAAAATGATAAACATTGCCCCTTTTTTCTTTTTTTTATTGGTGAATTTCTCTCTAGGTTCCTAGTCCTTTAAGTTGTTCTATGAAGTCTCTTAGACCATGCATTAGTGGCCCCTAATCCTAGCTTATTTACTTGGTAGGTTCCCCACACTTGCAAAATTACATAGCTTAAGTATTTCATGCATATTACCTTTCTATGGGCCCCATTCTTCAACAGGTGGTAGATTTCTATTGATTTCCACACTTTCATGGGCTCTTAGTTGCAAAAGGAAGTGATAACTATGAATTCACATAAAATATGACATCTAGCAACTTTTCATTGGTTTCACAGTCTGCAAGTCTGATGAGGCGATCCCAAGTACTAGCTATGGAATTACAAAAACATGACGTGTCCTCATCTTTTATCGGTTTCATGCATTCATAGGTCCAATGAGGTGGGGCACATTTCAAGTTGCAAAATCATAAATAACTAACACATGGTCTTGGACCTAATGTATCTCACCCTTTTCAAAGTTCTCAATTTCATAAGTTAGTGCAGGTGACATGGATTGATCTCATTGGTTTGATTTTTTAAAACTTGTCATCTTCCAATCAAAAGTTTTAAAACTTGGTCAAGATATTTGAGGTCATCCATCATCCTATGAAATTTTGAGATCAACAATTTAAATTCAAACCTGGGAAATAGACAGTGGAATACTCCAGGTACTTGCAAATAGGCAGTGATGTTGCAACGACTTCTCCAACTACCAAATTTGATTCTAGAGGCTACAAGGATGATTTTAAATGCATTTTTATTAGCTTCAAGTGAAAAAATGGTAGGTACCATGCTATAGTTATTGTGTACTGATTACCTTTTCCTAAAGGACCATCCCTAGCCATGTCTTTTTACAAATTTTATGTGGGTTTATACTTTTCATCCTCTTACTCACCAATGAAGGCATGGCTATGGTGTCAAAGGCTTTATGGTAAAATTTCATCTCAAGATTTGAGGTCCACATGTTTGCACCTATTTTTCAGGATTTTAAGTTAGGGCTTCTTGCCTAATTGCATGCCCTATCTCCTCCTACGACCTGCTAATAATGTATCGCACTTTAGTGCTCATTGAAAAGTGGTGGGTCTTCCTTGGATTTTATCTAGAAAGCTTATGCAACTCTTGTATTCTATAACTGTAAAATTGGATTTTATGCCTATGGATCAATATAATTTCTAGCCTACCCTCTCTCACCTTATAGATGTTTATTGAAAAACTTAAAACATATTCAATGGATGATTGGAATTATTTCATTACAATAAAGAACCCTACATATGGCATTAATTGCAATTCTAGTTAACAATCCCTAAATAATGCAACACTCTCAATACACCATTAACAACAATTCAATCCATAGCTTGAATAGAAGTCATTAATAAAATATCCATTGCGCATACTTGGAAAGATGAACTCAAATATCCTTGATCATTTTATTTATGAGAAAATATTGAATTATCCATCAAAGAAAATTATAATAAAACCATATATTCATATACCGATATATTAAAATGTGTAATTGTTGTTATAGAAAATTACATTTATATAATAACTTCTCTCTAACCTAGACTAAACTTCTCTTAAAAAAGGCTTTCTCAATTACAATGTCTAGAATCCTTTTACAATGAGGCTCAAATCCTCTTATATATGATAAATGAGCATGCATTCTCTTGAGAAAAGTCACATGTCACATGTATTACATTTTACATTTGATGCTTTTACCATTATGTTAGAACAAAACAAGGATAAAACCTGTTAGAAGAATATTCCATTTTTCTAACTGACTCAAAATATTGTTGAGATCATTTAGAGGTTGCAATTGATTCCAAATATGTAGTTGAAGCATGAGAATGAAGATTAAAACAAAAATTGCTCCAATTTTTTTGATAAATATCTTCAATCTACTTTTTGTGTCATCAATTTGATTAGGATGTTATCATTGAAACCTAATGATTGATTGAAATTCAACTCAATATTTATTCATTATAATTTTGCATCCAAGATGCAAAATTATTTTCTATAGGTCATTCAAATGTTGATACTTTTGCAATCCTTTCTAAGTGAGCACTGTATTTTCTATCAAAAATTTCTTTTACATCTTTATTGAAGTTGTCCAAGTTTGATTCTAATTCAAATAACTCATCTAAGGTATTTCTCAATAACAATTAATTTTGTTCCCCGCTAGATTAGATGAATGAGGAGAGAAAAGGGATATTTTTTAAAATTCACTATTTCATTGGTTGAGTGGCTTGATAATTCCATTGCTATCCAAAATGCTTGGCATAGTCTTCTTAATATTCTCCAAGAATTTGATTTTTCCTCTCAACTATGTTGGAACACAATAATCTACTAAGAGGGGGGGTGAATCAGTAGATACTTAAAATTTAATCTTCTTATCCTTAGTGCAGACACAACCCTTAAATCTAAATGTGTAGGTTAAAACATGAAAAGATATGACAAGCACATGCACATACAAGACCAACACATAACACCAGATATACATGGAAAACCCAAGATGGGAAAAACCATGGTGACAAAAGTTGCTTGAGTCTACTTTTCAAATCCAACGTCACAAATAAATCTTCTATTACAATATTTTAAGGGCACCAACCCTAAGGAGACACCAATCCCCTATTTTGAGCACCAAATCAGTACAAATGAGGCAATAACCTCTACAACATTAAAATCTCATATATGCATAAAATTGGTTTTGCAAAACCTGATAATGCATCAATACATTCAATACATAATTTCTGCAGCACACTTATCTTTCTTTGCTCACACTCCTTCAATTGTGGTCAGATTCAAATGTTCATTCAACACTCTATCAAACTAACTCAGTAACCCACTTACACAGGTCACTCTCTAACTTTTTAACCCTCTTTCAACAACCAATAGATTTCATTTTTGGTCTGCTCTTTTATAATATTCTCTACCTTCACCATCAAGCTATCTCAAACATACAAACCCTTGTCCAGATTCAATGTACATTCCATTCTTGATTAAAATAAACCTAGGGTTTCCATGTTATTTTTTTATTTTTTTGTGTAATGGTTCCATATACAATATTTTTTTATTTTCCTTGCCTTAGTACCACCATTTCAACCAATAAGCAATGAGATCTTTGTTGGAAGGTTACCTGGTTATCAGTTCACAAATCTCCATTCATCCATTCTTTTACCTGAATCAATTTGACCCTCTGATTTTCAACTTAAGAATCGGTGCCATTCACCTATTCATTGACATAAGAAATCGTGCCATAGACTTAAGTAATCACACCATCAAACCCTTTCTTTATCGATTAATATTTGCCACATGTCAGCCTCTTATACATCCTTATACACCTTTGTCATGGATTCCAAGAAAGTCAAGATTTCCTAAAGCTCATGTTTTTTCAACATCGTGATTTTGATCTTTCATAGAATCCAAGGTAGTTAGGATTTCCCAAAACCTTTCCATCATCATGAATTTTTCCCTTTCACGGAATCCAAAGGAGTTTGGATTTCCCAAAGCCACTCTTTTCATGAATTCCTTAATTACACGGGTTACCCGAAGTCACCACTTTTTTGCTAATTCCTTTCTCATGCGTATTACCTGAAATTACCATCTTCGTGAATTCCTTTCTCATGTAGATTACCTGAAATTACCATCTTCACCAATTCCTTGCTCATGTGGATTACCCGAAATTGCCATTTTCACGAAATCTTATAAGTCTTCACCTGTCATTGTCCTTCTATTGATTCTCGGGGATCGAGGATCCTGCATACTTCATACTACTTACCTGCCATTCGGTAAAGCACAAGCCATACCTCCAACTCGTGATGCCCAACACCACTTTGAGGTTCGGAGATCCTCCATACCCCTTCCTTTGAATACAAAGGTAAGCAATTCTCCTGAAGTTTGAAGGTTGAAACCCTTCAAACTTTCTAAGTCTTTTCAAATTCATTTAGTAAGCGATAAGCTCAAAAATAAATGCCCAATTATTACTGAAATCAACTAAGGAATTTGGTAAGCCATAACCCAAAGCCCGAACTCTGAAACCTGCTAACTTAGCACAAATTTGAATAAGTCTTTTACACCTCTTTTGTATGATATTGCACAGATCTTTTGAATTCAATGACACCATTATGCCAACAATCTCCTTTCAGAATCAGGGCCAACTCATCTTTGCTCTCCTTTTGACATCAATAACAACTATATGCCAACAAACTACTGCTCTAGTTTTTCCTAATATGATGCAACTTCTCCTAGCAAGCCAATAATTTGATGTGTGTTTACAATACCTTCTAGAATGTTGGGGTCAAACCTACAAAATTTGTAGGGTTGTTACATTTATTTTTTCCTTGGGATCCATTTTCCTACAACATGTTTCAAATTTTCTTAATTTTATTTTATATTACACATAGGAATTCCTTAAATTATTATATCCTATCCATATTTCTTCAAGCCTTTTTACTATTTTAGATAACCTATATCCCATCAGGCCATCAACCAGATAAATGACCTTTTTATTTGTGTCTTATTTTACTTCTTTTAGTTGTTCCTCTGACTCCTTAATTTTTAAGGAAATAGCATCCTTGTCCTACAGTGGTACATATTTTGATATTGATGGGGTGGTGATGATTGGAATAGGAGAACTTTTTTGTGAGGGTAGCAATGATTTCAAAATTGTTATATTCCATCATCAACCTCAAGTGATATATTTGTAACTTGTTAAAAATAGCTTGAAGCTTTTTGGTGGAAGCTTCCTAAACAAGGTAGTATTTACAACTAAAGTAGTTGCCTAGGGAGCTGAAGTATTTGATAATCTCTTGAAAATTAAATTCCCTATCAACTCCATAGTATTCCCTATCACTTTTTGTTATGTGAATTTTTCCCTAAGAGAAGAGAAAACTAAGAAATAACCCTTTAGAATTAAAAGGGAGATAGGAAAAAAATAAAGGATATTATTATCCTTGAGTTAAAAGAGATATTAATATGGAATTTGTATAAACACTCTTTAAAAAGGGGAAGAATAATTATTTATTTAAATAATTATTAAAGGCAACCTTTGTGAAAGGGTTTGATTGTTTGGAAACCACCCCTTAAGGCTTTTATAAAGCATTTGTGTGAGACTTGGAAAATAATGTGAGGAACATTCAAGCATGGAGAACATTCAAGGAGAGAAGAGAAAAAGGAATTAGAGAGAGAAACATGAAGGCACAAAAGAGTGAAGGTTAAGGTCATGGGTGGACATTGAAACATTGGGAGAAGGGACACACGACGTGTTTCCAACTCGGAGTACAACGTACACCTAGGAGTTTCTTATCCAAGGCTAAGTTTATGTCATGAAGGCATGTTGGTTCCGTGCAAGAACATGTTCCATTGGGGTTGTTTGTGCCAGGAAAATCCTCGACCTGTAACTATTCCTCTGAGTGTCGGATAGTAGCCTCTCAAAATATATTTATAGATAAGTATTGAAAACCATTAATTCAACAATATTGGGAATATTGTCTATATGATTTTGTTGTTAATATGATTAATCAATGTGGAGGTGTTATTCCATTTATTATGTTAATTATTTAAATGTTATATGTTTGTAATTTTTATTGATTATTCACTCCTATGTTGATAACGTTGCATAACTTAAATTATCTTAATTCTAATATTCATTATATTAAATCCACTGCTATTACTTAAATAACTATTGGAGAAAAGTAGCATCACACTTGTGGCTTATTTCTTGATGGGGCCATAGCCCAAATGGCCAATTTCTCATATCTAGCATTAAAACCAAACCCAAAACATGCTTTCTCAGCTTATTCGGCCTCTTCATCCTACCTTCAAATTATATCTAGGGATATGGTAGAGGCTATATCCCAAATGAGAATTAGAAGTAGACCAACATCTTATACCATTCTTCTTGCCTCTTTAGGGGTTGTATTTTTTACTTTGAGTTCAACCTTTTTCAAGATTTCCTTGGTAATCACCTCTATCTATGATAGGTTTGCCTCTCCTTTGGCCTTATTCAGTTTTTCATGAAACTCCTCTCTTTTTAGCCTCAAAAAAAATTTTGAATTCTTTTGACTTTATAAATTTATCATCATAAATTAATTGTGCACAATCCAAAGAACTTATATCATTGGCCTCCTCTCCACCACTTCTTAGAGTAACAACTAACCCATATTGAGGAATGTCAAGGATTTGTACTCTTTGGGGTGAGGGAATAGTATGGTTCACTTCCTATTCTCCAACCACATTCTCTATTATTTCCTCAGTCTCTTATGCTTCTCCTACATCTATGGAATGTGCGACTAGAGGTGGTTGCATAACCATCCTCTTCTTCTTTTTTATGCTTTATAGGAGATGTAATTGACTGAGCAGGTGCCTCTTGCGCATTTTGTATCTCCATCGGTGCTTTGCATCTCAACCCTAGTTGGTATATCTCAACCTTCTTTGTGGTTCCTCTTGTTGTGTCATTTCTTCTAGTTTCTTTCCTGACACTATTGGAGGCTTATATGCTAAAGATTCTATATTATCCATCATGATATTGATCCTAGCAATAGGATCTTTGATTTCATGGATTAGGGTTTTCTTTCTTCCTTTATGTTTCTCCCTTCCATATTCTAACCCATTTTGTCCTCTTTAATTTCATTTCATGGTCAATTAAGCATTTTTTATCACATCTTCTTCAAATAGCACATTGTGATAAAAATTGGACCTCCTAGCACTAATTCTAACATGGTTAATGAATCCCTCTAGATCACACTCTCTTTTTAAGTCTGAGATCATTCTATAAGATTACAATGTCGAATATAAAATCTCTAATCCTTCTTTTCCAGTGAGGAAAAAATATATAAAAACTAGGTAAGCTAGGAAGGACCCCTTCTTATGACTTCTCAAATGGTTTTTTCTAACTCATTTAGTTACCAAACTATTTTCATGTAGGCCAACATCTTTGGTACATATCTAGGTAGAATATGTGGCCTAATTGGAGACCCATAGATTTTGATTACAATGTTATTTGAATGGAGATACCAAAATCCCTAGTTGTGTTGAATGTCTAGGCTAGGTATTGTTGATCATGATATTAGTCGCACACCAATAGCGCAGATAGACCGCGAGAACCTATATTTACTTGAAAGATTGAACCAAGACAACCTAAATCTCCAGGCTGACTCAGCTTAATCCCAAGTCTTGTTTAAGTCAGGTCTTGATCATACTAGGTTTGCATCAAGGTTCGTTGTGACAATGTTGTTGATCATGAGGGGTAAATGGTAATTTTAGGTTCTAAACAAAATCATAAGGTTCGGTGAAAGATATTATCGGGCCGGTCATCAAACAATTTCATGAAATCAACAAATATGCAATAATATTTCATGAATTCCAAACAAATTTTCTATCACTTAAGTAGATTTAGCTTTAAGCATTCAACAATACAATGGAAACGAAAGATTTGCAATAAAATTTCCATTCATTCATCTATTTTTTGGAACATTTTCTGAAATTTAAACATCTAATCTAAAATAAAGCATCAAAAGTACTTGAAAAGTAAAAGAGCTCTCGGGTATTATCTACGCATGACCCAAGAATTAGCTAAATCAAAGCAAATCACTCTATACTTCACCAGATTGCTTCACAGCTAGGCATAGAATGGTGTGAGCTTTTGAAGAAGGGGGTTTAATTTGGACACCGGGTAGGTTCTATATGCACCCTTAAATGGCGCAACATACACTCTTGTCCAGGTGAACAAACAACCAACTACAAAAGATAACAGTTAGTAGCTTTCAAATTAGCTTTGATATTGATTGGTTCTATGTGCATACAATTTTTTAATCCAAAATGATTCAGAAAACAAGAAAAAAGAACAAAAATTAAAGAAGTTTTGTTTCTTCTGAAATCCATAAATTTTGAACTTAACTTAAAATGAAACATCTTTTGGTTTTTTATAGGAACAAGACATAGGGAAGATAAAACAAATACATGAGAGGAAATCCAAGGGACAAATCATGACAAGGCACGTGGAATATGACAACTAGCAAGAGAATTTTTAATGAAATCAATGAATGTCAATCTTCCTTAGCACATTAATGTCCTTTAGGTCTCTTATCTTTTTATTATTAGGGTTCTATCTTGGAACCAAACAAACCCACCAAAAAAAATGTAGGAACTTCCCATATATTTAGAATGATCAAGTGAGCATTCTATTCCTATATCAAGGTTTAGACTTAGACGAGGCATTCCCGAAATTGAACAACCCTGGGATTGAACAAACTCCTTTATCGCATGCATAATACCAAGGCTTCCGGTCCTCTGATGCCCTGTGCTTCTTTGTAACAAATTTTTTTCCCACATGACCTTCTAGAGTGTACTATTGAACTTGGTAACACCATCGGATCTGCTCACAACCTTAGTTTTCCTGATCATCCATACTTGAATGTTGCATTACAATCTACTTCTCCTGCAAGTAAAAATTCCACACATTAAATCCCTTTTAAAACATTTATAAAACTCTCATGAAAACAAAATTATTGTTAATAAATCATCATGTTAAACCATCATAAATATCACACTTTTAAAACATCATATTCTCACATAATTATTCTATTTAAGTCAGGTTATCGAACCTTCAAACCTTCGGGCAACATTAAACATTTAACTTTTAAACTTAGCATGGTTACTTGGTACCTGGTACCCAATACCTTAGCTTTTACCAACAAATTTTCCCGAACCTCGAATTTACTAGAACTTCCATTTTATCAGACCTTTGCTCCCAGACCAAAACCTCATTCCCAAAACCATGCATTTACATTTTACATCTCTGGCTTCCTGGTACCCAATTCCCAGTATTCGATACTCTTGAATCACAAAGTATTTAAAAAGAATTGCTTTGACTTTTAGCTTCCGATGATCTCCTCAACTAGCCAGTACCCACCATAAGCATTAGTTTTCACTCGGGTCCCCAAGCTTTACAGTCTCGGGGTGTATTGTGGGACCACACAACAACTTGCAACCAATAAAACTAAATTTAAAAGAAATTTGAGATTAAATCACCTACTAAAAATCTTTGCTTATACATATTTTAAAACAATAACACCTTACCTTTACCTGGATTCTGACATAAAGACAATAAAATTTCTCCGGAAAGTATTAGTGTGTGCTTTGATTAATTCCAGTTTCTAGTTATTGGTGAAAAAACTAGTTCATTGACATTGAACTACATAATTTGGTAATTCCTCCAAATCCAACCATGGATAGAGCCTTGCTGCTAGTCAAGCGTCCATAGCCCCAGCAAGGTTATGTAATTCCCCCAAACATATCTCTACTTCCAACCAAGCATCCATAGCCCCAGTAGAGATATTTGGATAGCCTAAAGAGTTGAAATTTTTCTCTTTTGATATTTCTTTGATATGATTTCTTTTTTTGATATTTCAATATAAGCTCACTTGCTTCAACTTGCAGGCAACGAAGCCCCGCTATTAGGTTGGGAATTACAATGGTAGAGAAGGTTACCGTTTGATTTTTTATTCAATACAAATCCCTTCATCGTTTCAGCAATCCCTAGAAACTTATTTAGTTATTCCCTGTAAGTGTGACTTTCCAGCTAAATTTTACCACCTTTATGCCAAATCCCATCTAATTGCAATTTATTATATGTTAAAAAATATGCATAAGTTAAAATTTAGCAACGAACAATTCAATCTCCAAATCAAATCTAAATTTAGAACTACCGATTACCGCCCTTCCATCTTAATTTTATGAAAACCGCTAAAACACTCGGCTAGCAATTTCGGTTTCATGATGTTGCACCACATTAATGGATCAGAATTGTCATCATGACTCTTAATTTTGACTATAATACTCTGCATTTAATTCACACACCTTGACATGCGCATATTATTTCTTTTCAATTCCTAGATGCTGACATGTGCTACCTTACCGGCTTGATTTTCCTTGTTGCATTGCACACATATACACCTTCATAATTAATACAGCTCAATAAAATATAATGAAATTACCACCATTAATTTTGAAATCTTCAATTTTCCTGATTCGTGATCTTTGTATTGGAAAACTTTGAAGCAAATTACCACTAATTTTGTGAGAATTAATTTGACTTAACATTCCGCTCTAGAGAAACTCATATGGTTATCACCTCAACTTGCATTTTCTAAGACTTTTCTCTAGGAAACTATGTACCACAACTCCTTCGAGGTTTTTTACAAATTCAACACTTCTAGATTTCAAATTCTTCACATTTTCTTTCCTTTCAATTATCATTTATCTTTTATGCTATGTTTATACTTGCTTGCTTCCAAGCCATGGACACTCCAATTTGCTTGACCTTTGTTCGCCGCCAGAATGGCTTCATGGGTCGCATTACTACCTAGCGGCTTGGCAAAGTTTTCTTTCTATGGAATCCTGGCTTTACTGCACCAAATTTGCACCTGGTCCTCAGGGAAACTTTTGTTGAATCCAGAGCATACTACTAGCTGAATTTGGACTTGGCTTCACGGTTCATAGCCTCGCTCCTGGATCTTGAACTTTTTTTTGAAGAAGTTCAGAGGGTTGCACATATGATAGTGCAACCTGATTTCTTAGGTAACTTGGACTATGTTTTGTCTATTGCACTCCCAATCATCAGGATTCCTTCTGCTAATGACATTCCTCAGTTTCTGGAACAAGGAGAAATAGTTTATCTCTGACCATTTTTTACTAACCTCCATACCCCCAAATTTGACTCTCACCAAGACAATGCTTACTTAGGATATTCTGCTATTATGGATGAAGTGTCCCAAAGTGACTAAATGACCACCCTATTGTTGCAGCCCGACCCCTTCTTTTCGCTTTTTTTGCACTTTTACAACAAGAAATTTTTGTATTTCCATGTATATATGAAATATACGCATATATATATATGAAATTTTCTTTTTGTATTTAAGCGTGTATTTATTGTGCATGATTTTGTTTCTTTTCATTTCATAGTGCAATATTTCTAGAATATTTCAATTTACTCTCATGTGTGTGTGTTAAATTAAGCAAAATATTTTAACGCAAAGAACAAAATAGAAAACAAAACAAACCCTATGAAATAAAACTAACCTAACTAACTAAAATTTACCCTAACCAACAACTAACCCTAACTAAGCAATTTACTTTAATCTCTATCACTATCTTCATAGTATTCTTTGCACGAATTACAATAGGTTTATCTTTAAATTCACTTGAATAGGCTTTAAATTTCCTATTGCAATGATGAATTATTTTAAATTTTTTGTGTTTAATAAGCGTAAATTCAAAGATGTACTTACCAATAAATAAGCTCATATGTATGAAAACGACCTTGTTAAAATTCGATTGCACACACCTTTGTTGATTCCTCCATACTCTACCTTCTTCCAACCTTGGTTCATGATTTTCATCTTCATTCTATTTGGTTCCATGAATAGTTGTGTCCATTTCTTGATTTTCTTCCTTTCTAAGATTCTTTGAGTCTTCACCCCTATCTTCACTTTTAACTTTGTTAGATGAAGCAATAACACAGTTTACACTATCATTAGAGAGAGAGAAAGTAAAAACTTGATATTTTGTATTTTGCATGGGATCAAGAAAATTTTCCTTTTTAGCTTGTGAATTTTTAGTTTTGAGCGAAAACACACATCTCCCACTCTATTTTCCCGCTTTTCTACTTCATGATCATCTTCCACATTTGAAAGGAATGATGACTCGCCACTTTTGTTTTCTCATTTTCGATGTGGTATTTCCAAGTCTTGACATTCTTGTTTGTTTTCCTGCAAAACTTTAGGATTTTCTTCATAACAATTACAGTTAAAAAATTGTTTTGATTTAGCAATTAAGTTTTTTACATTTTAGGTTTCACTAGGGTTATGCACTTTATCAAAATTTTAAATTCTACTCATTGACAGTTCCTTTCTTTTAGTAGTCAAAACATCTTTTGTTAGTGAAATCAATTTATACGTGGTCAGGCTTACCCTAGTCAAAAAAATTCACAATCAAGCTCACCATGGTCAGTTGTATCATAAATTCTACACTCAGTGACCCTACCAAAAGTGAACAAACTAAAAGGATGCAATCTCCAATTAAGGATTCCTCAGAGTTTATCAAATTCCATGTTCTTACTACTAGATTGCATAGACTATCATCTTACAAGCAACTCTCAAACCCAAAACTAATATTGATTCCAAAAAAAACCGTAGGGAAAGATATGAATACCCTCCTTCTAGCGCCATTTCTTGTTGATCACGATGTTAGTTGAACACCAACAGTGCAGATAAATCCTCAGAGATAGACCGCGTGAACCTATCTTTACTTGAAAGACTAAACCAGGACAACCTAAATCTTCAGGCTAACTCAACTTAATCCCAAGGCTTGTTTAAGTTAGGTCTTGACCATACTAGGTTTGCATCAGGGTTTGTTGTGACAATGTTGTTAATCACGAGGGGTAAACAGTAATTTTTGGTTCTAAAAGGAATCATAAGGTTTGGTGAAAGATATTCTTAGGCCGATCATCATAAAATTTTATGAAATCAACAAATATGCAATCATATTTCATGAATTCTAAACAAATTTTCTATCACTTAAGTAGATTTAGCTTTAAGCATTCAGCAATACAAGGAAACAAAAGATTTACATTAGAATTTCCATTCATTCATCTATATTTTGGAATATTTTTTGAAATTTAAACATCTAATCTAAAATAAAGCATCAAAAGTACTTGAAAAGTAAAAGAGCTCTTGGGTATTATCCACACATGCCCCAAGAATTAACCAAATCAAACAAAACCACTCTATACTTCACCAAATTGCTTCACAACTAGGTATAGAATGGTGTGAGCTTTTAAATAAGGGGGTTTAATTTGGACACCGGATAGGTTTTGTATGCACCCTTCAACGGCGCAACATATAGTCTTGTCTAGCTAAACAAACAATCAGCTACAAAAGATAATAGTCGGTAGCTTTCAAATTAGCTTTGATATTGATTGGTTCTATGTGCATACAAGTTTTTAATTCAAAATGATTTAGAAAACGGGAAAAAAGAATAAAACTTAAAGAAGTTTTGTTTCTTCCAAAATTCACAAATTTTGAACTTAACTTAAAATGAAACATCTTCTGGTATTTTATAGGAACAAGATATAGGGAAGATAAGACAAATACATGAGAGGAAATCCAAGGGACGAATCATGACAAGGCACGTGGAATATGACAACTGGCAAGAGAATTGCTAACAAATTCAATGAATGTCAACCTTCCTTAGCACATTAATGTCCTTTGGGTCTCTTATCTTCTTATTATCAGGGTTCCATCTTGGAACCAAACAAACCCGCCACACAAAATGTAGGAACTTCCCATATATTCAAAATGATCAAGTGGACATTTTGTTCCTGCATCCAGGTTCAGACTTAGACGAGGCATTCCCAGAATTGAACAACCCCGAGATTGAACACACCCCTTCATCGCATGCATAATACCAAGGCTTGCGGTTCTCCAGTGCCCGATACTTCTTTATAATGAACTTTGTTCCCGCATGAGCTTCTAAAGTGTACTGTTGAACCTAGTAACACCATCGGATCTACTTGAAACCTTAGTTTGTCTAACCATCCATACCTGAATGTTGCATTACAATATGCTTCTCCTACAAGTAAAAATTCCACACATTAAATCCCTTTTAAAAAATTCATAAAACTCTCATAAAAATAAAATCATTGTTAATAAATCATCATGTTAAACCATCATAAATATCACACTTTTAAAACACCATATTCTCATGTAATTATTCTATTTAAGTTGGGTTACCAGACCTTTAGGAAATATTAAACATTTAACTTTTAAACTTAACATGGTTACCTGGTACCTAGCACTCGATACCTTAGCTTTTACCAACAAATTTTCCCAAACCTCAAATTTTACCGAAACTTCCATTTTACCATACCTTTGCTCCCAAACTAGAACCTCATGCGCAAAACCTAGCATTTACATTTTACATCTTTGGCTTCCTAGTACCTGATTCTCAGTACTCGATACTCTTGAATCATGAAGTATTTAAAAAAAAATCCTTTGACTTTTACCTTCTGGTGATCTCCTCAACTAGCCAGCACCTGCCATAAGCATTAGTTTTCACTTGGGTCCCCAAGCTTTATAGTCTTGGGGCATGTTGTGAGACCACACAACAGGTACCCTATATTTTGGTTTTAGAAAATACATTATCTCCTTTGGTAACATGTCTATTTATGCACCTCAATATATTATTATTTACCTTATAAAACATTTTTTGAATACTAGATAGTTGGATTTTTGGCAATGCATGTCTCATATGTATGTCCAACATTGTATTAGAAGTGGTAAATTCTTGTCATCATGTAGCCTTATTTATAGAGCCTTGTCCCAAACATTTCTCCCTCCAAACAAAAAAATGTGACATAGTAGTGAGTACCATTTTAAGTGAACTACTCTACTATTACTCTTTATTGCCACCAACTATTTTTACATTTCCTTTTCAATGAATTAGGAAAAATCAAATTCTTTATTGATGTCTATGTTTTGAATGTCAGCAACCATCATCATTAGGGGAACTTGAGTTTGTGTCTTGACATCCTTTACCAAAACATGGCATAGGTCATGATAGGTCTTGATGAAGTAATCTTCAAAGATGTTCGCGTTCAATGGCTTCAACTCTGTAGGGATAAACCTTATTGGTATTCTATCTGCACCCCTTATTATGTGCTTTGGCAACTAGTTCACCATATAGGTACCCTTATCATTTTGATACTCTTTTGTCAAAAAATTAAAATTAATGAAATTATTTGTTTCTTAATTTAGGTTACACACCTTTGTAATATATATCTTGTCAATTTTGACTAGCTCACTACCATTCATGACTGATATAACCCTAGCATCAAAATGCATACTTCTTTTCTATTACCTTAATGAAGTTAAACATTGATGACGATGTATAGGACTATCGATTTTTCAAGGCAAAAGTCCCAAACATTTGAAATGTGTCTCTTCATAGAACTCCTTTATACTAATGTTCAAATAATGACCATCTATTACTAGAATTGTCATATCCCTACAATCTATGCATTGGTCTCTTAAATGATCTAATATAATTCTTCCCCTTGAGCATGCCTAGCTTTCCTTGACAACCTAGGGAATTGGATTATGAGGTATTCATCCAATGGCCTCTTTGATTTCATAGGTTGAGAACTCGTTTGACTCATTTTAGGGTTTTTAGGTGCAAATTAGGGTTTTGGAGTTTAGTAGTAATTTTAGAATAAAGGAAATTCTATAGCTTTCTTATGTGAACAAAGTAGAGTAAAAACCCTAATAATGGGGATGCATGTAAATTTATGAACAATTTGGAAAAATAGGTTAAAAAAAAGAACTTACTTGAGTTCTTCTAGGAAACCCTAATTCACTTATGAGATGACTAGAGAACACAAAAATTAGTAAATTCTTGACTTCATATAGTTTTCTATACTCTTGTGAATTCAAATGAATGTTTATCGTTGAGATAATCACTAAAATTTGGTAGATATTAATCAATTTTTTCTATTACTACGCGTAAATGAATGTTTATGGTTGAGATAATCACTAAAATTTGGTAGATATTAATCAATTTTTTCTATTACTACTCATCTACGCGAATAAAGGATTCTCAACTAACGGTTCTACAATTTTGAATTTTATCCATCAATCTTTGGATGGCATGAGCGAGATCAACGATAGTCGTATCCTTTCATTTTATTTGAAATTCCTTTTTACTAAAGTCGCAACATGTTAATAAATTGGGCCAATGGGAATAAATTTACACATCATTGAACAAGGGAGGGCCCACGCTGACTGTAAGGTCCTTGATGGAAAAGAATAGATGTGCAATATGAAGAGGGCATGTGATATGATGTTGTGTGGTGTTGACTTAAAAAGGTGTCGAGCATTCACCTTAAATGAGAACCTATGATAAACCATTAGTACGTGACACCAATAGGGAGATGCCAACAAAGGATGATGCAACCTACAAAATAACACTGATCATGACACGTCCAAAAATCGCACATTGCAACTTTAAATTTTTTGGAAAATAACAACATAAGATGAACTAAGTGTGTATGATGTAATAAGAATGTGACATCTGGTGCCAATGAGGATTGAAGTGGGGACCACCAATTGGGCGCATAAAGAAAGCAACTTAAGTGACCTTAAAAGCACATGCAATAATTCTTATAAGCGCTCACTAGGAAAAGGGAGTTGGTTGGGAAATGAACATGAATGCTTCCTAAACAACTTAAGTGAGCCGGAACAAGCCAAGAAATTCGGTACCAAAATAGAACATAAAGTGATGGGTAAAGACACAAGCCCTAGGGTTTAAGCCCTTAGGGATTAATACTTAGAAAATTCATGGAATAAACTCTAGGAATTTTAAAATTCCTAACACAATACTTAACATACCTTTGAGTTCAAAGGGAAAACACCTTTATTACTCACTATCCATTACTCAATCGATTCATAACCTTAGTCATCCTTGATTCAAATCAAAATATTTGAGAAACTTAGGGTATCCTTGATTATTAAACCATCACCATCCATTATACACATCATCTTTAAAATCCAAATACTATCATCATCAAAAGAAATCCTTTGACACAATTAAAATAATCACTTTTAGATGCCCTTTAATCAAGTTGTCTGTAACATGCCCATTGTTCTACTTAGTAATTTTTCCTATGTTTTACCCACAAGTGAAAAGTTTAAGCATCTAATCTTTAAGAGCAACAAAAAAATTATTTTCCTTTGAATAATAAATGCACATTTGAAACATATTTCAAAATTTTCCATTGCAGACAAAAGAATTCCTTTCATTGATTCAAATAATGATGATACATGAATTCCATATGACATTTCATCTTTTCAATTTCAATAGAGATGGATATAAATTACATACATAGCTTGAACAAGATTTCAACAAGTATAAAGTACAATGGTCCAAGAGTTCCCCCTCAAATCTTGGCCACCAACTGAAGAGGAGAAGCATCACTCATGCACTTTTCTGCCAACCTCGGACTTACTACAATCCCCCGCACATCTACCTAACTAGTACGATGTCCCTACCTTTCGACGAAGAGATTGGTTTGGTAACCTCATAACAATAGCCTATTCTGAGCTTGGTGTTGTGTCATATACATTTCTAGACTGGCATACAGTGGTTACAACTTACATGTGTAAACTTCCCATGCCTAGTACGTAATCCCAAATCGCAGTGAAATCGACAGTGTAAACAGTGGCTACTTACACTACGTTGGCCAAAGTTTCCATTACCCTTAACTTAGAGTAGATGTCTCACATTCACCCACCTTTCTAGCTCAATTTGGATTATAATGACCATTATACTTTGTCTCTAGGTTACCCCCTTTCTCACGGATCTAACCAATCCCAGGAATAACCCCCACATATTCATCCCATAACAATATGGCTATACTGTCAAAGTGTTTAAACAACATCTTGCATAATGCTACATACATCTAACATAGACTCCCTACGTATAGCGAAGATAACTACACATAGTATATAACTACGTAGTACTCAAATAAACTCCCATATATATGGTACAGTAAGACATAATCAACAAGATAGGTTCTACAACACATTACATAACCATGGAACAAACAATCTTAAACAAACTCCACAACATATTCAAAAACATTCTTTTCCCAACATAGTAAATAGCTAATTTATCCTTTCCAATATAAATACAAAGGAATGGAAACTAGCATGCATGTATAAGCTCCAAATGATTAAACTCCTTCCTAGTATGAATCCACCAATTGATCGTCACCTCCACCAAGTTCCACTTGACTTGACTATCCTCTTCTAACTTCTCACAAAATCTCACAATAACCACAAATACAAAATACCATAATAACTCTCAACTCACAAGCTCTCAAACTCACAAAAAAACAGCATCAAAATATTCAAAAAGATAAGTGTAGCATTTGGTAGAATGGGCACCTCTATTTATACTAACTTGTGAGTAACCAAAGGCTACAAACAAGCAATTATCTTTGCCACATTTCTTCCACATGCAACGACTCACTCATAGATTTGTAACACATGACTGTTCTTAAGCTTAATTGATTTAGTATTTGGGATAGCAAGCTGAAAAACAGGTTTCCTAATTCGAATTTCATTTCAAAATAATGTCAAGTTTTCTCTTGACTTATTGAAAACAATTACTTGTAGGCTTTTTTGAATTCATAGACTTCTTTTTCATTACAACCTCTTCTAAATATGGCACCACCTCAAAGCTTTGGTGCCACCTTCACAAGCATGGCCTGTAGAATTATTCTTTGCTCATTTACTTCCCTTATTAAGCGCTTAACACAGCTACAATGTTTCATACGTGCTTTGCTTTAATGTTTGACTTGGTCATGTTTCACTTTATGCATTGGATTATTCACCACATAAAGTTATGCTTTATGCTTCATGCGCCCATGGTTTATATTATATGCTTTGTTGCATATTACTAATAATATGATCAACACTATCTTTATGCACTTTATGATTTATATTAATAACCTCAAATCTCATATATATATATGTGTGTGTGTGTGTGTGTGTGTGTGTGTGTGTGTGTGTGTGTGTGTGTGTATTTCATAAGGTTTACAAACATATTTATATAAATATAGAATAGTATTATGCATATACATATATGTGTGATTATATATATGTATATTAATCTATATATGTTATCATAACATTACACACACACACACATATATATTAATATATATACCACATATACATATATATGTAATCCTATTTCGTTATCTTTATAAATGACTCATACATACAATCTTGTCGATCGACATGCATACATGGGATGCATAAATACATGTATATATGTCAATTTAGTCCAATCAGTATCCCCATGCATATGGGTGATTTGTCCATGAGCATGCGTAGGTACGTCTACCTACGTATACTTATGTACATGTTCACTCACATGTATGAGTCCATCGTAGACATGTACACACACACACACACATATGTGTCCTATGCATATATCTCATCGATACCATAATAAGAATACAAGGAAAGATTGACACAACAATTCTCAATCACAACATTCACAACAAAGATTACTTACCTTTCCCCAAAACTAACTTGACTCTCTATATGACCAATTAGGACGTGAGTGTGTGATTTCTAAGTTAGGCTCATTAAGGGTTACCAGACCAAGATCTTCTCCTGAGTGATACTTCCCCTCTCTTCTAGAGGATTGAACCTAGTTCAACATTCAACTTGGCACATCATAACCATACTTAGCCAAACACAATATAATCATATGCATGATACATTTCATAGTTACAAACATTATAAAATATCAAAGTGCTTAAATCTTTCATTCATCATATTTTCATTCAAGATTAATTAAACATATTCATATAAAGATTAATAAAACACATTCATGTAAAGATCTATAAAACACATTCATTTATTCAATCAATTTAACCATACAAGGTAATATTAAATAGGTAATATCGCTTGGGGTGTACCATATTCCCCCCTTGTGAATCATCATCCCCGATGATTTATTAAGTATTGACATGGACATAACATCAATTATCAAACACTAATCATCCAAAAAGCATCACATTTCAAAACATTTATTATTTTTTAGATTTTTCAAATTCATGCAAGACTAGTGAAAACTTTTGCTTCATCTCAGCATAATTCTCCCAAGTGGCAGAATCTTCTGCATACTGGTCCCATTGGACTTTGCACTGTAGAACCTCTCTATTATGTAAGTGAAGCTTGCGTGTTCTAAGCACCTTGAGAGGCTTTATTATTACCATCCCTAGATCTTGTACTTGTAAAGCATTCCAATCAATAATATGGTTACCACCTGGGGTATCCTTCCTAAGATATGATACATGAAAAACATTGTGCATCGTGGCAAGATCTAGTGGCAAATAAATCCTATATGCTACAATGTTGATCTCCTCAAGAACCTCGAAAGGACCTATGTATTTAGATGACTTTCCAAACTTGATATAACTCTTATGAAGTTTAACCCTTAACAAAACCTTTTCTCCTATTGAGAAACTTTTGGGTACCTATTTGGCATCTGCATAAATTTTCTTCCTATCATTAGCTTTTGCTAACCTCTACTTAATAATTTCAACTTGCTCCTCCATTTTGGATAACATCTCCGTCCCAAGGCTTATCCTAGCTTATAGGAGTTTGACATTTCTTGTCATATAATGCTTTGAATGGAGCCATCTTAATTGTAGAGTGATAAGAGTTATTATATTCAAACTCAACCAATGGTAGGTAATCTTCCCATTTATATTGTTAATCTATGCAATACATCCTTAGTAGGTCCTCTAACACTTGATTTACCCTTTCAGTTTTTCCATCCGTTGATGGATGATATGCAGAACTTATATTCAATTTCATTCCAAGTGCAAAAAATAGGGTTTTCCAAAATCATATGTAACATGAGCATCCCTATTAGATATAATTTTTTCAAGAATTCCATGTAATCTAAATCTCTTGCAAAAACTTCTGAGCTATTATAGGAGCTCCATCGGTCAGATTTCCTAGTATAAAGTGAGCTACCTTAGTGAGCTTGTCCACCACTACTAGAATGGCATTGTGCTTATTCCTTGACATAGGTAATCCTTGCATAAAGTCCATGCTAATGACTTGCCACTTACTTTTTGGAACTTCATGTGGATACAAAAGTCTTGAAGGGTGATGATGATTTTCCTTCACTCTTTGGCACTCCAAACAACTAGCTACAAACTTTGCAATGTCCCCTTTCATACCCTTCCAAAAATATAATGGCTTTACATCCACCAACATTTTGGTGACACCAGGATGTCTTGAATATGGTGCATTGTGAACTTCCTTCCATACCAAGTTCCTTAATTCACCAGAGTTGGGTACATAAATTCTCCCTTGAAATCTCAATAATCCATTTATTTCAAGGTGATACCCTTCATACCTTCGATCTTCAGGATCATCTAAGAGTGCTTTCTTGACTTGTTCATAGAACTTGTCACCCTTGGATTCTTTCAACACTTGACTCTTAAAGTCAGTTTGAATTGACACCATCGAGGAGATATGCCTCCTATGACTCAAAGCATCGGCAACTTGATTCTCTTTCCCCTTGATATAACTAATGTTGAAATCATAGTCTGATATTAGTTCTAACCACCTTCTTTTCCTTGCATTAAGATTAGGTTGAGTAAACAGATATTTGAGACCATGGTGATCGGTCTTGAGTTCAAAGGGTTTTCCCAACTGATAGTGTCTCCACATCTGTAGTGTATGAAAAACTGCTGCTAACTCTAAATCATGCAAAGCATAATTCTTTTCATTTCCTACTTTAGCTTTCTTCATTCATAAGCTATGACTCACCCCTCCTGCATCAAAACTCCACCCAATCCTTCTCCTAACACATTCATAATAACAACAAAGTTACCATCTAGATTTGGTACCTTTAGTATCAGAGTCGTGGTTAACTTTTCTTTGAGTAGATCAAAAGTCACTTGGCATTTCTCTATCCACTCAAACTTATTACCTTTCCTTTACAAAGATGTGATGGGAAATGCTATCCTTGAAAAATTCTCTACAAGCTTACGGTAATATCCAACCAAACTCATAAAAATTCTAATTGCAGGTACACTATTGGGAATCGACCATTCTAATACCACTTAATCTTTGCAGGATCAACTACAATTCCTTTTTATGAGATTACATGACCCAAATATTGTACCTCTTTTTGGTAAAAGGTACACTTTGAGAGCTTCCCATGCAACTTATGTTCTCTCAATCGCTGCAATACCATCTCCAAATGCTTATGATGTTCTTCCTCATTCTTCAAGTAGATTAAGATATCATCCAAGAATACCAACACAAACCTATCCAAGCAATCTCTAAATACATTGTTCATTAGGTTCATGAATGTTGTTGGTGCATTTTTCAGTCCAAAAGGTAAGACTATGAACTCATAATGTCCATATTTAGTTTTGAAAGGTGTCTTATAAATATCTTCACCCTTGATTCTTAGTTGGTGATATCCAGAATGTAGATCAATCTTTGAAAACATAGTCTCACCCTGCATTTGATCAAATAGATCATCGATACATGGCAATGAATACTTATTATTTATCGTTGCTTTGTTAATGAAATGATATTTTGTACATAAGCGTAGTGCACCATCTTTCTTCTTAACAAAGATTATTGGTGCTCCCCAAGGTGAAACACTAGGTCTTATTAATCCCTTAGACAACAATTCCTCTAATTTTGCCTCTAATTCCATCAATTCAATTGTGGTCATCCTATATGGTACTTTTGATATAGGTTATGACCCAAGGACTATATCCATGGAGAAATCAAATACTCTCTTAGGAGGAAATCCAGGTAGTTCATTTGGAAATACATGCACAAATTTCTAGAGGATTGGATATTTCTCCATATTTGTTTTCCCTGTTTCTACTTCTCCTTCTTCAACCTATTGAGAATTTTAAGGTCCATAATACATGAGATCATCTTGAAGGATGACTTCCTTGTATTCCTTAATTTTATCCATATTCACTTTTAAGAGTTGACAACCTTTCTTTTTTTCCCTAAGCATCTGCATGGTTGAAATCTATCATAGTTTCACTTCTCTAGGCATTCCTTGAAAAGACACTCGATTACCTAGGTCATCTAAGAATTTTATGGTTTTAGCATGGCAATGTACTTTAGCTCTATGCTTCCATAACCATTTCATTCCTAGGATGCAACATAAGAACCTAAGGGAGCTACATATAGATTAACCTCTCTAGAGAAACTTGGAAGTTCTAACCTTGCTTCAAATAGACATTGACTCATCATAGCTCTTGTCTGGTTTGCATACTCCATAACCCTGAAATTTCCATAAAACCAGCCTTTCTAGACATTTGACTTGTTATTTTAGGAGAAATTAACTTTTTTGTGGCACCGGTATCTATTAAATGTGAGATAGGAATGTCAGACAAAAACCTGAGACTTCTACCAGAGTGATTTGATCCTCTGCCTGTCAATTGTCTACCGTAGCATGTTTTCTTTGCTAAAATGCAACTTATTGTGGAGGAAGAGGATTCCCACATGGTTGAGATTGTGTTGAATTACTAGGGAACTAATTAGCATAGTGATCCCCTCCACATGTAAAGCATCCATTCACTGGTCTCCTAGAGTTATTAAAATTTCTGCCAACTCTGTTGTTGCTATTATAATTGTTACTTCCTCTTTGGTCTCTTCTTGGTTCATTCCACCTTTTCTAAGGTCCCTTATCGCCCTTGTTGCTAAAAAAAATTCCCTTCATTGGGTCTTCTTGGTGCTTGATTATCCTGTGCCAAGTTAAACTTCTTTTTATTCCTTTCTCGATAGATTCAAATGGACTTAAGCTTCTACTCTTGCTTAATCACTTTTTCATACACCAAGTCCATGGTTGTTGGACTATGTACATCTGCTTCACCACCTATTTGGGCATTTAGTCCCATAAATGAACTTCCTTATCCATAATCGTTCATCCTTTTCATACATGGGTACGTACCTCGGGAGATGGGTGAACTTTTCCCAATATTCATTCACAGAAGAATCTCCTTGCTTAAGATTTTGGAAATCAATGAGCTTCTGATCATAGAAGAGTTATGGTAACCACTATTTTTGAAAGATCTCCACAAACTCACTCCGTGTTAGCTTCAGGGAACTAAATCCTAACTTCATTTTCTTGTCCATCCACCAGTTGGATGCTTCTCCTGCCAATTGGTAAGCTCCCCATATGGCTTTAGTGACTTTGGAATAATTTCTAATCTCAAAGTACTTTTCCATATTTGTAATCCAAGCTTTAGCCGCATCCCTAGTAGCACTACCCTCAAACTTAGGAGGAGTTAATTTCTTCATGTCTTGGGACAACTCATTGGCCAATCGCTTCCTTGTAGTTCCTTCCAACTTCAATTGTGACTCCTCTCTAGAATGGGTGTGATCATGAGAATTATCCCCTTCCTCTTCATATGAGGTACTTCCTCATCATTGTTTGGAATTTCTTTTTCCGGTCTTCCTTTACCCCTTACTTCTTGTTTGAGGGTTTTTATCCTTGCTCTTGTTTCATCCATTAAAAACAAGATGTGGTCCAACTTAGCTTATGCATTCTCAGTACTTTGTCCTACTTCTTGACTTCCACTTATGTTAGTTTGTGTTCTAACCATTTTTCCAAGATAAGTTTTCTTGGAGGTTGCATTTAATTAGATATAAGAAATTTTACTTATGCTCTACAAGCATTAAAAAACAATCATTCATATAAGAATATCATAAAGAGATTTTACACAAGTTTTTCCAAAACAAACATGTTTTGATTTCAATTTGATGAAGGATTTCAATATCCTCAAGTTTACATAGAGTGACTTTTTAGATAGTCTAAGGGAGAGTATCCCTCAGATTCACTTTCTAATACATAGTTACATGGGGTATAACCCTCCATTTTTTACTCTTCTTTATCCCAAAAAGGGTAGTATCCTGCAAATTTGTCTTCTAATACATAATTTTGGGGAACATATTCCTCTGATTCACCACTTGAGGCAATTACAATAATTTCAGACATAGGTATAACATGAGGGTCCCCAAACAACATTACTAGACTAACACTACATTTTGAGGGCATATCCCTAGAAAGTGATAATGAGTTTTATTTTTTTGGTGAGACAAGAGGTAGATAGTTGAAGTTGGCTTCATCTCTCATCCTTCTCTTCTCTTGGCTGACACGTGAAAGGGCATGACTGAATGTCTCAATATCGCTTAGCCAAATGGTGTTGTCATGGTTGGTTCCCTCAATGGTACGAACAAAGGCTTCTTTTTCCTTCTTGGCCCGTAGTTAACACTCATTTTCGATCACTAACTTCCTTGTAGTCATCCTGAGACGCACCATCCTGGCACAAGAATTTCCAAACATTAGATTCTCATAATGTTGGATTGGAAACATAGTGAGCACATAGATTCCAGAGTTGAACCTGGTAGTTTTGATACCATGTGTAACATGCCCATTATTCTACACAGTATTTTTTCCTATGTTTTACCCACAAGTGAAGAGTTTAAGCATCTAATCTTTAAGAGCAACAAAAAAATTATTTTCCTTTGAATAATAAATGTACATTTGAAACATATTTCAAACTTTTCCATTGCATACAAAATAATTCTTTCATTGATTTAAATAATGATGATACATGAATTCCATATGATATTTCATCTTTTCAATTTCAATAGAGATGGATATAAATTACATACATAGCTTAAACAAGCTTTCAAAAAATCATAAAGTACAATGGTCCAGGAGTTCCCCCTCAAATCTTGGCCTCCAATTGAAGAGGAGAAGCATCACTCAAGGGATTTTCCGCCAACCTTGGACTTACTACATCCCCCACACATCTACCTAACTAGTAAGATGGCCCTGCCCTTCGACAAAGAGATTGGTTTGGTAACCTCATAACAATAGCCTATTATGAGCTTGGTGTTATGTTTTATATGTTTCTAGACTAACATAAAGTGGTTACTACTTACATGTATGAGCTTTCCATGCCTCATACGTAATCTCGAATCATATTGAAACTGACAATGTAAACAGTGGCTACTTACACTACTTTGGCCAAAGTTTCCATTACCCTTAACTTAGAGTAGATGTCTCACGTTCACCTACCTTTCTATATCAATTTGGATTATAATGACCATTATACTCTATCTCTAGGTTACCCCCTTTCCCACGGATCTGACTAATCCCAAGAATAACTCCCACATATTCATCCCATAACAAGACGACAATACTATCAAAGTGTTTAAACAACATCTTGCATAATGCTACATACGTCTAACATAGACTCCCTACATTTAGCAAAGATAACTACACATAGTATATAACTACGTAGCACTCAAATAAACTCCCATATATAGGGTACAGTAAGACATAATCAACAAGATAGGTTCTACAACATATTGCATAACCATGAACAAACAATCTTAAACAAACTCCACAACATATTCAAAAGCATTCTTTTCCCAACATAGTAAATAACTAATTTATCCTTTCCAATATAAAGGCAAAGGAATAGAAACTAGCATGCTTGTATAAGCTCCAAATGTTTAAACTCCTTCCTAGTATGAATCCACCAATTGATTATCACCTCCACCAAGTTCCACTTGACTATCCTCTTCTAACTTCTCATGAAATCTAACAATAACCATAAATACAAAATACCAAAATAACTCTCAACTCACAAGCTCTCAAACTCACACCAAAACAACATCAGGATATTCAGAAAGATAAGTGTAGCATTTGGTAGAATGGGAACCTCTATTTATATTAACTTGTGAGCAACTGAAGGCTACAAACAAGAAAGTATCTCTGCCACATTTCTTAAGCTAGGTTGATTTAGTATTTGGGATAGCAAGTTGAAAACAGGTTTCCTAATTCGAATTCCATTTTAAAATAATGCCAAGTTTTCTTTTGACTGATTCAAAACACTTATTTGCAGGCTTATTTGAATTCATAGACTTCTTTTGCACTACAACCTCTTCTAAATATGAAGCCACCTCAAATATTTAGCGCCACCTTCACAGGCACGACCTATAGACTTAGTCTTTGTTGCACACAACATTTACTTCCCTTTTTAAGCACTTAACACAATTGCAATGTTTCATATGTTCTTTGTTTTAATGTTTGACTTGGCCATGTTTCACTTTACGCACTGGATTATTCACCACATAAAATGCCTTGCTACATATTACTAATAATATGATCAGTGCTATCTTTATGCACTTTGTGATTTATATTAATAACTTCAAATCTCATATATATATATATTTCATAGGGTTTACAAACATATTTGTATAAATATAGAATAGTATTACGCATATACATATATGCACGATTATATATAAATGCATACATATATATATATATAATGTATATGTATGTATGTATGTATGTTATCATAACATTACACATACATATTAATATATATATATATACCACATATACATATATACGTAATCATGTTTTGTTATCTTTATAAAATACTCATACATACAATCCCGTCGATCGACATAAATGCATGGGATGCATATATACATACATACATGCATATGTGTGTGTGTGTGAATTTAGTCCAATCGGTATCCCCATGCATATGGGTGATCCATCCATGAGCATGCATAGGTATGTCTACCTACGTATACTTATATACGTATTCACTCACATGTATGAGTCTATCATAGACATGTACACACACACACATATACGTCATATGCATATATCTCATCGATACCACAATAAGCATACAAGGAAAGACTAACACAAGACATCAAGACTTAATCACAACATTCACAACAAAGATTACTTACCTTTCCCCAAAACTGACTTGACTCTCTATATGACCAATTAGGATGTGAGTGTGTGATTGCTCAGTTAGGCTCGTTAAGGGTTACCAAACCAAGTTCTTCTCCTGCTTGTGATATTTCCCCTCTTCTGGAGGATTGAACATGTTCTTGCACTCAACTTGGCACATCATAATCATAGTTAGTCGAACACAACACAATCAAATGCATCATACATTTCATAGTTAAAAACATTATAAAATATCAAAGTGCATCTATCATTCATTCATCATATTTTTATTCAAGATTTATTAAACATATTCATATAAAGATTAATAAAACACATTCATGTAAAGATCTATAAAACACATTCATTTATTCAATCAATTTAACCATACATGGTAATAGTAAATAGGTAATATCGCTTGGGGTGTAACATTGTCACCTAATCCATCCTATGGGACTCTTAATCTATCCTCGGGGACAGTCTAATCATTAGAACTCTACAACCATCCATAGGTTTTGAAAGCTAATTCATATCAAACCACCCTTAAGATCCAAGTGTTTAGCATACACTTTAAGTCCAAGTTCAGTAAATCAAATCCACATAATCTATCCAATCATCTATTCCCACCTTAGGAATCATCATATCCATCCAATTTGTCTACCCAAGTTGTTTACAAGTCATCCACTAGATCACCTAAAGTAGTCCCCCACTTTAGGAATTGACTCCCCTTTCTTGACATAGTTACCACAAGTCTAATATTTTGACTCCTACGGATCCCCCCTTTGTCACTATTCCACCCATCATATCCTAAACCAATACAAATGGCTCCAAGCACAAGATGAACCACCAGACGTAAAACTATTGGAGAAATTTATTTTAATAATCAATCCCTCATAGAATGATTTCCTTTCCAAAGAAATTCTTATTAGCCTCAACATGATAGTAGTGAAACTAATAATGACAATCCCAACCAACCCAAATAAAATATTGATCTTAATTTCATCCTTAATTCTAAATAAGGGTGTGACCTTATTGATAAATTCATCAAAATAAACAAAGATGTAATTCTTAGATGGGTTATAGAATTAGGGTAAAATAAACCTCCTAGTTATGATCTCCCCCACCTTGATCCCATAGTACACATACTAATCCCTTAGATCATAATCACACCCATGAAAAATTTCCAACCACAACCCATAATATCCTTGATCCCATTCATGACCACACCAACCCTTATTTAGACCATAGCACTCCCTCAAGGCAAACATATATATCAAGAATTTATTCCTCCTAAAATGCATACATATCTTCAAGTTGGAATTCAAAATCACTTATTTGCTAGTCAATCCATGTCAACCATAGACACCCAACTAGGAATTAAACCCAACATTTCCCATATAGAGTCCATCTCCATTCCCATTACTAATTATAATACCTCCCATATCTCAACTTCAACCATGATCATTCCAAATTTTGTTCCTCCACCTAAGGTCAACCTTAACTCCTTGAGACACATCAACCAATACCAAAATCCTATTCCTCCTAAGACTTACACATGCAACATCATCAATAAACTTCTTCACCTCCACCGCCACCTAGTTCATCTTTAGATCAAGAGTAGCAAGCCATGAAATATGTCCTTAAATGACTCCAAGGAGGAACTCATCATAAGAAATCATATACCTGAAAGGAGTTATGTTCATATCCCTTTCATTAGTCCATATCACAAGTCCCATTTCCTACAGCTTTTTAAATTCCTAAGTATGAAAAATACAAGGGAAAAGGAGATCCTAGAGAGCATGTAAAATAATTCTTCATGGCTAGCCCAGGATTGGCACATGAAGATGTATACCTACTATGCTTATTCCCTTGAAGCTTAGGTGGGAAAGCGCTCAAATGGTTCTTGCACCAACATAAGGGGTCCATCAATTCCTCTGGAGATCTAGTAGAAAAATTCATCAAACACTTTCCTATAACATGAAGCATGAGTTAACCATGATGAACCTATGTAGTACTAAACAAAAATCAAGGGAAATATTTTCATTATTGCTTCAATATTGGGGAGCTTTGGCTAGAAGGCTTTTATAGCCAATACCAAAAAAAATCTAGTACACATCGTTGTCACAAACATCAATCTAAAATTGGCATTTCATATGCAAATCCAATGTGTCACTTCTTTTAATGAACTCATTGAAACAGGAATCCAAATCAAAAAGGCCATCATTGCTAAAGGGGTTATAAAACTTCATTCTAAGGATCAAAACCAAAATGATAAATAAAAATTTTCCAATGACAAATCTATTTTTTTAGCAATAATAAGAATATAGTTGGATATGGGGTTACCAATTCAAAGCATGTCTGAAAAATCCAACAACCCTCATCCATCACCATGAGATAGTTTACACCCTTAGGGGAACTTATTGAAGTAATATGTTGTCAACTCGTCCAGGATAGTACAATTGCTTTTCCAATTATAAAACCTTTTGATAATAGTCAACCAAAAACCTCCTAGTATGAGGAAGAATATTGTGATTATCATTGAATCAAAGGTCATACCATAGGAAAATGTATGAAATTGAAACGTTATATCTATGACCTTATAGATAAAGGTGAAATTGAAATTGAAGGACCTTTACACAACTTGTTTGGTCAAGATTTGGGTATATGTCAAAATTCATTCCTTAGGCATAGTCAAAAGTGCACTCAAGGAAAACACTCCAATGCACACCGTATATCACCACAAAAGTCCTAAGATATATGATTTTTTTGTTGGAAATATTGAACAATTTGACAAATGAGTTCATAACATTAAAATAAAAATAGGCAATTGCATTGTCACAACCTGATTTGGAAAATTCACAATCTAAGGTCCTACTCCATCTAATCCAAACATCCAAAAATGATATAGCCTCCTCGACCACCTTGAGCAAACTCTAGCCTAGATTTATATCCTTGAGTTCTTCTTATCATCCCCAACTCATAGGGATATCCTAAATCAGATCCTACAAGAATCCAAAGTCCCTAATAATATTGATCCCTCATGCTTCAAAGCCCTCGTTGGCCATCTTTCTGGTGTAGGAGCACCATTCAAGGGTGTTAATCCTTTTAAGTTCATGAGATCTAGGCTTTAGAGGTTTTTTATTTTTGTTTAAAATAAGGTCTATAAGACCATGTGTTGATGTAATTAGTCAATTTTTTATAGTACTTAGGTGTCTAGGTGGTGGAGTTTTTAAAATGTGCAAAAGTTCATGAGGTCTAGGCTTTAGAGGTTTTTAAGTTTTGTTTAAAATAAGGTCTATACGACCATGTGTTGATGTAATTAGTCAAATTTTTATAGTACTTAGGTGTTTAGGTGGTGGAGATTTTAAAATGTGCAAAAAATGCTAAGTTGTTAAATTGGAATAATATAAGGTTGTAAAAGTGCACTAAAGAGGGAGACCAACGGTCACCTCTTTCAAATTTTAGTTTTGGAAATTGAAGAGGTTTGTTTTATGTGGGAAACACTATAAAAATCCATGAGAAACTCTAATGGAGGGTTGTTGAAACATTTTGAAGGATTGAAATACAAGAAACTCTATTTTTCACTCATTTTTTTTGTACTTTTTGTTGTAGCAGTAATCTGTACGGCTTGTGCATCAACTTTTTGACTCAATTTTTTTGTGTTTTGAGTAGTAGGGTGAATTACCTTTCTTTTGAATCCTTTTAGAAGGTTTTTCATTACGTTTTGTGCATTTTATTAGCAAATTACTCAAACCAACCTGAACATTCAAATTTGAGGGTTTTGAACCAATAAAAAATGGCTTTTTGACCCATTCCTCTTTCTGTAGCCTTTGTAACTTGAGGAATGCGTCTGCACTAACATTAATAAGGTGTGGAAATGATGTGTTAGTGTTGGGGAGGTCTGAAAATGAGATGGGTGTGAAACCCTTGTGTGTAAAGTGAGTTTTCTTTAAGAAAAACGAGGTTTTGATAAGTCAAATTGAATTTCTGAGTTGGGCAGCGTTATTTTATGTTGGATTGAGCATGTGCAGATGATTTTAGACTGGTCTGATCAACTGATAGGCTTTGGGTTGGTTGGGAAGTGCTACTTTCAATAAAACCTAGGGTTTCTAAGCCTAGGAAGAGGGTTTCATGGTTTGGCTAGTGAATGATTGGATTTCTAAGATCTAATGATGGAGTCTGAGGTTTTGACAGGTATGAAGTGCTGCCCCAAGGTTTCAAAAGTTTTGGACAAGTTTTGAAGGTGATCCCTTTGTAAAAGTGGCCTAATTTGAGGCCTAGAAAGTGAGAAATCCATATTTTGAGCAGTTTGGTACAAAACAACTATTGGTGATTGTTTGATATGTTGAAAAGCTCTGTAATGGGTCCCTGATGTGTGTTGATTTGTGAGTTGAAAGGGTGTGTTAGTGAAAAGATACCCGATCTAGTGGTTTGCCAATGCTACAAGGAAATAGTGTGATTTGGTTGAGAAAGAGTGAAATGGAGAACTTGGTGATCTAATACTTGATTGGTTGTTGAATTTGTGGTTAGTTGTGTTGTAGGACCTCCCCTATTGCATCACTTTCCATAGACCATCACTTGACATTCGCTCCAAATGATTTTTCTCCCCTCAATCAATCGCATAATCATCCCCTCCATATAATGGTTGTCATTTCCAAATATAAAACAAAAAAGTGTGATCATAAACAAAGGGGCAAACCTAAAAATTTGAACACTTTGATTGGTGTAAAATTTGGGTTATACAATATAAGCCTTGGGGTCTCCAACTATCACTATTAAGGCCTATGATAATGTAGATAGAGTGTCAATTGGTACTATTTACCTTCCAATTGAGGTAGGACCTTCATTGTAGCATACCTTATGCCACATCCTAGATATAGACCTTCCATACAACATCTTATTTGGTTGGCCATGGCTCCATACTATGTAAGACATGCCCTCTACATGTCATTAGTCTTAAGTTTATGTACAATGGTGTGAAAAATACTATTCCTAGTGATCTCTCCTTTCAATATTGTAAGATTTTGAAAGGAAAATAGGACAACCATTGTCCATCTTACAACATCATTCCCAAGTTACCTACCACAAAATCCACATCATATATTGGCACTATTAATTTTCCTTACATGTCTTCCACTCCATTCACTAAGCAATAACCCTTAAAATCCAATTCAAAATCCTTGATAGAGGATGTGAAGAATATCAAATCCATGAATCTCTTAGTATTAGTTAGTTACTCATCTCACCTCAATCCTTCAGTTGACCACACCCTAAAGTCCAAGATCCACTCTTCACATTACAATGAGGGCCCACTACCTTCCTTTTCAATGGTTATCTTGTTGATGAAGACATAGAGGGCTTTGATCCTACATGGCTTTACAAGATTAACAATATGCAACCTTCTACATGAAGCATAATTATCCCATTCCCTTGCACATTTGTAGTAAAATGAACTATAAAGACAAAGGTCTTGGTTTGTAAGAGCAAGGCTTCCTTGATCATGTTGCTATAGTAGTAAATGATGGAACTTCTAGCTTAGGATATGATTCTTACAATTAGTATAATAATACCTTTGTTGAGTTTCCTAATAATGCTAGGTACACCTCTTCTAATATTGATGATAGTGAAGCACATGTCATTCATATTCCTTTCAAAGAGCTTGCTACCACAAACCTATTCCATGACAATGACATCCTTGCCTCCACCTTGACCTACAAAATTCCAAACTCATTGACTAGGAATTTAATAGAATCCTCCTACCTTACATATATTTCAAAATGATGAGTCCATCCTAGAGTTTATGCAATTCCATGATCACATTCCCCCAAGAGATCATAAGTAGGCCTTTCATATCCTATTGAGTTCATTGGCATATTTTGGAGAAGAAAATCTCTTATTGTAACTATTAGAATCTACACTTCATACAAATACACCATTTGATAGTGAGCTTCACCTTCCATTAGCTCTTGCCCCACTTCAAGATGGGTCACCAATCCCTATTGAGGAAGTTGTAGACATAAATTTGGGTATAGAGGAGATGCCTAAGTTGACACAAATAATAATTGTTTTAAATCCTAAGTTGAATATCCCCATGGTACTTAGGGATTATCTAGATGTATTTGTTTGGTCTTAAACTAGCATGCCTCGCTTGGATACGTCCTCGGTTATTCACCACCTTGTGGTACAACCCAATGCCAAACCAATTTACCAAAAGTTAAGGAAAATCCATCCTGAAGTGGCCCTCCTAATAAAGAAAGAACTTCATTAAGTTGTTAGACATTAGATTCATTCCCTATTGACTATCCAAAGCAAGTATCTAATATAGTCCCAATGAGCAAGAAAACTAAAGGAATCGGAGTATGTAAAATTTTTAGGAATATCAATAAAGCTCACCCCAATGATGATTTTCTACTTCCTAATATTAACATGATAGCAGATTTGATAGCTATGCATAAGATGTTATCTTGTGGATGGATTTTCATGGTATTACCAAACTTAAGATAGCACCAAAAGACCAACATAAAACAACCTTTTCACCCCTTGAGGCACATTCTATTACAAATTCATGTCATTCAACCTAAAAAATGATGTTGCCACAGGGTCATGGCTATCATATTCCATAATATGCTACATTATATATTGTTAGAATATTATTTGGATAACAGTCTAGGCAAATGAAAACTTAAAGCAGATCACCCAGCCATCTTGTGTCATCTTCTAGAAGCTCGGAGTATAAGGTCATATTAAATCCCAGGGAAACTCAAAACGGCCAACAAGGACAAAAGAGAAATAGTTTAAAAACTTCAACAACAAAAAATGGAAGTTTTTGCCCATCACAATTTGACCAAGACAAACTCAACAAGGCATAAAGGTGACGTAAACTTTTGGAGGAAACACTCTAACAATAGCAAATATAAGGTTTTGAAGGGTCTCTGCACTTATTGCTGAGTTTAAAATTGGTCCTGATGGAGCAGTTCTCATTCAGTTTTCATGGATGTTCAGTGCCTTGGGGTTGCCATATTTTCAGACATGAACCCAAACCGGTCCGATAGCGGTTCTTTTGTCCCTTAGAAACTTAGTAGGTTATTCACAATTGCCAAATTCTTGCCAGAAAGCCTTGTCATATGGAGATAGAGGTGTACAGGTACAAGAATGTGGGTGGTGAAGCCATTTGAAATAAGGAAAAAGCTATTTTATATATAAATATATTCAAAAGAAGATGTGGGCAGTGGGCACAGAGACGGGAGATGTGCAAGATCCTTTTCTCTATGACGAAGACTCCTAATGACTAGGATGGAAACGTATCTGAAACAGCGACATCGCCAATAAGCGCTCAGCTATTCCTGGATGAACCTGATAAGTTTTCTACCATATTAACCTCCTCAAAAGAAGTTTCAATTTGTTATAGCATGGTACTGCGCTGGAAGGCTACTGTTTCTATTTTGTTGATAAAAGTGGCTGCATGGATATTTCATTAAAAGCTAATAGAAATACTCAAAAAAATAAGAGTTACTAGCCTATTGTTTAGACCGTATAATTTTAGAAGTAGGCAAAAAGTGGGAGCTGAAAATCCAATTCTTAAAAACAATTTTGCCACGTGGCCGAACATTATACCTCCACTCTTATTTGTAAAATTTTCCTTATAGATTTAATCTCCGAAATATCTCTGACAAATGCATAGAAACAAACAGCCCAAAAAAAGTGTGCAACCATTGGCCCACAAAAAACTCTTAGCAATGATCTGATTAAAACATTAACAAAGCAGCAGCGTTGTACCCTGCTCTTCCTGTGTTTAGCTTCGTTTCTCCCAACTACCTAATTTGTTTCATTAGGGCAATATGAACAAGGTTGCAGGTGGGTAGATTTGGGAGAATTAGCTATAATACCAAAAATAATGTTGGCATTCAAACCTTCTTTTAGTGGATGTGTCTGCACCCCTCAAACCTCATCCCTGTCCCCTTAGGCATTCTAGCAACAGCAGAGCGGCAGGTCAGCAGGGGACATCCCCTAGCCATCCCCCCAACAAACAAATTTTGGAAACATCTCAGAAATACATCCCCATTTTAGAGGACGGTAGGAAACAGTTGGGGGACGCCCGGCCATCCTTGAGGCAGCCATGAACATCTCAAATGTCCCTCAACCATCCCGGGGAGAGCCAGGCATCCCCTAAAGTGAAGCAATTATTTATAATGTTTTCAAAAACAATCATTCATAACATCAAAAAAAAGACATATATATCATGACAGCATTATAGCAGCAGTATAACATGATAACATTATAACAGCAATTAAATTAATGATGACAGCAGCGACAGAAACTGTAGTATAACAGCAATAAATATATCATGATTCAGATTCACAGTAAACAATATAAGTTACATAACAGTTGTCACCAACAGCAATAATTTGGATTTTGGAATTCATTGTTCAAAAAAGTCTCAAGACTTCAACATTCTTCATATGGTATTAGCATCAGTCATTGTCAGTGCAAAAGAGATTAAAGGTGCACTGGTACTGTGTGAGAAGCACAAACAAACAATTTCCTTTTGGAATGTGGTTGGTATGCAAGCTTCTGCATACATCATCCAACATCACTTTACCAGTGTGATGTTATTACTGCCGTTACTGCTGTTCATAAACTTGTAAAAGATGCTCTCTCTCATTCTCTCTCATAAACTTGTAAAAGATTATCTCTCTCTCCCTCCCTTCCTCTCCCCCTGCCTCCCTCCCCCCCAACCAAAAACAAGGGTCCTTGGACTACCATCCCCTAAACGCATCCCACCGTCCCCATCCTAAAACCGCAATGGAACATAGTGTTATAGTGAGAACCTGAAATATACAGATTAATCTTTTTGGCTTGATGCTCATTAGTCCCGATGTTTCAAAATTGAAATTAGTTAACCTATGAAAATAAATCTAAATGAATCTACAGGAAATGCAACACTATTCCATAGTAACACTTTGGCATATTTTACAACAGCTCTAATGCAATGCAATAATTTGGAATTCTGAATTCATTGTTCAAAAAAGTCTCAAAACTTCAAAATTCTTCATATGGTATTAGCATCAGTTTATAAGTAAACCCTCTTATGGGTTTACAACTTTACATACAAATGAATCAGTTTATAAAACTACATGTAGGCTAGCAGTAGGGCAGATCCAAGTTTAATCACAAACTAAAACACAACAACACATCTTTCTAATGACAACTTATCTACAAATTGCAAATATAAAGTGATTCCAAAGGACCTCATACTATTCTAGTAGGGATTAGATTGTGTATCTTGTCAATTCAAAAGTATCATGCATTCATGCTAAAGTCTAAAAATGAAAATTCTCAGCTACTCTTTATTAAAATTCTCCGATTTACTCATTTGTCCATGACAATACCATTTCCAACTAGAAGATCCACAATCATTCTAGATGGAAAATCACATTCTACAAAGTAAAAATCCAAAATTAGAGTGATTAAGAATCACACTATGCATCTGGTTGATCCAAAATTTCTTATACTGATGGAAACAGCTTGATTTGATATTAACTCCCATAAACACAGATCAGGATAAGAGTTTTCACTTGGAAATAATTTTACATTAACATCAATTAACATCTCAGCCAAGTCCAACCAGACAGATCTCTTGCCGGAATCAAACTGCAGTCATTTTCATACCATTCACTTAATGTCTCATTCATTTTCACTTCTACAAAATATTATCCTTCAGCCTCATTTGGAACTTGAACATTACCAGTATTTGCATGCTCTAAAATATTTGCCAAAAAACATGTAGTCTTTTGTGCAGAATCACACCCTCTGTTCAAAACATTCAGAATATTTATGCTTATAGATAGAAATTGCCTTGGACATTCTGTCCAACATCACTCAGTTAAAGTCTCATTAACATCCACTTTAGCTAAATCTTCATTTTCAAGTCCCTCCACAACTTGAACATTGGGAGATTCTGCACTCTTTGTCACATATGCTGAAAGTCCTCTGTTCTCCTGCCCAGAATCATACTGTACGCTTATAACATCCAACTTGTTTGTACTTGGAGATAACACTTGACTGGGGCACCCCTTTCCAAAGCAATCACTCAAAGCTCTATTTGTGCTCAAGTCAGTCAAATTTTTATTTTCATTTTCATTTATCACTTGAACAACTCCATATTCTGAATGTTCTGTCACATTTCTACTTAATATAGGAACACACTGTGGACATGTTGAATTGTTGTAATCTGGCATGCAGCTTAAGGTAGGCAAACTCTCATTCTCCATTGCATCCATGGTATTGCTATGGGAAATATGCTGAAAATTAAAAGCAGATGAATCAACACTCACTGTATTTTTGTTCATTGTATGTGCACTGTTCTCTGGCTGAGGTGAGACTTTGCTTTCAATACTACACTTCTGAACTGTTTCCACAATTGAAAGTGGAAGAGCACTTGTTTCAGAGGTTTTGGGAGAATCAACCTGTGGGCGTATTAACTTTCTTCTTTTCGGCTTACATGAATTAGGTTCTCCACAACTATGTTTTGTTTGACCCTCAACATGTTTTCTATCCTTGCAAATTTGACTCCTCCGCTTGAAATTTATAAGTCTATCCTCAACGATTGGTTCATCACTAGCCTCTGCATCTTGCATATTATCATCTAGATTGGTTGATACTTCAAGTTCATTGCTTGCAATTGATAAAAAATTCCTCTGGTTATTGTGGAAAGACAATTTCGCAGGACTTATTTCTCTTAAAAGATCTTCATGCTTTGTCTCATGTCCAACATCAATTTCTTGGACTCTCTTTAAACGAGAAAAAACACTTGGTTTTGTAGAAATATTATTAGACCTTAGAGTATGCATGCCACTAGAAAAATACCTAGGCTGCAGAAAAGGAAACTTAGGCAGTCCTATAATATCTGATGCCAAACCATCTTGAAACTCATTCACACTCAGTGACGAGCTGTCACTAATGTTATTTGCATGTGAAATACTAGGAACTTGCCTCAATTTTTGACGATCTTCAATTACAGTGTGTGTTAGGGTCGGAGGCAAGAAATCTAAAGATAATGTACTACAGGGCATTTCAGTCTCACTGTAATAGAGTGTGTCATGGTTTTGGGGATTTGAAGCAATGATAAATTCCCTAGTATTATTGTCATAAATTTCACCACTAGCATTTTGATTCGTTGCATTAATGAGAATTTCTCTCGGAATAAATGCATTCTTTACATTTTCTGTAATATTTGGATACCTTACATAAAATGGCTGGAAGTCAGAATTTAGTTGGTCATGCTTACAAGTATAAGTAAACCCTCTTATGGGATGCAACATAGATCTTTGCTCTCCATCTGAGGTATCATACATATTCTGTGAAGCCTGAAAATCTCCCTCACATACATTCTGTCCAGCAAAACAAGCTCCTCTGGATTGTAAATCCTTGTGAACACATTCCCTCGTGGATATCAGCATAGGTTCTGCATCTGAAGCACCATATATGGTCTTTCCAACATGACAGTCTTCTCTCAGTGGAGGATCTTTATAAAGTCGTTCTTTAGTGAAAAGGCTCCTGCCAACTTCTTGAAGTAGGCTGGCAGTTTCAGATTGAAGATCTAATCTAGGAAGATCCTGACCATTTTCAAAATAGTCGCAAACTTCATGAACATGTGGCTCAACTTTCTGTGATGCAAATAACTGGAGAAGTTTAAATACCTACATCAAAAAATGACACAAGAAAAGTATCCCTTTATTCATACTCCTTGAAAGTACAACAATCACAACAGAGAGTGGTGTTGTTTCAATCTGATGGATATCATTGACAATTCTCAGCATAATCACCTGGTCCTGTGACAAATCAAACTCAAATTCTTTTGCAGAGCGATAGTTTTCAATAATTGCATCCTTGAAATCTTCTTCTGAAAGGGGATAACATTCCCAAAAGCTCCTAAAGCAAACCTGAAAAAATGTCAAATTAAAGAGTACCATCAAGAGATGACAAATTGGATAATGCCTCCAACTCCAAAAACGGTCCTCACAATGCATAGAGCTGGATGAAAAAAATAAAACAAATTCTATTGCAAACCTGTGCTGGGTATGATCTTCCAGATTGCTTGAATGCATTGCAGTCAATGTTCATTGATCCATTGGTTGTCGCCTCAAAAACCCCATACATTTGTCTTCGTTCATATTCAAACAAGAACAATTTCATGCCTGGTCTCACACGCTTAACAAGCCTAGCATATGAACTAGGAAGCCCAAAAAGCTTAAGATCAAAACATTCTTTCTTAGTTCTTCTGTTAGACATAAAAATCATACCCTCAAAAGCCCCTTGGGGCCCACTGGTCTCACACATGTAGTGATCATCTATGCTTCTGTCAAACCAGTCATTCTCATATCCACCCATTCCTTTCGACCTGCTAACTTCTTCCAACTTAAGTTCCAATATATGCTTACCTAAAACAGTGGCTAACAGGAAATTTTTGATAACATAAACAACATGATCAGTTAATACACAACATCATTCCCTTGACAACTGCCCCGAGCTAACTCACCAACATCATTATATAGGGCATCTACCAGAGAAAAGGTAACCTGAAACCCTAAAAGGAATAAAAAAATCCAAAACCCTAAAAATGTGAATGGATTTACAGTACTCTATGCCTCCCCCTGCCAACGGAAAAAAGAAACGGAACTAATAATCGTTTGCTAAAGTACAGAGCAAATAAAACCAGTGTGTAAGCCAAATTCTCAAATGTGCAAGCCAAAGAAACTTCTCTTGTAAGATTAGCATTACAGAAAGTAATACAAAATGAACAAATTTAGGAATCAGAGCGAAAATAAAAACGAAAGTATACCATAAGTAGATCAAACAAGGACAATTAAAAAACCCAACAAAAAAACTTTTATCTTCAAATTATCAGAGAAATGGACCTCTACCCCAACTTATGACGGATTCAGAAAATGTGCGTCCAACTTCCCTCCAAAACCATTAAATCTAAACATCCTTTTATTCGTGGAGATTTTTTTTTTTTAAGATAGAGAGAAGTTCGATAAAAGATCCAAAGCGAGATAAAGAATAGCCAAAACATAAAACACAAAAAAATAAATAAATAAAAGAAGAAAGTAACAGCGGCAAAATCTTGCAGTAATTACGAGGTATTTAAAAGCAAATTAGTAAATACCTGAAAACGGGTAACGAAATTGAGCTCCGATCCTCCCGTGTTCCTCCAAAATCTCTTGTGCGATAGAAAAAATATATGCCGTTTAGTTTTTGTTTTTAAATGCGGAGACACAGAACATAACCGTAAGGAGAAATAATCACAGCTCACAGAAATCTTGAATTCAAACGTCTGTAATCCAAATAACAATTGAGATTGGTTCATCTATTGCGACTGCTGCGTCCAGTTGTGGCCCTGCTTCCACCGTTACCGCCAACCCACCTAGCCATGCATCTACCGCTATATCTACACATTAAATGCCTTCCCTCTTCCTTCCCCGTGTTCCTTAGCTATCGCCCTCTCATATCTATATTCAAACCCAGGTAAATTGGGGGACGATCCTACAAATTAATTGGCAATGCAACAATATTATAGAATATATAAACAAAGAAAATTAGATATATATAGACAAAAACGCATTCAAACGTAGAAGGCTTAGCAAATATGTAACATGTTTGTTTAAGAAAGGTTTAAAATAGTAGTGATGTAGATAATAATAATTAGATATATTTATAAATGTATATAATTTTAAGTAATGTAGAAAATGTATGTTTAAGATCAAAATGGTCAATAGATTACAAGTGTTAATAGATAATTATGGCTGTTGAAGATTTCACATTGATTCTACTGGTTGAAGATGAGAAACCACATATTTTTGAAGAGAACAAAGATCTTTTCAGCTGCAATTTTATTTTTATATTGGGATATCTACAACTCATTGCTTCTTGCAAAAAATGTATGAAGACAGTTATGAGAACATTGATTTTGTTTAATATCTAACTAGATTTAAGTAGTAGTCATTTTTAAATGGAGAATAATTCATTATGAGGTTTTTTTCTTGTGATAATGTTTGAAAAGATAATGTAGTGTAAAAACACAAAATTTGCATCAAGCTAATTGGTTATGAAGTATAATTGTCCCTAAATCTGTTGATCATTCTTGAATACATTTTGCAATGGTTATAAGGTTGTTTTGATTCAATGTGAATTGTCCTTTTGTGCAAAAATCTCATAGGATGAAAATAATTGTCGATTTATCATCAATGTATTTTTCATAGGTAATGTTTAGTAACTGAGGAAGCAAGAGTTGAATAATAGATTTGTCCATGGAACAATCTATTGTTTTCTTATTGTCAATTGTCAAAATCACTTTAAGGTAGTGAGAGTAAATATATGCAACTTGGTGTTTGCATTTAATACAATAAGCAGTTTGGTCTTGTAGTGCTCCATATGTATCAAATTTATAGTTGCAACTTGGACAAAAAGCATGAAATGGATTTGAAAATGGATTAGCTATTTTATGGTTCCATGAATCTACAAGATATAACAAAGATATATATTGTTTTATTGGTTGATCATATTTTTAATAGTTTAGAATTACAATAGTGCAAATTTACTTACCTCAAATGTTGAATGTAGCAAATTGTTCAAATGATCGATGGTCCTCTTATTATTCAGTTTGCCAATGTATGTTGATTGGCATGTACGAAGAATGTTGTATTTTACTTCATGTCATTTTACAATGTTTCTAAATAGCATTAGTGGGTATTCATTGAGATGAATTTGTTCTTCCATTGCAATGAAGTGATGTGCCAAATTCTCATGTATCTGTACCTATATTGTGGACATGTTTTTGTATGAACTTTTTTCTTTATTTAAGAAATATGGTAGGAAATAAATGTTTTAAATTGTAATCAATTAAAGAATTAGAAGAATATTTTTACCTATGCTTTGTCAAATTTAGAATGTCCATCTTTCATATCAACATATTGGAAAGTTCTCTTAGTGTCGACCACAAGTGCCCCTACAGATCCAATTACATAATTGTCTTCACTTGTAAGAAGTTGTCTGATGGTGTTGCTTGATATGAATTTGTAATCTTCATGCATGCATGGTATGACTTCAATTTTGCTTGTGTTTGTCAAAATCAATATGCAATCATAATCACCACAATCATAGTCAGTTTTAGGTGCAATTTGAAAATCTGTAATGCAAATAGTTGTTCCTGGAACTACTTTTGCTTCATGTTCTTTGATAAGGACACCAATTATATTGATAGAATTGTACATCATTCAGCTTTCTCATCAGTTAAATCTGCATGAAGTACATCTCTTCTATTGTTTGTTTTGTCCAAACTAGTTTTCTAAACAACAATGGCATCTTCAAATATATTTCCAACTTTGTGGGAGTGAAGTTCTTCAATTGATATTGTATTTTTCTTTTTTCCTTTTGATCTGCAATGATGATAGGAAATGAATTTATAGTTTTGAAGACTAATTTGGATAGTATAATTGAACATAAACAATGTTATTCATCTTTTAGATATTTGTTGTATGTTTTTTTGGTTTGTTTTCATTCTCTTGCTCGACTCCATTGTTTGCTACAAGCAAGATTCAAAATGTTAATATGCTTATTCAGAAATTATATTAAGGTTTAAGATATAGTTTATGGAACATCAAAGATAGGACTATGACATATGGATGATGATGCATTGTCATTATGAAAAAGCAATTTCATGTCATTCTAATTTTCATATTTGTATATATAACTTTGATTTACAAAAGTGTAAGTAGTTTTAATTTATAATGTAATAAGAAATTGTGATTGATTTTGGTAGATTCTATTATAATTAGGTTTTTATATATTATCAATGATAAGTTGTAAAAATAGTATTTTTAGAGTTGGTTATAAGTATGTTTAGAACAAATGTTAATTGATTAAAAGTGTTTCTATTTGATTTGCATATTTTTTGTATCTAAAATATTATTTGAAGATATTAATTAGATTTAAATTTGTCAATTATTTCAAACTTTATATAAATGGGATCATGATAACTCCAATATGCTTGTGATTTGTAAATACAATATGTTTGTGTGTTTACATTACACCAAATATGGTCAATTAGTGGTTTGGAGAGGTGGTTTAATTTATATAACAGAAAATGCATATTGGAATTGTTTATATGGTTTAATATCATTTATTTTTTGCTATTATCTATAGACATGTCAATGTTGAAGTCACCTACAATATATAAGGTCGATGGTAGATTTACTTAGGAGAATACTTCATTTGTGATTGTTATAATTTCCATTAGTGGTGTATTAGGTCTTGCATATAGATTACATATGTTGATATCGTCACTTGTCAAAGTTATTGTTATTGTTATAGCTTCTATATTTTTTGTTTTATGTTGTATTTTTTAAAAAATTAATAGATTATTTTTAGTGAAAGTTGTTACACCATGTATGTGATATGTTGAAAAATAATTAAAATCTTGGAATTGATTATTATGTTTAGATAGTTGCATATGTGTTTCTTATAAACAGATAATACTATATGGCATTATATCATTGTCATTAAGTATGTCTTCTATATGTAGAACTAGGTTACGAGTATTGAATGTGGCTAATAATAAATCTTTGTCAGGGTTGACCCCATAGTGTGATGGTAGTCACAAGCCTTGTTGAGAGGGTCATCTTAGGTTCGAGACTTTCCACTGCTTGCAGGTACAAAGGTTGCACAAAGATCAAAGGACTATTCATAGATGACAAAAGGGGTGTGTCGATTAGGCTAGGCACGTCCCTATAGCAAGGGTGTAGAGTGGCATTCAAACCACACAGGAACCCATGATAGGTGCAGCAAGACCTAGCAAAAAAAGTTGCAGCAGTGATGATGCCAGCTAGTGGAGGATGATTTGAAGAGATAAGGAGAGTCCTTGGAGTGATAAGGCAGTGGAGTGATAAGGGGTTGGAGAGATAAAGGAGGGCTCGATCAGCGCCTTGGAGAGATAAGGAGATGGAGAGATAAGGATTGTGGAGAGATAAGGATTGTGGAGAGATAAGGTGTCGGTGCTCGAGCTAGGAGGGATAAGGAGAGAAAGAAGTAGAGAATGAAAGGAAAGGACTGGTGTTAATACCAGACAAACATGGGGATGAGGTCCCCCATAAATTGTGGCCTCACTAGTTCATAGCTCCAGTCAAAAGCAGCCACTGATCAAAAAATAATAATAATAATAATAATAAATCTTTGTCGCTAATGCTTTGTAGTTGTTCATTTTCAAATTCCCAATTTGTTGTTGATTGTAGGTGTGACATTTCAATAAGCACTTTTTTTTACTTTGAAATGGTTTTTTGTAAGAGGTTTTAATAAAAACAATGTGTCAATTATCCTTGTACGTGAAAGTGTTGCATATGTTAATCCATGTTTGTTTATGCCTAATGGATCAAATGCTAATGCTTGCATTGTAAGTCCTTGAGATCTATGAATAGTACAAGCACATGCTAGTTGTATTGGAAATTGTTTTCTAATAGTCAATCTCTTTTTATTATATAGGTTTTTAGTAGGTTTTGTAGTGTGAAGTATGGTTGTCCAACTTTTGTCAATGCAATTGGCATAACATTGTCCTAATCTTTTAGCTTATCAATGTCCAATTTGTGGATCATTAAATTTGATCCAAACAATGTTGAAGTTATTGTATTTCATGTATACTTTGAATGTTCCATCTGATCTATTGACTAGCCCATCTTTTGTGTCGTAATTCCCAACATACATTTCAACTAGCATATTAGGTTTTAAGAGTATATATTTATGTTCATACAATAGAGTTGCATTAAAATTGTCATCATATTCATCGATTGCATTCAATATAATTATTTCTCTAGGTGTGATTGATAACATGTTTTGATTATGTGTGTTGACATCTTTTCTTCTATATAAGAGGAAAGGAAATCTTGGGTCCATTGGCGGTGATTGGAAATATTTTTTATTTAAATACTCTAAGTCTTCAATTGTTTGTGATCCAATTCAGATTCTATTGAGCATTGTAAAAAAAAAATCATCTTTTTGTTGCATGGTTGATTGCAATGCATAGCATTTTATATTTTGTTTCCAAAAGTTTATGGCATTAGTTCATTTAATGTTGGGGAATTCTCAAATACTAAAGAATCTTGTATAGGTTGTACTTGGTAAAGATGACCACAAAAAATTGTATCAATATTTCCAAAATAGCTAGTAGAAGTTTGCATTATATCTCGTAATCATTTATCAATGTAACATAGAAAATTTGCACCCACTAGAGAAATTTCATCTATTAATACTACACGGAGTTGTTGATAATGCTTTGAAATTGCATCCAATATTTTAGGAACTCAATGGGATGAATTATGACTTGTTAAATGGCATGTGTAATGCTAAGTGTATTGTGATTGGACACATATGTTGTATGTTGCTTTTCCTATATAAGCAAGTATTAGGCCTTTTGGTTTATTTGGATCGTTGTCAATAGATGTGTTGTATATGCGAATAAGGGTTTGATATATGGCTTTTGCAGTAAATTCCTTGCCTATTCTAGCTCCTCCTATTAAGAATAAGTGTAATGGTGCTTTGTTGTTCTTTATTTTTTTCAATGTGATGTCTTTTACAATTGCTTGTTGTTCTTTATTTAACATTCATCTCAATCTATACTATTCAGTATTGTCTATAATTTGAGGATGTTTTTCAATTTCAAAAATGCTTTGAAACATTCTATTTGGTTTGTTGAGTTTTATTGTTTCAATATCTAACTGTATGTTATATTATTCTTTATGTGATGTATAATTTTTTTTTTTAAAAAAGATTTTCAATGTGATCAATTTCTTTATTGACTTCATCAATAGCTTTGTCAATGTTACCCCACATATGGTTGACCTTGTAGTTGTATTTGAGGGTAAATGCACCAAGATGGTTCCCAAAAAGGGGGCTTAAGTGGCCACTTTTTTTTTTAAATCAGGAAATACTGACCTTGGACATGAATTGAGGATACTTACACTCAAAATTTTGAGATGGAACAAAAAGAAGGATTCAAGTGCTCTGAGTCTACTTTCTAAACTACTAATTTATTTTGAAAATGGTTGAGATTAAGGGGTTCAAATGAGGGACATACACAAACTAGTGTTGTTTTTGTCAGAAAAACATAACATAGCAACTTGTGTATGACCCTCGTACAGTGAAAAAAAAATTAGTATTTTTAAAATTGCTACAGTCAAAAGTTAGGTAACAATATGTAATTGATGCACAATTTTTTTGATAATTTTTTAATGAATATTTTATTTTTTACTAATTTTCGAAGTGGACACTTCCTGAAAAACATAATTTTGGTCGTGCTACCCCTACAAATTTTGGAAACTAATTGAATTTAAAAAAAAAAAAAATTGTAGAATGGAGTCTAGTTTCTAAAAATATAATTTCTTTGAAATTTCAATGAACGATTAATTTATAACAAAAAAAACACCAAACACTATTTTTTGCCAAAAAAGAGGCATACAAACAAAAGAAATTATGGATGAACGGCTTAACATTGTCAGAAAGTGAAAAAAATTACATCATTGGATAGCTAAGAGAGAACCTAACATTACCCAGATGTTCAATTTGTTTGATATTGAACCATGTGCAATCCTGACGGTGAGCACGAACCCGATTATGTGAAATATTGTAGAAATTGCAAAAACACATCTTTGGTTGTTGGGAATGCCCTCCAAGCCTTTGGGTCGGTATTCCAAGACAAATACCAATCCCAAGGCTTAGGGATTCCCAAAGCAAGATATAATGCAAGCGCGTTATAATGCACTCATGACATATGTCAGTTTTGACATGGTTTTTTGTTTGTGGGGA
>VDFB02000015.1:537408628-537454522 GCA_007258455.2 Sequoia sempervirens
ACAAAGGGAAGGAGGAAGGTTGGGAGATTAAGAGAGAGGAAGAGAGAGGGAGGGAGAGTGAGAGGGAAAGAGGGAGGGAGATGTAGAGATGGAGAGGAAGGAGGGAGGGACAGAGGGAGAGAAAGTGTGATAAAGAGAATGAGAGAGAGGGGGGAAGGAGGAAGGAGGAGATATTAAATAGAGAGATAAGGGAGGGTGAGAGATAGGCAAAGAGGGATAGGTTAGATAAAGAGAAGTAGAGAGGGAAGGTGGGTGGGATGAAGGAAGAGAAAGAGAGAGAGAGAGATAGAGAGAGAGAGAGAGAGAGAGAGAGAGAGAGAGAGAGAGAGAGGAGGGAGGAGAGAGGTAGAGAGGGATAGGTTAGATAGAGTGAAGCAGAGAGGGAAGGTGGGTGGGAGGAAGGAAGAGAGAGAGAGGGGGAGATAGAGAAAATTAGAGAGGGAAGGAGGGAAGGAGGAAAGGAGGGAGGGATGGAGGAGGAGAGAGAGGTTAGATAGATAGAAGTATAGAGGGAAGGAGAGTGTGAGAGAGGTCTAGAGCATAAGGGATAAAAAATGAGTGAGATAGAGAGAGAAAGATGATACAACTTGTTGATTACTGAAATTTGACCTGTTGATTACTGAAATTTGACTAAGTCTAAATTTTTTGAGATCTTCCAAAAACTAGAATTTGAATTATAACTCCTAGAGATCCGAAACCACTCTCAAACATCCTGCCTATATACATGAAACATAACTTAAATTATAAGAAAGCAAATGTCCATATGTAAATGTCAACTTATGCTTAAATATTTATTTCATATATATAGTTTCCATGAAAGATAACAAGAAGAAAGAGACAAGAAAAAGAGAAGAAAAAAAATTCAATGTAGACCAAAACGCGAGTGCATTATAACGTACTCGCGTTTTGGAAATTTTTTGTTGATTTCAAAAAATGCACATTTTTTGAACTCAAAATGTGCACGTTTTTTGAAATTTAAACCATAACGCGAGTGCATTTTACTATAACGCGCTCGCATTTTCGCTATTTCGGGATGAAAAAGTAAATTGGCCACAAATTGGCTACCCATCTTCATGCACCTACCCTTGATGTGATTTGATCTAATAATATTTTCATGATATTTGTAGACACTAAAAAATATCTTGGTATGCGAGTATCATTTTTCCATCATCTTGGTCTTCTTCCTAACATAATTAAGTAATTTAATTATTTAATTATTATTTTCGATCGCATTCCTCTATTAATTAAAGAATTTTAATTATTTAATTTATTCATTTATTGATCTTTATTCTCCTTTGATCAATTAAATTATTTATTTAATTGTGTCACTAGCACTCTTTCCTTCTATAATTAAATAAATTATTATTTATTTAATTATTTTCTCTTCATTATTCGTTTGTAGTTAAATAATTATTCCTAATTATTTATATATTAATTGATCCTTTACGTCTTCTATAGTTAAATAATAATTAAAATTATTTAACTCCCTCTTTCTTCACTTGCCTCTATATTTAATTTAAATAGTTGCATAATAACTTTTAAATTAAATATTCATTTTCCCTTTCTCTATAAATAAATAATCTAAAATGATTATTTATTCCTCCATATCTTTTACCAAATTTAAAATATGGTCAAAGATGCCTTCCATGAATTAAATAATTTATTTTATTCCTCCACTTCCTCTCCCAAATTAAATAATAATATGATTTAATTGTCAAGATTCCCTTCAATTAAAAATTAGTATTTAATGGCCCACATGCTCTCCCAAATTTAATTTGCTCCACTACTTTCCCTCCACTTTCTCATTTCAAATCTTTACCGTTGATTCTCTCTGGTCTTATTTCAATCTCGACCATCTATCCTTAGCCATCCCTAGCCCACCATGAATCCTCCACCATTGATCTTGGCATCTTCCTAGAAGATCGATCATGTATGTCTGTTCAAAATCTTTTCTATTAAAGAAGGTCTTCTCTTTCATTTTGTCTTTACAAACATATTTCTCCAAAGTTCTTGCTATCTTTTCATTGTCATTTGCAAGTATTCCAGCACTTCAAAATCTAAGGGAAAATCTTTTCAACTTGAGAAAGAATGGAGGAGAAGCAAGGGAGATGACAACTTTGATAGGGGAGTTTTATTTTATGCTTTCATTCTTGTTTGCTCTCTTATATCATTTGTACTCTCTTGTTTGGATTTGAAATTTGGGATTAGATCTTTTGTAGAGTGGCTGTTACTTTGGTCTTAGCCATTTTGCATTTTTGAATCTTACATTTGGTGAAACTAACGTAAATCTTACAATTTTACAGAGAAATCTGTTTGTTTTCTTATTTGCTTTTGTTGTTTTGCAAGTTACAACCAAGAATTCGCACAAAATACCATCATCTTCTTTTGAGCATAGGAAAATGGGCGCATAAAATCTTAAAAAAATGATTATTTGGGTTTTTTAGTTCTCGCTCTTAGTTTTCTGGAACTTCAAACGGTTTTAAATTTTGTTACGTTTTGAGAAAGTTATGGCTATTTTAGTGTTCGTAGCTTTTTAAAATTTAGTTGTTAAGACCTGCATTTTCTTTTGTTTATAACATTTTAGTCATGTAGGATTTTGCCAAACTCTTTCTAGGTTTTGAAGGTCTGTGTCTTAACTTTCCATAGATTTTTACGGTTTAAAATTTGGTAAGTTTTGATAAAGTTATCACTATTTTTAGTTTGTTGTTATGATTAAAGGTTTTTTTGGTTTACTAATGTTTTGTTTTCAGCGTGTGGCTTTCATCAAGGAGATCTAAATTATGGTTTTGCAGGACTTTTGGCTTGTTTTTGGATAAGAAATATTTTGTGTGTTTTTCATCACACTTCTTGAAGAGATAAAATTGCATTTCACTCATTGGTCTTAAAATTTACAACAAATTGCATTTACACTCATTAGGATAAAATGAACCACAATTTGCATATGTCACTCATTTGGTCTTAAAATTTACAATAAATTGCATCTTCCACATTCATGGGGCTTAAAATAAACAACAAATTTGCATGAATCACTCATTGGGCCTAAAATTTACAACTACAACTTGCATGACATTCATAGGGTTAAAATGAATGACAAAATGTATATTTTCACTCATGGGTTTTAAAATTAACACACATCACACACCATTGGATTAAAAAGAACCCAAGTGCTTGTTTCATCATAAGCAAAGGTTAAAATTAATGAGTGTTTTTTGTGTCTTATGGTTTACATTTTGTCATTGGATGTGTATGCTCTCCTCTCATGCCACTTGAATATCATGAGGATCAAAAGTATTCCTTTGGCACTTGTACAACCACCTACATATTTGGATTTGGAATTAAAATGAACCCCATGCGAGTGTGAGGCAAATGCGTTGTGTATGCTCTCTCCTTGTGCTTCATGCGATCTGGGAGATCAAAAACAATGTACTTCCTTACTTTTGTATACCTTTAGAGGGCCTACCATCCCACTTCAAAAGATGGGAATGACCCAAGCGGTAACAAGCTAAAGCCAAGCTACTTTCAAACCGCTATATAAAAAATGTGTTTGTGAGGAAAGTCATAAGCAACAAGTGTAGATATGTCATACTGACAAGTGCCACCCCTAGTGTCCACATGACACGTCAAAATCCTTTCTTAGGAAGGGAATGGGAGGCCTTTTGATTGAAATAATCTTGAGCTAATCTTGTTGCATGCATGGCCACCTTGAACAAAAGCCCTTACTAAGAACTAATAGTTTTAGTGGTCAAAATCCCTTTCACTTTCTAGTGCAGGAATGGTCGTTCTGAAGTCGCCCCACATCTTCACCATTCATGTGTAGAGACAAAAATTCCTCTTTGGGGAATTGAGAATTGGTGTGCCTGAGAAGTGTGTGTCGTGTAAGGGGGAGCCAATGCAACCAAGTCTCTAGTTGTCTGCCTTGTTTGGTTGGCTAGAGAAATCCAAGTGGAGATCTAGCGAGTGGCATCTCTTGAGAAGCCTAGGTTGTGCATGTTGTCTATGAGTGTCTTTATTCACATTGAAACCAAACATTTTCACACTCAAAATCAGACCAAAACAAGAGTTTGTGACTGTATTATGTGTTTTCCAAACTTCATCTCACAAAATTTCATCAAAACTAGTCAAAAACCCATTTGAAAACCAGGTCAAAACCATCAAAATTACAAAATCAACATTCTATGAACCACAACTAATCAAAATAGGCTCACAACTACGTTTTGTGTTGCAATTGATCACTGGAAAACTGTAACTGATATCCTGAACTGCATCTTCCATAGACAAAGCTACAACTGATATTGTGAACCGTAATTGTTTATCAAAATCCTACAACCGGAAACGACGCATCTGGGAAAAATAGTGTTGCAATTGTCTGATTAACAGAAAACCATAAAATCCTTGTCCAAAGTAGAATCAATTCATCATAACAGTGACCTTGGCTTCTCAATCAGAGACTTGCAAACCTTTACCAATCCAATCCAACACTTTCATTTAGGAGTTCATTGCATTCTAGGTCACTTTCCTCATCCTTTTTCCTTGCATAAATTAATCCTAGACCTTAGGTTGCACTTACCTTTCACATTTCAGACATAAGAAGATTACTAAGCCTTTGGACAGTTACTGGTTGCTTATCCAACTTGTCATCGGCCTTGATCTTTTATTTTATCAACCTTTGTCATTATCATCTTGGTCAACACTTGAGTCTCAAACTTGTGTCTTAGTTTAGACTCACTTTGTCAAAACCATTATCTTGGTCATCACAAAGGTCAATGACATTTGGGTTTGTTATCTTGAACCTATAATAGCTTGGTTACCATCCTTTGTCTTAAATCTTAAGATTCAAATTCTTAGTGTATTAGGGTAAGTATTTTTCTGATTTGTTATAAATAACGTAATAAACTTAACCCAATCAATAATGGAGAACAATGAAAGCAAGAAACATAATAATATGAAACAAAGTCATCTTGTCTTCAAGCTTCCATTGGTTGACCTCCATTGGCCTTCTCCATCTTGATACCAATTGTATAATTGCCCTCAGATTTGAAGTGCAACTATAACCTATGCCAAAGATAAGCAAAATATTGAAGTAATGCGGTTGCTCAAGTACTCAAGCATCCTAAAAATAGCTTACTCTTGTGTGTCCCTAAAACGACTTGAGAGAGATCCTTTTAAAGAATTTCAAATTGACAATGGATGGCTAGGATTAGAAGTTGGTAAAGCCCTAAGATCAATGGCTAGGATTGAATGTGACGAGGAGCATCAGGGTTAGGGAAACATTAGGTCAAAGTTAGGGCAAGCATTGAAATGAAGGGTTGAGATTTAATTGAAGATAATCAAATCAATGGTGGAGAAAAAGAGGTAGTTGGAATAATAGAAATTATTTAATTTATGGAGAAAGATTGACTTATGAATTAAATAATGGTTTAATTCATAAATGGGAATGAGACAAAAGGAAATAAATTATTTTAATTATTTATTTGGTGGGATGGAAAGAGGGTTAAATAAATAAGTTTATTTGATTGAAGGATAAATGAGAATGTTATTAAATAATTGGAGGGAATAAGGATTAATTAGTAACGTATTTAAATAAATAAATGTAATTTATTTATTTAAATAATCATGGAGGAATAATTATGACATTAGGACATGATTAAATAAGTGAATTATGTGAGGGAGAAGCATGGTCGCCATAGAAAATATGGTTTGCAAGTCGAGGCCATTTTTGTGTGTCTACATTTTGCCCCTCTTTGACATAATGTAGTTTATTGCATTGTGTCAAAGAAAAAGTCAAAAAATATGCCCCAATGTGAAAGTGAGGAGAGGAAGGATGATGAGGAGGTAGTGGTATTCCCCCTCGAGAGAACAAACAGGTTGAAAGAACATGAGTGTCCTCTTGAAATAGATGAGAAGACTAGAGGATGATGGAATAGAAGAAAGGTTAGTGCGGAAGACATCATGTTAGGACGAAAAAGGAATACTTCAATATTTTTCCAAATAACATCATAGGCATTGCTAATCATCATTGGGCAGTAAAATGAGACAAATGGACAACAAACACCATGGTATGACATAGACCAAGGTGTGCAAAGTCATCCACTTGCGAAAAATAGACAGTCACAGATAAGAAATGTCCTAACTCATATAACGGATAAGTTGCCCCAGTATTTTTGTTAAAATACACCAAAGACAACAATCAAGGAAAAACAAGTCATGAGATGTCATCACACCTCTAAATCCTTCATGGGACATCCTTGAGGTAGCTAGTAACATGACCAACAGACAAAACAATAAAAAGATAAGAAAAAATAGACCCAAAAAAGTCAACAACCATTGAATATGTTTGCCAATATTTGTTTGTCGAAGGTTGATTGCTTGACGGTTTGACAGTTTGACGATGTGATAGTCTGACGGTTTTGACGGTTTGACAATGCCTATCGTCAGGAAGGACACATCCTAAAAAGGCCAATGACTATGTGACAGAGCCTGTCATCAAGAAAGATGCATCTTGAAAAGGAAAATGATATTTTGACAAGGTCCAATTCCAAGAAGGACACATCTTGAAGGGGACCATAAAGTGACTAGGTTGACATTGTGTTGGAAATTCAACTGATGTTTGACTTGATGACTGATTGGACTATGTTGTCTATTGGTTCATGATTTGAATGTTGACATTCAAATGACTGTCTTTTGTCAAAGTGTGACTATGTCTGACTTATTTGGCTCACATGACGAACCCTAAAGGACTGACCTAGGTGGCCTCAGGGGCACATTGACAGATGGCCTTGCCTACGCCATGCACTCAGAGATCTCGTAGTTTGACACGACCAATGACTTTGTCTTGGTGACAAAAGATTGAGTCATGATTTTATTTGGACAACCTAAAAGGACTAACTTAATGTCTCGGGGGCACATTGACTGATGGCCTTGCCTACGTCCAGTCATAGAGGCAACGTAGTTTGACAAGGACGAAGACTCACTCTGACTGACTCTTACTCTATTTTTGGGATTTTTGAGTGTTATCTAGATATTTTTGTGTTTTTTGACATGTTTTGATTTTTTTTTGGATTTCTTTTTCAGGAAATTTTCTAATTTTTATGGATTTTTTCAAGACATTTTTTGATGTTTATGGATTTTTCAAGACATTTTCTGATTTTTATGGATTTTTTTAGGACATTTTTTGATTTTTATGGAAAAAATTTTAGGACATTTTATGATTTTTATAGATTTTTTTCAAGAAATTTTATGATTTTTATGGATTTTTTTTCAGGACATTTTATGATTTTTATGGATTTTTTTCAAGACTTTTTATGATTTTTATGGGACCATATGCGAGACCCACTGTAGTCAGGTGATAAGGGTGTTACCCCCAGTCAAGTCTAGGACTAGCCAAGATTAAGGAGATGGAAAAGGATGTGCTTGGGATGAAAAGTGAAGGTTATGCGAAACATGATGTCAACCGTTGTCAACCATGTAAAGAAATAGCAAGACTTTATGACGAATGTCGTGAGGGTATCGAAAGATCAGGCATTTATTATGGACAAAGGTAGATGGAGTGATAGTAGATGGCAAAGCAAATATTGCCTATGCATGGTGCCTGTTTACTGGGTTTTCACTATTATACTTATCCAAAGCGCCACCGTAGTGGTTTTCACTATTGGACAAATTATTTTTCTTTACTATTTTTGATATTTTCTAATTTTTTTGGTGTCACCAAGATGCCTGTTTGCCAGGTTTTCATCAGGGTGACGATTTTTTGTATTTTTCAATTTTTTTTATTTTTATTTTTGTGGATTTTAGCAAGCTCTCTAATGTTATGTGTAGAACTTGCGTAGATGCAAACTATTGATAGGTTCTGTCAATTGTTCCATGTCTGGAGTAGCTAACTGGTAAGTGCCAAAATCGAATGCAACAGTGATGATGTAAGAACCCAACTAATTTGGCTCGAACTTGTTAGGCTTCTTGTAGTTAGCTTGATTCCTTGGGTTTTGCATTAAGACCAAATCGCCAATTTCAAACTTTCAGATCATTATTCTTTTGTTATAGCTTCTATAAAGGCGATTCTAATATGCCTGTAAGTGATTCAAGGCATTTTGTCTTCACTCTTCCAACATTTCCAGCTCATGCAGTTGAGATTGTTGGTACTCTTCATCATCAATATTCAATCCCTTCAAGGAGACCTGTAAGGAGGGAATTTCAACCTCAATGGGTAATATAGCTTCGGATCCATAGACCAAGGTGAATGGGGTGGCACCAATAGGCGTGCGGATGCTTGTGCGGTAGGGCCATAGGGCGGGGTTAAGTTGGAGATGCCAATCACGACCAACATCATTGATAGTATTTTTATGAATTTTGATAATTCTTTTGTTAGACGCCTTAGCTTGACCGTTTCCTTGGGGATAATAGGGTGTGGAGAAATGGTGTTGGATATGAAAGCATTCACAAAGCTCCCAAATGTTCTGATTTTTGAAGGGACGAATGTTGTCTATAATGATGGATTGTGGGACACCATACTGGTAGATTATGTAGTTGAGGATGAATTTGGAAATTTGCTTGTCAGTTATGTAAGTGAGGGGAATAACTTCAACCCATTTGGTAAAATATTTAGTAGCGGTAATGATGAATTTATGGCCATTGGATGAGGTAGGATGGATTTTTCCCATGAGGTCGAGTCCCCATTATGTGAAGGTCCACGAAAAAGTGATTGGACGAAGCTCTTGTGCTGGTGTGTGAATTAGATCACTTTGTACTTGAGATTTACGACATGTTCTCACAAACTGAAGAGCATCCTTTTTCATTGTCGGCCAGTAATACCCAAGTCTCATTATTTTCTTAGCTAAGGTTGGGCCACTCGAATGAGATCCGCATATACCCTCATGTACCTCATGTAAGGTTGTTTGTGCTTCGTTAGTGTCGAGACATCAAAGAAGGGTATTGTCAAAGCTGCGTTGGTAGAGGGTGTAACTGATGATGGTGTAACAGGCAGCTTTGCGGATAAAGGACTTGCGTTGGTTGCTGGAAAGGTTCGGCCGAAGTGTCTGGGACTGGAGGTAATCATATATGTCTTGATACCAAGGTGAATTGGGACCAACAAGCTTGCAAACCATTTCTGATTCAGGAATATCATAAGCGGGAACCAACAACTGTTCCACTAAGAACTCAAATTGCGACATGTTGCTGGGAATGTCTAGGAGAGACCCAATCATAGCCATTACATCTATTTCCTTGTTTTGTGCCCTAGGAACTTGCTCAAAAGCAATCATGTGGAAATATGACAAGAAGCTATCGACCATGCATTTGTAGGGCATCAATTTTTCATCCTTGGTTTCATATTCATCATTAACTTGGTTAATGACCAACTGAGAATCGCCAAAGATCAAAAACATTTTGATTTTCCATTTGATAGCCATTCGGAGTCCTATGACAAGTGCCTCATATTCATCAATGTTGTTTGTGCAAGGGAAGGCGATTCTAAATGACTTAGGGATAGAGTCATCTTGTGGTGTGATGAATAATATTCTGGCTCGTGAGCCATGACCTATGTGAGATCCATAAAAATAGAGCTTCCAAGGTGATTTCGGTTCTACCTACAAGATGGATTCATCTGGGAAATTGACCACTAACGGATGGTCGCCTTGTATGGGAGCATCTACGAGTTGATCTACTATAACTTGTCCTTTTATAGCCTTGCGTTCCACATACTGTATGTCATACTCACTTAGTATCATTGTCCATTTTGTCAAATGTCCTATCAATGCTACCCGACTGAGGAGATACTTCAATGGATCTATCTTTGCCACTAAGTGTGTTTTATGATTCAACATGTATTGACGTAATTTCTGAGTAGCGAAGACAACTACAAGACAAGAAGGTTCAATGGATGTGTAGTTGAGTTCATATCTGACCAATGTGTGACTGATGTAGTATATATCTCTTTCTTTCTTCTCATGGTCATTTTGTGCAAGCAATGCCCCCAGTGCTACGGTGGTTGCCAAAATGTACAGGATCAGAGGTTTTCCCTCAATGGGAGGCATTAAGACTTGTGGTGTCAAAAGACAATCCTTTTTTTGTTGAAAAGTTGTTTGGAACTTGCTAGTCCACACAAAGGGGATGCCTTTGCGTAGGAGATACTAGAAAGGTTGGCATTTATCAGCTAATTATGCAATGAACCAGTGGATGGCCTGCAGTCTTCCCTATAACGTTCTTAACTCATTGATTCCTTTTGGCGGAGGCATGTTCAATATTGCTTTAACTTTAGCAAGATCAATTTCGATGCCTCATTGAGAAACTATGTATCCCAAAAGTTTTCCTAAAGTCACCAAGAAAACACACTTCTTTAGGTTCAAACAGACCTTGTATTCTTCCAGCCTCATGAAAATTTTGTCTAATACTTTCAGGTGATCTTTATGTGTCAAGGACTTTTCCAGGAGGTCATCGACATAGTCTTCCATTAACGTGTGCATGAGGTCATGGAATATTGTGGTCATGGCTCGTTGATACATGGCACCTGCATTCTTGAGGCCAAAAGGCATGATGTTCCAACAGTATGTTCCCCATGGATAGGTGAATGTTGTTTTGTGTTGATCCTCAGGGGCAATGTGAATCTGATTATATCCAGAGAAACCATCCATGAGGGACAACATCTCATACCCTGCTGTTAGATCCACGATGATGTCTATGTTGGGCAGTGGAAAATCATCTTTCGGGCATGCCTTGTTCAGATCACAAAAGTCTGTACAGATGTGTATTTGACCATTTGGCTTAGTGACAGGCACAAGGTTTGAAATCTAGTCAGCATAGTCTATTGATCTTATGAATCCCGCATCTAATAACTTCTTAAGTTCAACTTTGACTAATAGGGCAATTTGGGGGTGCATATTACACAACTGTTGCTTGAATGGCTTGGCGTCTGGAAGAAAGGGAAGATGATGCAAAAACAATTTAGGATCCAATCCTGGCATGTCAGCATAAGAACATGCAAAGTTAATCTTGCATTCTATAAAGAACTCCTAAAACTTGGGCCTTTCTTCGTCTGTCAATGATGTTGCGACCAGGACCATTTTGGGATTTTCTGGTGTGCCTGTGTTGATTTCTATTGTGTCCTCGATTAACATTGTTGATTTCTCTTGGTTGACAGGAAGAAAGTCCAATCCTCCCTCCTTGGGTGCCTCAGAGAGGTTTTCACCCTCGGATACGTCCTTTATTTTTACTCTTTTGTTGTCAGAAGGTGCCTCGTAGTTTTCACCTAAAGACGTATTCTTTTTTGTTGTATGTTTACTATTTTTGCGATTGGAGGATTACATAGTCTCCCTGAAATATGTTGCACAATCAAGATCTATTGTGAGCCCAACCTTATGGTCCCCACTTGGTATCCCTTCACGAAGTCCCATGAATTCTACAATGGCTTCATCGTTCTGAAAGATGTCCATAATGGGTGGGCCTTGTTGATACTAGTCAATGCGTTGTGGGTATACAAGGGAGATACCATCATTAGTATTGGAAAAGGGTGGGGATGAGGCGAAAAGCATGCATATGGAGGTTGAAAGTGTAAAGACGAAATTATCATCCTCAAATTCCCGTGGGATTCCATCCAATTTCTATCTTCATTGGATTCAAACGAATTGGACTTGTGGTTGAAATAAAGGACAAATGGGGTGGAATCAGGATCAATATGCTCAGATGGTGGCTCAGACTCATGGTCAATAGGTTCAAATGATGCTTTGGAATTATGGCCAGTAGGTTCAAATGACGATTTAGGTTTGTCATCCCCATGAGGCTAGAAGACTCTGACCCATTCTTCTTTTGTCTTTGGGACGCTAGGGGTGTCATAAGAAAGATCTTGTGTTTGACCAAGCTTAAACATTTTTCTGAATCTTTCCTCAAAGGAGGGCTCTCCAGGTTCTAGGAACATTTCGTTAAGGTCATAATTACTCAAGTATTTTTTAGAACCAAATTCCCACTCGTGGGAGTCAGACTTGGTGAGGGAATCTTCGATTGTCTCGACACGCTCAGAAACATTCACGCTCTCACCGAAAAGTACATGGGTACCTCGATCATCAATTTTGATTAGCTCAAACCCTAACCCCAGATATTTTGGTCTTCGAGAAGGCATTATAGGTTCTCTCCTTCTAGTGTTGGTTATCCCAAGGCCACTGGTTCCATCATAGCCTTGCACCTTCATTATGTGATAGCCTTTGCCATATATTTGTATTAGTAATGGGGACAGGTCTTCTGGGTCTTATAGATCCAATCCGATATGTCTTCAATGTCCTCGTTGTTCATGTCTCCCCATTTTCTGAAGGTCATTGTCAAAGGAACTTTAAAATTTTCTTTAGGCTCCAGGTTGAAGCAAGGTCGACCATATGCTTTTGGTGACTTGGGTATTTTTGTGATGCAGTAGGTCATGTTCAACTTGTATTCGCCGCACCCTTGGTTGTGGATCTTGACATTAGGGTTAGTACTTGTTTTGATGGTGGAAGAGGGCATAGAGGTCGAGAGAGTAGATGTGGATGGTTTGGTGAGTGTGGATGGATCAGTGTATTTGGAAGCGGTGGATGTTGAGGCTTCTCGATTGATTGGCACTTGGTGTTTGGAAATACCTCTCAAATTGGTGCAGTATTGGAAAGGGTCAGGATCTCTTGGTATGGTGATTTCAGTGCCATCAAAAGGGAACTTCAAGCATTGGTGGTAAGTGGATGGTACTACCTTCAAGGCATGGATCCAAGGTCGACCAAGCAATATGTTGTAAGGTAGTTCCAGATCCAGGACTTGACATGTTGTATTTGCAATGACCAACCCCACATGAATGGGAAGTGTGATAAAAACCCTTTGAAGATCATTCCTCATCATCATATTCCTTTATAAAAATACTTTTGGTTGCATCCACGCAAGCATCAAAGAAGCCTAAGGCTTTGACCAGTTTTAGAGAGAAAATATTCAATCATGCTCTGCCATCTACCAAGACCCGTCTAACCTTATGTTTATGGATGAAAACCTAAATATGGAGGGCATCATTGTGAGATGTTTTGGGTGAGGAATAGTCTAGGTCTGAGAATGTGATGTGATGGGGGGTAGTCAAATATCCAACCATGGCCTCAAAGTGATTGACATCCATGTCATTTGGTATAGAAGACTCTTGTAAGACTTTGTCAAGTATGGCTTTGTGTGCAGGTGAGATGTGGAGTAGCTCGAGTATGGAGATTTGGGTAGGCGTTTTGTCCAATTGTTCAATGAGATTAAATTGGCCTTTGGGTTGGGACTATTTAGCAGAGGGACCGACTATTGTGATCTTGGGTTGTCTAGGAGGAGGTCGAGCTATTATGACTTTACCCTAATGGGTGGTAACGTTACACTTTGACATCTTCTTAATGGTGACGGTATTGACGTGTTCATCAGTTGCTCGGAGGTGATTAATGATGGGTCCATTGGAATATTCAAAGGCGGTGTGAGCGTAACTGGATTGTTTGTTATTATTCTTTGGCCCTGATGTAGAGGGGTTGCGTGAACCATGGTCCTGTAGTGGGTTTTTATGAATTGTATGGTTTGCATTTGGAGGAAATTGTTGACCGTCTACTTCAATGGCATGACTTTCGATAAGAGCATGTATGAGATTTCTTAATTTTCAACAAGAAGAAGTTTTATGTCCTTTTATCCGATGATAATTGCAAAATGCATTATCATACCACCATGATGGATTGAACTGCCTAGGGTCATATGGTTTACTGCAATGTGATGACGTTGTTTTGAAGGAGCTTCGTGAGGACAACCTCAACTGGTTCACCCAAGGGGGTGTATGTGCGTCTCTTTGGAAATTGTCTGGTATGACGAGGTTGCCCTTGGTCTGGTTTGACAGGATTGTGTTGGATGGCATGTGCGGTGGGTGTCGGTGTGGTCAACAGTGCATTTTGGGATGAAATTCCTCTAACGGTGATTGCAAAATTCCTCTGAGGGTGATTGCAAGACCTATTGTGTTTATTGCTTTTGCGTCAACAACTCCATCATTAGTGATATGTTTATTTTTGATCCAGTATTTGTTTTTGTCATTGGGAGCATTTGGGTTTGTGTTTTTGTTTCCATATTTGAGTTCTCCTTTGGTAATTAGGGATTTTTCAAGTTGAACTCCTTTTTCAATAAGGTCACTAAAAGTGTTGCAGCAATGGACCTGTAAGCCATATCTAAGTGGTCCAAGAAGATTTTGCACAAACATGGTGACCTTTTCTTTTTCCAGTATCTCCACAAGGCATCGACTTGCTAAAGTTCTCCATCTTTGGAAAAATGGAATAAATGTCTCACCTGTTTCTTCTTGAGTAGGTCTACATAATGAGGCAATGTCGATGTTTGTGTCAATGTTATAGGAATAATTGTTGACAAACTTGTTGGCTAATTCATCCCACAATTTTATTCCTTTAGGTAACTGTGCAAACAATTCAAGTGCGTGACCCGCGAGACTCCTAGGAAAGAGTCTCATCAGATAAGTATGTTCATAGGCAACGTCCATGCAGTTGGTTGTGAATTCTCTTATGTGTTCGATGGGATTAGTTTTTCCTTTGTATTTAGAAAATTTGGGCACCACATATCCTGGTGGGAATGGTGGCATGTACAAGTTCGTGTCAAATGGATACAAACATAGGTTATATGATGTGTGGGCATTTTTGTTGGACATTTGTAGGTTTTCCACTTGTTTCACAAAGCTGGAAGTTGAGCTGTGAGCGCATCCACTATGGGGTTGTTTGTGGCATCACACATGCTAGTGATAGGTATCCCATGAGTTCCCACTTGTTGTGAGGGGATGTTCTGATTTGGGATATATTGTTGTTGAGACATGTGTGGTACATTTGGATTTTGTTGATATTGGGTGTTTTGCATGGGAATGTGTTGTTGTTGTTGTGTATGGATGTGAGATGTATATGTAGGGATGTGTGTGCTAGTGGTGTTCGTTTGTATTTGTGGAATTTGCCAACCTAAAATGTTTTGATGCCCAAATGTACTCATGTGTTGCGGTATTTGATTGCCTTGTTCAAATTGATAAATGTGGCCATGTGGAATGTTTGTGTTTTTCCTTTGGGGAATATGGGTGTTGGTATTGATATGTGATGAAGTGTGAACATTTGGTTGGGGTCCTTGAAGAGTGAACCGTCTCTTGTTCCTTCTAAAGGGGTGTAATGAATTTGTTCCCATGGCATTAGTTGAGGATCCAATCAAAGGATTTGACAATGTTGTTCCCATGGTGCTAGATGAAGATCCAAATATGAGGTTTGAGGTGTTGGTCCCCATTGTGCTAGTTGAAGTCCCAAAGGTAGCTCCCACAGTTTGTGATGGAATTGTGGATATTTTTTGTGGAATTGAATGTGATGTGGCATTGGCTAGGGTTAATTTTCCCCCAATGGATGTTGTGTTGGCCACATTTGAAGTGTTTTGAGTGGTGGTGGTGGTGCCAATGGGAATAGTGTTAATGGTGTTCGTGGTTCTTTGTGTGGTGGTACCAATGGGGGTGTTGTTTGCATTCTCTTGTGGTGTGGATAGGGGTTGACTTGTTTGAGTGGTATGGTTAGGAGACGCTGCTCTAAAAGTGTTAATTTCAAACCCTCGTGGCAACCTAGCCCCTTGGTCTAGAAGCATGGCTAGGTATTTGTCTGAGTCTTGCAGGATTAATTCTTCCACAAAGGAAGCTACGACAGGATTTTGTGCAGCTGCTTCTAGGTCTTCCACAAATACTTTTCCATTTTCATGTCTTCATTTGAAATTTTCAAATGGGTTATGTGAGGAATATGACATGTTCATGTCACTAAAGGGGTTGAAGAAAGGTGCCCCCATGTCCATGTTTGAGTTCATGTCATATGAAAAGTTATAAAAATTATTGCCTTGTCTGAAAGGGTCCATTTGTCTCCTTTTTCTTTTTAGTCTTGTTTCAACCATATAAGTCTTGCTCAAATGGTGGAGGATGGAGGATGATCAAACCTATGTATGCAAATGATATGGCACTATGCTTTTGGATTTTTATAATAAGGAATGGAATAATGACAATGCAACTATGTTTTTGGTGTTTTTTTGAAATAGGGGATGCAATGATGATATTGTCTAAAGAGGATGCCAAGTGCAATGAGGGTAATGAGGACTAAAATGAGGATGTCAAATGCAATGGAGATAATGAGGACTAAAATGAGGATGTGGAAGACTAGAGTGTTCTAATGTAAATGCAAGGAGCTCCAAAGTGCACTCAATATTAGTAGACTTTTTGAAAGGTTTCCTAAGCACTCAAGGTGTGGACAATGCCTTAATTTCAATTGCCAAGGGACTATTTTTAGGACTAAAGGAAATGATAAGATGACAAGGTGAGATTCCAAACTAGACTTATGAGTTGGAATTATCTCACAAAAGGACAAAGACTAAAAATGGGATGATTTTGACCAAGTCCAAAGACAATCTAATTTTGAAGGCAAAGGTTTGAACAAGAATGAAAAGTTTACCTATTCTAAAGTCTATAAAATGAGGACCTATGAGGTTATTTATGCTAAAAAATGATGGTGGATTCTAAGGTGTAACTAAAAAGTACAATGGAAAACTAAATGCAAACTAAAAATGCAAGGAGGATTTGAGCAATTTTTTTTCTGGTTTTGAATAGAGACCGTAGAAAAAAGGTGTCTGAAAATAGTTGGGAAATGTTTGGTCTCAGGTTTTGACAGTGACAGAGATTTTTCAAATTGACAGGAAATTATGTCGTTTCAAGTGACAAATGCATTGCAGTAAGTCAAATGCGTCTCAGTTTTAACAAATGCGTTGTTCCAGGTCACATATGCGGTTTAACAGATCAATTGCATTGCGTAGGGAAGTAAATGGATTTTGATAGCAAAAGTAGTTTATCAGGTGATTGTGTTGCACAGCGTCTCGAATGCGGCTCAGAATGTCAAATTCATTGTACAAGATAGAAAATGCGGTGCAACATAGGAAAATGTGTTGTTCTAAGTGTCAAGGTGTTTTAATAGGGCAGATGCATTGTAGAAAGTCTCATATGTGTTGCAGTTGGTAACAGTGTCTAGTTTTTATGCAATTTTTGGCTGATTTTTGAACTTGTTTATGTCTGAATGTGTTTTTCTAGATTGGTAAGGATGTTTATTTGTTCATTGTTGAAGAAAAAACTTGGCAAACTCATTGTCTTTGAATGTTTTGAAATCAAGTACAAAGAAAACAAGCACAATCCTAGGGTTGACAAGGACTATATTCTTTGGATTCCACGTGGGTTTCCCCAACCGCACTTATTCTTAGCGGGTGATTTAGAAGCTTGGCCACACAGGCTCCCCCTTACATTGCACTCACTTCTTGGGTCAACCAAGCTTTGAGCCCCCATAAATATCCCATGGAAAGCTCTTCACCTCTACTAAGAACTACGAGAATGTGGATGCCTTGGCAATTACCGTTGCTGCACCAGTGAATAAATAGGGTTTTTGGCTTCTACACAAAAAGTTTTTAGTTCGGGAACCCATTCGAGTGGCCACACATGAGGCAAGATTAGCTCTGATAAGGAGAAATCCCAGCCTGTAGAGGTTACGCTCCATAGGGTTTATGGGGATTCACTTGTCTGTGTGACACATCCGCACTCGTAATCCTAAGTTTTCCATTAGGATTCACATTTGTATGTCTGTAGGAGTAGCTCGGCTAAAGAGCTTCATTGCCGGTTTGAGTCGCCTTGGGGTGAGTACTTTTTCCCACCAAGGAAGGCCCAATTCCTAGAGTCAATAACAATTTCTCTTGCACCTAGGATCACACAAGTGCGCAATGGGAGATGATACTTCTATTATTGAATCGAGGTTACACATAAGTGAAAACAAGAATGTTCATTTTAATGCCCAAATCCAAATGTGTGGGTGGTTATACAAAATGTCTAAAGGTGTTTTTGATTCTCAAGATCGCCAAATGGCATGAGAGAAAAGCATACACACCTAGAAACAAAATGCAAACCACAAGACAATGCAAGCACTTGTAAATTTTAAACCTGCTTATGATGTCAATTCAAGCACTCAAGTTCTTTTTAGGCCCACTAATCATTCAATGTAAAAAGGCAAGCAAGATGAAGCAAAATAAAGCAAAAGCCCTGCAAAACACGATTAGTAGTTTTGGCCTCCAATCTTTGACAAATGAAAGTTTAGGTTTTAAATTTCAAATCGCAAACGCTCAAACCTACAAAAAGGTCAAAGATTAGCCAAAAAAATAAAATAGAAAGAAAAACATTAATCAAAATTAGTCTAATCTAAAAAAATTAAATTTAATGAGAATCACAAATTAATCTAATCTAAAATTCTAAATTTTTCAATCTAAAAATCTAAAAAAAAAAATCTAATATTCTAATCTAAATTAATTAATCTAAACTAACAAAATTAATATTTAATCTAAATTAATAAAAACTAAGATTTAATCTAAGTTAACAAAATTACAAAATTAAATTACTAAAATGAAATCTAATCTAAATTGCTAAATTAAATTAGTAAAAGTAAATCTATTCTAAATTTACTAAATTAAATTATTAAATTAAATCTAATCAAAATTACTAAATTAAATCTAATCTAAATTTACATTTAAATTTACTAAATTAATTAATCTAAAGGAAAAAAAATCTTTAAAAAATCTTAAAATAATCTAATCTAATTAAATTAGTAAAAACTAAGATTTAATCTAAGTTAACAAAATTACTAAATTAAATTACTAAAAGTAAATCTAATCAAAATTTACTAAATTAAATTACTAAAAGTAAATCTAATCAAAATTTACTAAATTAAATTCTAAATTAAATCTAATCTAAATTGACATCTAAATTTACGAAGTTAATTAATCTAAAAATCTAAAAAAAATCTAGAAATTTAGAAATAATCTAAATCTATTTAAGCTAAAAATCTAAAAAAAACTAACAAAATTAAAATTAAAATTAAAAATCGAAAAAGATAAAATTTAATCTAATCTAAATTAATAAAGACTAAAATTTAAATTACATCTAAAAGTATAAAATTTAATCTAATCTAAATTTTTTTTCACAAAATTAAGATTTAATCTAAGTTAGTAAGGACTAAAATTTAAATTAAAAATCTAAAACTTTAAAATTTAATCTAATCTAAAAAAATTCTAAAAATCTAAACTAACAAAGACTAAAAGTTAAATTAAAAAGGAATCTAACTAATAAAACAAAAGTTACCCAAAATGAAAATGAAAACTAAATTAATTTTTTTTTAAAGCTCTTCCCATGCGTTGCTGCAGCAAGCCAAATTGGATAATTGGAAATTAATGCTTCAGATTGCAAAAGCCAAAAAAGTCAAATAAAATTAATGGTGCAAAATGCAGGCTTCAACCAACTTCTTTCGACGTGTTTAATCAACTGTCGGTGCTGACATGAATGCACTCATTGTGTTTAATCAACTTTTGGTGCCGAATGCATCCACATGGCTTCTATGTGAAGAAGATAGAGTTGTTTGTTGACTACTATAAATGCTGTTAAAAGCTGGGCGTAGCAACCAAAAGATATCAACCTGCTAATCCTCCTAATGATGCCAAAGCCACCGCCGCTGCTAAACAAATGGAGAGAAATGAATCTGTTCGAAGTTCTGGGTTTCAAAAAGCAAATATGAGAAGGTTGTTACAGAGCATAGCTAGTTGCCCAATGTCAATGCCAATGACTATTGTTACTTCAAAGCTCAAACCAGTTGAATAGATTTCAACAATGGCAAGGAAGAAAATTAGGGAGTATGATTCCAAGCGCCTATTGAAGGAGCATCTGAAGAGACTCACCAAAATACAACTTCATATTAAATCAACAAATTTCAATGAGTTAGCTGATAGAGAAGCATGGTTGTCCTCTACAAAACCGGTAGTGAAATTAGATATTTTTTTGGAAAGCATGGAAAGAGTGGTTTGGTAGCTCTAAATCTGGACTTAGCTCAGGTTGCTTCCTTTTTCAAAGAACATTTGGGCAAGGAGATTGAGATGGGTGGTGCAAAGGAACCCATAACAACATTCATTATGGAGCCATTTGTTCCTCACCATGCAGAGTATTATATTTCAATAGTCTCAGATCACCTTGGCTCAACCATAAGCTTCTCAGAATGTGACGGAGCTAGCAAGATACTTTTCCAGCCAATAGTATTATGCGACGAAGCTTGCAACTGTGGCTTTCATCAAAATGTCTGGATCCACCTTCAGCTATTGAAAATATGCACAATGCTCATTTGGGTACGCAAAAAGTAGCTGGGAGGAAGTGTTTGATGAAGTAGCCAAAGTGGCTAATGGGGAAAATATGCATGTTGGATTTGGCGAAGATTGGCCATCCGATGACTCAGAAGATGACGAGTATGATCCAAAGAAGCAAGAAAACAAGAACGAAATAAGCTATGAGTAATTAGGAAGAAATGAAAAGCTAAACATAGAAGCTTGAACTTAACCACAGCGATTTGCAGTGACAATTGATTTTTGTCTTGGTATTCTTATCACATGTTTAACTCGATTTAAGCCATTCACAATATAAACCGATAAAGTCCATGTCACTAAGTTGTAAATTCGATTATCTTGCAGAGCTCACAATCTTTCTAGTGTAATGTAATGACAAGCATGCAAAATGCCGCATGAGGTAATGGTTGCAAGACATGCACAAAACAGATTCAATTAAAAGGCCTTAGCAACTTCAAGCAAAATGTCATTAAAAAAGTTAAACCTATATCATCAACCTATGCTAATATGCTCTCTGCTTGCACAAAGTAGCAAAATGAAACTGAAGAATCAATCAAGGACTAAATAAGAGAAAAAAAAATCTCTTGAGAGTTATATGACAAAATCCAAAATCTTATCACACAGACTCAGCATATTCGATTTCTTTTATCAATAAAAGAAACTATGAGAAAATTGTCAGATTCACCAAATGTATTAGGGTAAGAATTTCGCTGATTTGTTGTAAATAACATAATAAACTCAACCCAATCAACAATGGAGAACAGTGAAAGAAAGAAACATAATAATATGAAACAAAGTCCCCTTGTCTTCAAGCTTCCATTGGTTGACCTCCATTGGCCTTCTCCATCTTGCTACCAATTGTATAATTACCCTCAGATTTGAAGTGCAACTATAACCTATGCAAAAGATAAGCAAAATATTGAAGTAATGTGGTTGCTTAGTACTCAAGTTCTCAAGCATCCTGAAAATAGCTCTGTGTGTATATAACTCTTGTGTGTCCCTAAAATGACTTGAGAGAGAGCCTTTTAAAGAATTCCAAATTGAAAATGGATGGCTAGGATTAGAAGTTGGTAAAGCCCTAAGATCAATGGCTAGGATTCAATGTGATGAGGAGCATTAGGGTTAGGGCAAGCCTTGAAATGAAGGGTTGAGATTTAAATGGAGATAATCAAATCAATGGTGGAGAAAAAGACGTAGTTGGAATAATAGAAATTATTTAATTTATGGAGAAAGGTTGACTTATGAATTAAATAATGGTTTAATTCATAAATGGGAATGAGACAAAAGGAAGTAAATAATTATTTGGTGGGATGGAAAGTGGGTTAAATAAATAAGTTTATTTGATTGAAGGATAAATGAGATTGTTATTAAATAATTGGAGGGAATAAGGATTAATTAGTGGTGTATTTAAATAAATAAATGTAATTTATTTATTTAAATAATCATGGAGGAATAATTATGACATTAGGACATGATTAAATAATTGAATTATGTGAGGGAGAAGCATGGTTGTCATAGAAAATATGGTTTGCAAGTCGAGGCCATTTTTATGTGTCTACACTTAGTATCATCTTTCTAGTGATATTTAGATTCATACCATACCCTTTTACCATAGCTTCATTATCATCGCATCAATCTTTAGTCTTGGACTTAAATTGAACTTTCACTTTGCATTCTTCTATCCCAAAAGAACAAAAAAAAACATAGATTAATTTCATCTTAGCCTTAGTTTCATCACTACCCTTGATCATTTAGTCTCCATATCATTATACTTCATCATTAATTAGTCTACCTTTGGTGTCCTTTGCATCCATTAGCTTCATCCTTTGGTCATCATTATCCTTGCATGGTCACCTTTCATCCTTATAACCAAAAAATCCCAAAAAAGCCATAGTTTAGCTTTATTATCACCTTGAATTACCTTCCAACTTGCAAGTCTTGCATGGTTGAAACAAGGTCACAAACTAAAAGAAAGGACATGGATTCCTTAAATTACCCCTTTTATAGTCCACATCATGACACCAACTTTGGATCAAATTCAAATCAATCTACTCCACAAAGAGACCCTACATTGGACAATCTAAGTCTAGAAAAATTCAACAAAAAAATGACTCTCGAAGAGATTGAAAGAGCTTACCAAGATCCAAGTATTTTACGCATGGTTGATGAGCTTGTTGGTGTTGATCCTAATAGATTCTTCTATGCACTAGCCAAAAAGGGTGCTAAACTCCCTCAAGGCTTTGATGTCTCACCATTATAGAGGGAGATACTCAAAATTCATTTGCATTAGGGATGCCATCTTCATAACAAATGTCATCTATACCACTTGGGACAACAACACACATGGAAACCACTACCACACATATCCCTACTATCTCTGCACTTGGAAACAAGATGACTCATGTGACAACACAAGGACAAAATTTCACATTTGGAAGCTCATCAAATTCCATGGGTAAGACCTTCACAAATCCTCTTTTTCAAAACACAAACCAAGGTCCTCCATCACAAGGTCCCACACCTTTACTTCACAATACACACCAAGGTCCCAAGCCTAGACCTCAAAACATGAATCAAGGTCCATCATTCCAATCCCAAAGCACACCCTCATCAAATCAAAATCAACCAAACAAATCTAGGAAAATCCACATCGTCCCACGAAGAATACTAAACCAAAACACCAACCAAGGGCCCACTCCTAAATTACAAGGACCTACATTCTCAAACATTAATCAGGGACCTACCCTATCATTTCAAGGACCTACTCCATCCTACTAAAACACCAATCAAGGACCAAGCTTTCAAATCCAAGGAACATGTAATGTCCCCTTCTCGAGCATGATCTTTCTAGTTGACCGTTGGCCTATTCCAGAGACCCGTAGGCTATTTGGAAGGTGAAATTAGGGTTTCATGTTTTGGAGGTTGCTTTTGCTCGAGGTTGGTTGTTTTAATGGCGGATTCTTTCTGGGTTTTCAGAGAGCTTCGCAGTGGTATGTTTTTCTTGGCATTCTGAGCACCTTCAGGAATTTACTATTTTTAGTAAATTCTATTTTTAGCAGTGGTCCAGTCACCATCAGCTCAGTCAACTTTCCTCTTCTGGCAGTTCATTGGGTAATTCTCATTTTTGGCTTAAGGGGTTCATTTTGGAGAAATAAGTTATTTTAAGTCAAAATGTTTTATTTTAAAAATACCCCTTGGCCTAGTGTTATAACTTAACAGTTGTTTTAAAGAAGGGGACTTTGAGGGGTATTTTCTCATGAAGGAAATATTTTAATATTTCTAAAGTTATAATTGCTCAAGGGAAATTGGACGCCTTTTTGAAGGAGTTTATATTTTATTTAAAAAAGAGAAGTGATTTATTATTCTCAAGGAAGGTACGCCATTTTGAAGAAAGAGCTTTGGTCAAAGTTTACACCTAAAAGCAGCTTGGGATTAGGGCGCACTTTCTAGAAGCCTCCGGAGTCTTCTCTTCATTCTATAAAGGAGGTTCCTTCTCTTCTTTCGAGGTATCTTTTGTCTACAGGAATGTTATGCTGTCATATTGGCTGTGGGATTGCTTCGAGGAATGTAAGCCTCCTAACTTGGCATTGCTTCTTGCTTGAGATATAGCGACTAGTGATGAGGTAGATGTAGTTGAGTGATTTAATGTGAGATTTCTGCATTTTAGTCTTGTGTGGCTTTGTAATTCAATTTAATGCATATTAGAGGGATTTTGGAATTGCATTTTCCTTACAGCAGATTATAGTTTTCATTCATAAATCAAAAATACCAAAAATTATCGTTCTAGGTATTGCATATTTCATTTTGTCTAGGAAGGGCACCCCTCTGTGTTAAGTTGTAGACTTTTTAAGAAAGCATTGGATTTTTAAAGTAAAATTGGCCCTCTTGCTGGGCCGTACCATCTGTACTTTCTTGGGAATTGTGTCAGAAATTATTAATGGTTCTTTGTGGGGGTTTTGCAGTACAAGTTTGGTCGCCATCCTTCTAAGGGTGCTTTGCATTTGATTTCACGTCAATAGGGTTAGAAATGAGTGAGATATGATCATTTTTGTGTGGTGCTAGGTTGCTAGTTTACCTTTTAAAAGTGCAGATCTGTCTTAAACTGAATATTTAGTTTGGTGTTTGAGTGAAGTAAAGGGTCTTAGCATTCTTGTTAAGCAAGGAGAATCCTCTTAATTGATGTACGCTGTATTGTTCTAATTCTATGCTCTTGGCAGGCAATTTCTCTTCATATTGTAAGCTGAATAGTAGTACTGTCAGTAGTTCTCTAATCTTGCTTATCATGTTTTGTAACGATTACTTTACATTCTGAAGTGCTTTGTAATTCTTTATATCTCTGCCCTATGGTAGCTCCATTCCCACTCCGGGTTTGAAAGCACATTCTGGGTGTTGAGTTTACTTTCAACATTCTCACTTATTTTCCTTAATTGCATTGTAATTCTTAGCATCTCCGTCATATGGTAGCTCCCATTCCATCTCGGATTGGAAAGCACATTCTTGACGTCGAGTTATTTCAGCCCATTAGTTGGTAGGGATCCTCTGACCATATGCTCGTCGTTCTCCGACGCATTCTTGGTTAGAGTTCTTTGTATCAGCATTTCTTTAAGATCCTCTGACCAATGCTCACACCTTGCCCACATCGGGATCCTAGTGTACATTCTGGTTAGAGTTGCTTTTAGCATCGTTTTGGTTTAGAGCTAACCTTAACGGGTGCGTTTTGTTTGTAACTTGCAATTGAAAAACAAAAAAAATTGGCTCGGTATATTTTAGTGGTATCAGAGCCAGTTTTCGATCTGGCTACTTGATAGTCCCTTTTGAAGATTCAGGGGTTTGCGTGTTGGAGTTCGACTGTTTGGTTTCTAGATTCCTTCAGGGTTTTCAAAGAACTAAGCAGAGGTATGACATGCAACTGCGTCGAGCAACTTTTCTGGACTTACTATTTTTAGTAAGTTATGACGGCTACAGCTTGGAGTCAGGGATTTTGGATTGCGGATTCTTTCTGGGTTTTCAAAAAGCTTCGCAATGGTGTTGCATGCACTTTGATCCGAGCAACTTTCCAAATTTGCTATTTTTAGTAAATTCTATTTTTAGCAATGGTCTAGTCAGCATTAGCTCAGCAAGCTGTCCTCTTCTGGCAGTTCAGTTGGTAATATTGATTTTGACTTTAAGGTGCTCATTTTGGAGAGATAAGTTATTTTAAATTAATAATGTTTCATTTTCATCTTATGACCCCTTGGTCTAGTGTTACAACTTTAAGTTGTTTTAAAAAGGGGGACTTTGAGGGTGGTCATCTCATGGGGAATTATTTTGATATTTCTAAAGTCAAAAATGCACAAGGAGAAAGGTACGCCAACTTTGTTGAGGAGATAAATTTTAAATAAAAGTCAAAATTAGCTTTGAAAGTGGGACGCCTATGCTTGGAGGGAAATTGAAGTCAAATTCAAATTGGAATTAGGGTGCACTTTCTAGAAGTTTCTGGAGATTCCTTGTTGAGCTTATAAATGGAGACCTCTTCTCTTCATTTCAGTATCTTATGTCTTGAGTAAAGTTATGTTGCCGGAATGGTATTTGGATTGCTTCGAGGAATGAATGCCTCCTAGCCTTGGCTCGACTTCTTGCTTGAAAGACAACAACTAGTGGAGAGTTAGATTGTAGTTGAGTGAGATTTGTAGTGAGATTTTGCATTGTAGAAGTTGTTTTGCATTTGTAGTTCAGTTTCTTGCATTTTAATCAAAATCTGGAGTTGTTGATTTTGTATTGCAGATTGAAGTTTATACTCATAAGTCTTTGGGCGAATTTATTTTGGTTCTGGGTAGTTTACCCATGCATTTGCTAGCCTTGGGTGCCCCTCTATGCCAAGTTGCAGATTTTTTAGAGGTGTCTTGGATTTTATCTTGTTGGTAGAACATTTCTTGAGGCTGCACCATTATGTTTTGTCTGGCAAGTGTTTAGAAAAAAAAATACTTCAATTTGTCAGCTGTTTCTTTGTCTAGTCTTCATTGTCATCATCCTATCTTTCGTTTGCATCAAGTCTCATGTCATTTTGGCAAGTATTGAGTGAGTTGTGAGCATTTTAGTGGATTCTAGGGTTGCTGGTTATGCATATTAAGTTGTTGTTCTGTCATATCAGCTAGCGTAAAATCTATCTTTTGAGTTGGGTTTGGGTTGAAAGTATTTGTGATCATTGAGGAGACATTATACTATATTGCAGCATGGTTAGACTTTCTCATTCTATGTATTTGGCAGGCAAATCTCTAATTATTGTAAGCTGAACAGTAGTACTGTCAGCAATCTTACTTCTCTATTATTTCATTGTAATACCCGCTGGATAAGTGGAAGAGGCTGGCTTGCCGCCTATTTACTTTAATTTGCATTGTAATATCTCACATCTCCGCCCTATTGTAGCTCCATTCCCACTCCAGGTTTGAAAGCACATTCTGGGTGTTGAGTTTACTTTCAGCATAATAGAAGATAGGGATCCTCTGACCATATGCTCGTCGTCATCCGACGCATTCTTGGTTAGAGTTCTTTATTCAGCATTGCTTTGAGATCCTTTGACCATATGCTCGTCGTCATCCGGCACATTCTTGTTTAGAGTTGAATTCTGCATTGTTTTGGTTTAAGTGCTAACCCTAACAGATGTGTGTTGCATTGCTTACTGTTATTGAAAATTTGAAAAAAATTGGTTTGGAATATTTTAGTGGTATCGCAACTCTAACCAGAATGTACACCAGGATCCCGATGTGGGCAAGGTGTGAGCATTGGTCAGAGGATCTTAAAGAAATGCTGATACAAAGAACTCTAACCAAGAATGCGCCGGAGAACGATGAGCATATGGTCAGAGGATCCCTACCAACTAATAAGCTGAAATAACTCAACGTCAAGAATGTGCTTTCCAATCTGAGATGGAATGGGAGCTACCATATGACGGAGATGCTAAGAATTACAATGCAATTAAGGAAAATAAGCGAGAATGCTGAAAGTAAACTCAACACCCAGAATGTGCTTTCAAACCCAGAGTGGGAATGGAGCTACCATAGGGCAGAGATATAAAGAATTACAAAGCACTTTAGAATGTAAAGTAATCGTTACAAAACATGATAAGCAAGATTAGAAAACTGCTGACAGTACTACTGTTCAACTTACAATATGAAGAGAAATCGCCTGCCAAGAGCATAGAATTAGAACAATACAACGTACATCAATTAAGAGGATTCTCCTTGCTTAACAAGAATGCCAAGACCCTTTACTTCACTCAAACACCAAACTGAATATTCAGTTTAAGACAGATCTGCACTTTTAAAAGGTAAACCAACAACCTAGCACCACACAAAAATGATCATATCTCACTCATTTCTAACCCTATTGACGTGAAATCAAATGCAAAGCACCCTTAGAAGGATGGCGACCAAACTTGTACTGCAAAACCCCCACAAAGAACCATTAATAATTTATGACACAATTCCCAAGAAAGTACAGATGGTACGGCCTAGCAAGAGGGGCGATTTTACTTTAAAAATCCAATGCTTTCTTAAAAAATCTACAACTTAACACAGAGGGGCGCCCTTCCTAGACAAAATGAAATATGCAGTACCCAAAACGATAATTTTTGGTATTTTTGATTTATGAATGAAAACTACAATCTGCTGTAAGGAAAATGCAATTCTAGAATCCCTCTAATATGCATTAAACTGAATTACAAAGCCACACAAGACTAAAATGCAGAAATCTCACATTAAATCACTCGACTACATCTACCTCATCACTAGTCGCTATATCTCAAGCAAGAAGCAATGCCAAGCTAGGAGGCTTACATTCCTCGAAGCAATCCCACAGCGAATCTGGCAGCATAACATTCCTGTAGACAAAAGATACTAAAATGAAGAGAAGAGGTCTCCATTTATAAGCTCAACAAGGAATCTCCAGAGACTTCTAGAAAGTGCACCCTAATTCCAATTTGAATTTGACTTCAATTTCCCTCCAAGCATAGGCATCCCACTTTCAAAGCTAATTTTGACTTTTATTTAAAATTTATCTCCTCAACAAAGTTGGCGTACCTTTCTCCTTGTGCATTTTTGACTTTAGAAATATCAAAATAATTCCCCATGAGATGACCACCCTCAAAGTCCCCCTTTTTAAAACAACTTAAAGTTGTAACACTAGACCAAGGGTTCATAAGATGAAAATGAAACATTATTAATTTAAAATAACTTATCTCTCCAAAATGAGCACCTTAAAGTCAAAATCAATATTACCAACTGAACTGCCAGAAGAGGAAAGCTTGCTGAATTGATGCTGACTGGACCACTGCTAAAAATAGAATTTACTAAAAATAGTAAATTCAGAAAGTTGCTCGGATCAAAGTGCATTTCACAAAGGAGACAAAGGGAAAAGACCTCATCATAGACCTCCTCACAAGGAGTTCAAACAACATAAACCTCATGTCACAAGATTGGATCCTGAGACACTTAACGAACTCAAAAGAAAGGGGTTATGTTTCCGGTGTAGAGAAAAATGTTCCCAAGACCATGTCTGCCCAAAAGGAGTCAAATTTAATCAAATTGAATACTATTCAGCTGAAGAAAGTAGTTCTAATTTTTCAGATCAGCAGTCTGATTTTGAGGACAGCGAAGCTGAGAGGGCTCCAGAAGAGTCCGAAGATGAAAAAGGAAGTGGAGGTATGTTGGCTCAACTCTTGAGCTTCCAAAAGAATGAATCCTTCAAATTCGGGGGATGATTAAAGGGCAGTGAATAGTTGCTTTGATTGAAACTGGAGCAACGCATAACTTCATTGACAAAGTTGTGGTGGCAAAGAAGGGGCTGCAAACAGAAGAGTTTGAGGGCTTTAGAGTTATGGTTGCCGATGGGTTCCACATTTCTTGTACTAAGAAGATTTCAAACATGTCCATGCAATTGGGAAATTATGAAGTCAAGGATGACTTCTATGTGGTAAGTATTGGAGATACGAATGTCATCCTAGGTATTCAGTGGCTGCGATAACTTGGAGAGATCTCCCTAAATCTGCAAACCATGGAGCTTAAGTTTCAATTCGATGGGAAGAGGGTAGTACTAAGAGGAATGTACAATGGGGGTCCTGGGATTGTGTCATTCAAGAGAATGGCAAGGCTGATTCATCATGATCAGGCTAAGTGGGCTGCAGAATGTATGATTCTTCCTGCTAGTCCGATTGAAACTAAGAGAGACTATCCTCCTGATATTCAGTCTTTACTCACAAAGAAGAGCAAGGTATTTGTTGATTTACCTTCTGGACCACCACCTGAACGAGGTTCAGAGCATATCATAGAGCTCAAGGAAGGAGCTAAACCAGTTATTACAACTCCATATCGGTACCCTAAGAAGCAAAAGGATGAGATTGAGAAAAACATTCAGGAACTCTTGGAGATGGGCTTCATTCATCCAAGCAAGAATCCCTTTGCTTCAGCAGTTTTTCTTGTGAAGAAGAAGGATGGTACCATTCGCATGTGTGTGGACTATCGTGCTTTAAATCAAAGCACCATCAAAAACTGATATCCCATCCCGAGGATAGATGAGCTCATTGATGAGCTACATGAAGCCAAGTTCTTTTCAAAGATTGACTTGAGATCGGGCTACTACCAGATTCGGATGAGAGGATCTAATGTTGAGAAGACAGCTTTTCGATGTCACTATGGCCACTTCAAGTTCTTAGTCATGCCATTTGGGTTGACTAATGCTTCTGCTACCTTCGAGTCTTGTATGAACAGAGTTTTTCAGAAACAGCTGAGGAAGTTTGTATTGATATTTTTTGATGACATCCTGATTTTCAGCAAGACATGGGATGAACATCTCAAGCACTCAGAGGAAGTGCTTAGCATCCTAGAATCTGAGAGCTTGTTTTCCAAAGCATCCAAATGTGAATTTGGAATGAAGGAGTTACTGTACCTTGGTCACATAATCAGTGCTGAGGGAGTGAAGGTTGATCCTGAAAAGATCAAGGCAGTTGTTGATTGGCTACCTCCTGAGAACTTGACTCAATTGAAAGGGTTCTTGGGTCTTTGTGGATTTTACAGAAGATTTGTGAAAGGCTACTCACAAAACGCTGCTCCTCTTACTGACCTCACAAAAAAAGGGGCTTTTTGTTGGTCAGAAAAGGCTCAAACTACTTTTGATAAGTTTAAGAGGATCATGAGCTCTTGTCCGGTTTTGGCTATTCCGGATTTCTCCAAACCTTTCAAACTACAGTGTGATGCATCCGGTGAAGGAGTTGGGGCTGTTTTGATGCAAGACAAACATCCCATTGTGTTTGAGAGTAGAAAGCTGAGAGGTGTTGAAAGGACTTACTCCATTTATGACAAGGAAATGCTTGCCATTATGCATGCATTAGCTAAGTTCAGACAGTATTTGGTGGGAAACAAGATTGTGTTCAAGATTGATCACAATAGTCTCAAACACTTCATGCATCAGAAGGATTTGAACGAAAGGCAACAAAAGTGGGTGAGTAAGCTTCAAGCTTATGATTTTGATATCGAGTATGTCAAGGGTAAAAAAAACATTGTGAGTGATAGGGACAGCAAGTTCCTAAGCACTTTTTGGCAAGAGGTCTTTAGAATGAGTGGTACTGTGCTTATTCCAAGCACTAGTTATCACCCCCAAACAGATGGACAAACTGAAATAGTGAACAAGTGGTTGGAAGGCTATTTGAGAAACTATGTTTCAAAACAACAAAGAGCATGGGTGAAGTGGCTTCACTTAGGCGAGTACTATTATAATTCTTCTTTTCACATGTCAATAAGGATGTCACCTTTCTTGGCTCTTTATGGTTATGAAGCTCCTAGCTTTGCTGATTTGGTGTTTGGTGATAGAAAAGCCCCTCAAGCCAAGGATTTGTTGCAGCAGAGTAAAGATATCATGAAATCATTGAAGAACAATCTTCAGATTGCACAAAATTAGCAGAAAATGTATGCTGATCAGTGGCATGTTGAGCACTCTTTTGAGGTTGGAGATATGGTTTATCTCTGACTATAGCCTTACAGACAGTCTACTCTCAAGAAGAGTGGAGCTGAGAAGCTCAAACCTCGTTTCTATGGGCCGTTCAAGGTTATCAGAAAGATGGGAGCAGTAGCTTATGAGTTGGAGCTACCTTCGAATATCAGAGTACACAATGTCTTCCGTGTGTCTCGCCTCAAGAAGGCACTTGGACACAATGTTGTTGCTTCATCACACTTACCACCTTTGGATGAAGAAGGACAGTTGGTTTTGATTCCAAAGGAGATTCTTGATTCCAGAGAGCGTTCTTTGAGAAAAAGAACAATCAGAGAATACTTGGTGAAGTGGAAAAACTTGCCTATGGAGGATGTGACTTGGGAGAATGATGAGATTCTGTAGCATCCAGGTTTACGATTGCTTGAGGAAAAGCAATCTTGGGGAGGGCAAACTGTAATGTCCCCTTCTTGAGCATGATTTTTCCAGTTGACCGTTGGGGCCTATTCCGGAGACCCGTAGGCTATTCGGAAGGTGAAATTAGGGTTTCATGTTTTGGAGGTTGCTTTTGCTCGAGGTTGGTTGTTTTAATGGTGGATTCTTTCTGGGTTTTCAGAGAGCTTCACAGTGGTATGTTTTTCTTGGCATTCTGAGCACCTTCAGGAATTTACTATTTTTAGTAAATTCTATTTTTAGCAATGGTCCAGTCAGCATCAACTCAGTCAACTTTCCTCTTCTGGTAGCTCATTGGGTAATTCTCATTTTTGGCTTAAGGGGTTCATTTTGGAGAAATAAGTTATTTTAAGTCAAAATGTTTTAGTTTAAAAATACCCCTTGGCCTAGTGTTATAACTTAACAGTTGTTTTAAAGAATGGGACTTTGAGGGGTATTTTCTCATGAAGGAAATATTTTAATATTTCTAAAGTTATAATTGCTCAAGGGAAATTGGACGCCTTTTTGAAGGAGTTTATATTTTATTTAAAAAAGAGAAGTGATTTATTATTCTCAAGGAAGGTACGCCATTTTGAAGAAAGAGCTTTGGTCAAAGTTTAAACCTAAAAGCAGCTTGGGATTAGGGCACACTTTCTAGAAGCCTCCAGAGTCTTCTCTTCATTCTATAAAGGAGGTTGTTGGTTTACCTTTTAAAAGTGCAGATCTGTCTTAAACTGAATATTCAATTTGGTGTTTGAGTGAAGTAAAGGGTCTTGGCATTCTTGTTAAGCAAGGAGAATCCTCTTAATTGATGTACGTTGTATTGTTCTAATTCTATGCTCTTGGCAGGCGATTTCTCTTCATATTGTAAGCTGAACAGTAGTACTGTTAGCAGTTCTCTAATCTTGCTTATCATGTTTTGTAACGATTACTTTACATTCTGAAGTGCTTTGTAATTCTTTATATCTCTAGCCTATGGTAGCTCCATTCCCACTCCGGGTTTGAAAGCACATTCTGGGTGTTGAGTTTACTTTCAGCATTCTCACTTATTTTCCTTAATTGCATTGTAATTCTTAGCATCTCCATCATATGGTAGCTCCCATTCCATCTCAGATTGGAAAGCACATTCTTGACGTCGAGTTATTTCAGCTTATTAGTTGGTAGGGATCCTCTGACCATATGCTCGTCGTTCTCCGACACATTCTTGGTTAGAGTTCTTTGTATCAGCATTTCTTTAAGATCCTCTGACCAATGCTCACACCTTGCCCACATCGGGATCCTAGCGTACATTCTGGTTAGAGTTGCTTTCAACATCGTTTTGGTTTAGAGCTAACCTTAACGGGTGCGTTTTGTTTGTAACTTGCAATTGAAAAACAAAAAAATTTGGCTCGGTATATTTTAGAACAAATCAAGGACCCACACCACAATTTCAAAACACCATACCAAATACAAACATGACCTTTGGGATCAATTTGAATTCTAATTTCACTCCAAATCCAGCCAATACCAATAGAACATTTACACATCAACAAGGTAACCAAGGACCCATGCCACAAAATGCCAATTCACATCCAAATCGAACATACGATCTCAACACCAATGTCATTACACCAAATCAAACCAACACAACACCATCTCTTGTAGACACCTTGATGCAACAGATATAAGCTATCCAAGAACAAATGACAAACATGCAATTGGGGACCAACAAGAAGACGTATTCCATGGAGGAATTGTACCCCTATCCTTTCGACAGAAATCTATACATGCCACCCTTTCCCCCTCACTTCACAACTCCAACTTTACCCAAGTACAAAGGGAAAGGAGATCCAGTGGAACACATATGAGAATCTAATACATCATGTGTGGAAGTCACATATGATCCCACCTACTTGATGAGACTATTCCCATGAAGTCTCACGAGGCCAACCCTAGATTGGTTTGCACATCTTCCTCCAGGGATTAGAACATGGGGTGAGTTGGCTGATAAATTCATTAATCACTTTTCCTTTAACATTGAAAGTGACATCACCCTCATAACATTATGCACAACTAAACAAGAAGGGGAGTCACTTACCTCATTTTCCCAAAGATGGCGAAGTCTAGCTAGCAAGTTCCCTTGTCACATTCTTGCTAAATAACTAGTCACCATGTTTGTAGAAAACCTTAACAGAGAAATGATGAGTGGAATTCAAATCCAATGTTGCACAACTTTTGATGAAATCCTTGAGAAAGGCGTCCTTATTGAAAAAGGTCTTGTTACAAAAGGACTAGTCAAAATACACAAAGAGACTCCATAGCCCAATAATGACAAAAATAAATACTAGTCCCAAAACAAGAATGTCACTAATGATGGAGTTGTCGATGCTAAAGTGATAAACAAAGGTCCTATCATTCACCTCAAAGGTCCTTCCTCATCAAACACATCGAACACATCAAATACCCAAACACAAGGTCAAAGTCAAACATTGAATGCAGTCCAAAACAACCAACAACGTAGAGGTCCTCCCCGTGCCAAGAGAACATACACCCAATTGAGTGAACCCATTGAATCAGTCCTAAAGACACTTGCAATCCAATGTCATCCAACTACCCGATATCAAAAACTATGAACCCTCATTGATCAAACCCGGCTGGTCAAAAGAAGATGAATATTGTGAATATCACCACAAAAAAGGACATAAAACATCTAGATGTTGGACACTCAAAAATTTCATTCAAAACCTCATTGAAAAAGGAATCATTTCAATAGACAATCCACAAGGCAAGACAAATGTTGATCATACCATATTTAAAACTGCCTTGCAAGATCATGACAAAGGAAAAGCCTCTAGTTCAGGGAACAACAATAATGCTAATTATGCTAGTGTCAAACATGATTATAGTACTATTATCCTTAATGTAAGACCCTTTGACGATTGTATTTCCACCATTACCATAAATAAGAAAAGTTTAGATTGCGCCGTGACCACTCGTAGAGCCAAGATAACCCTTCCAGGACCTCCTTCCAATCCGCAACCACAAAGTTAGTACAATCTCCTAAACCAGCTAGTGAAGACTCCCGCACAGATTTTCATCTTGGAACTCCTTCACATATCTCCTCAACATAGAGTTATCCTTGATAAAGCCTTGCAAGAAGCATATGTACCCGCTAATCTATATGTCAATGAGTTTCAAGCCATGGTTGGATACTTAGCTATGTCGCACCATGTCACCTTTTCTGAACAAGACTTTTTTGCACAAAATCTAGATCATAATGATGTCGTACACCTTGAAGTTTGCGTTAATAAACATAAGATCAAACGAGTCTTGGTAGACGGTGGAGTAGGTCTGAACATTTGCTCCCTAAAATTGGTAAAAGCATTGGGATACTCTAAGAATTGCATAGATCAAACCAAGAAAATTGTTATCAAAGCTTATGATGATGTTGAACGTTCATCTAAAGGAGTAATTTCACTTCCTGTGAAAGTTGGTCCAACTATGCAAAATATAGCTTTTCATGTCTTAGATTTGGATTTACAATACAACGTTCTCCTTGGTCGCCCATGGATTCATGTCATGAAGGCTATACCATCCACATACCACCAATGCCTCAAGTTTTTGCATAATGGCACTGGAATTACTATTCTCAGTGATCCTGATCCTTTTCAGTATTGCACTAACTTGAGAGGATTTGTTGAGCATCAAGTGCCCATAATTCGAGAGGCCTCATCCTTCACTTCATCTCGCTACATTGATCCATCTGACCTCATTAAATTATCCACTTCATTCACTGTACCATCAAACCCTAAGGTCCAAGTCCATGATATAGGATATAGAGAATACCATATGGATAATTTACTAGCAAAAGACAATGCTAATGTTGCTAAGAAGGTTCAGAATTCCAACATTGATGTCAAGACAGCTGTAGAAAGAATGCAAAAAGATAGTCATGCTTGGATTGAAACCTTTTGGGATACTAATGATATATCTACCTTTTTGCTATCTACTTCCACTCAATCCTTTCATGACCATGATAGCCCCATGTTTGACCAAGATATCTATGATAGCCCATCCTTTGATCCTGATCCTGTTGAGGATATACAATCACCACCCTTCCATCCCACCTACCGTGGGCTAGGATATGCATTTTCTAATGTCATTGCTACTAAGCCATCTTTCCAAGTCATTAAGGATGTGCAAACCTCCTTTTACACTAGCAGTACCAAAAAGGATAGTCCCAAAGACTCCATTGATGGCATTGCCACTCCTTGTCATACACCAAACATTCTTGTCACTCCATCCATCTCACCCATCTCACTCACATCCATTCACATCATAGACATGGATTAACAAGTCATACCTCAAGAAAAGAACAAGGATAAAGCTCAATAATTAAAGGTGAAAGTGCCTTTCACAAATGGAGATCCAGAATACAAAGAAATAATGATCAAGAAAAGTCCTTTAGCCAAATTCAAAAGATATTGGACGAGTCAAAGATACAAATAAAATCCAAGACTAAAAGAAAGAAAAATTATGCCTCTTCATAAAAAATAACTAGGGGCATCTATCAAAAGAATGAAAGTAAGAAAGAATTGATCTCCAACTATGCCTCTCCATCAAAAATAATTGGGGGCATCCATCAAAGTAGAATGCCAAAGGAAGCGATTGTTGATCCAACATCTCCACCATCACTTTTACTCATTCCATACATCCCATTCCATCATCCATGCTCACACATTTTCCATATCTTTCCACTTCCATTGGAAATGTTTTTCAATGTACCTTTCACAACGAACCCTTTGTTGAATACCCAAGATACTGAGAGGGGGGGTGAATCAATATCTTCTTAAACTTATTGAACAAACACCATCCAATTACTCCAATGCATATAAGAGTAAATGTGGGCAAGAGCATTAATAGATCATAAAAGCACAAAACACATGAACACTAGCATTTTTATGTGGAAAACGCAAAATGGGAAAACCACTGTGAGGATTAGCTCACAATATAGTATAACCGGTTATAAGATATTACAAGTGGCTCACTGCCAAGACTCACTGTCCAAAATGGGAGGCTTACTGTCTACAAAGATACAATGCAAAATGGCTTATAGCCAAAATATGAACTGATAAAGTTACACCTAACAAGTGTTGATTTAGTTCCTTTGATGCTCAGTAAATTGACTTTACACACTTCATCATCTTCACATACTTGTCTTCTTTGCACTTCCTCAACTACTACCCCAATCTCAAAAACTATCCAATATATATATTTGATTCATCCGCAAGCATCAATTAGGTCAGCCTAATTAGATGCAACCCTTATTCACTTACAAGATCAACTGTTGGATTCAAGCTTGTACAAAACCTTTCCAAAAACAATTCAAGCATGTAGCATGCTTCAACATGTTGGCATGGACCTAAGATAGGTCAAAATTACATCTGCACCACAAAATCAATTCATTACAACATCAACAATACAATAGGTCGGCCAGAGATAGACCTAATAACAAAATGCAACAACATAATAATGCCAACTCGCCATACGAGCACCTGTGCACATGAGATTATGAACATACAAGCTTCCAATATCCAATTTTTTTTTCCCAAAACCGCAAGCTATGATATTCATCAGTGTAGGATTGCGAACCAAAATACCGAAGGATAATAACTGCATACCGGTTTAGAATACTAGATCAAGCTAGAACTTAAACTTGTAGTTGCAACTCATAATTATGAGATAAAGCTCCTTTTTGGCTTTCTTTTGTCCACTATTTTGGACCTGCGTCCTTTAGCTATCCTATTTTGGTTAACTATTTTTGGCCAGCCCCTGATAGCTAACCCTTTAGATGTTTCTAATTCTGGCCCCGCGACCATCTTGCCTAGATTTATGTGCCTTGTCCACATGGAAGGAAAACCTTCCTTTCCTTTCACGTCCTACTTAGCTAATTTTGTGTAGAGATCCTCATTTATGATTCCACTAAGATTGCTTTTAGTAATTTACTAGCTCATACGTGCGATCTGTTTTTAGCCTTGATAATAAAAAATTGTCGTCTCTAGCCTAAAATCCTTAATGTGCGGATGATTTTTCACTTTTCTATTTTCTCTAACCTTGTTTTTTCTTAGAGTTCCTAGATATCCAGTGTGTAGAGTGGCATTATGGGAGGTGATAGGGTGCGGACGAAGGCAGATAACTGCAGTGAATTTCGCAAGGATCCACTTGTTTGGCACATTTGTGTCAAGGGTGGTCTTGCTCCTCTTATGGAGAGACTTGTTGGCCATAACCCTAATCTTTCTGCTCAGTTTTTCAACTCGTGGAAAGATCGTCATGTGACTATGGGTGGAATTTCCTTTACGGTGGATGAAGAAGTGATTGCGCAGGCGACGGGTCTCCAGTGCACTGGTATGAAGCATCCAAAACACACCAAAACCTAGGACAATGAAAGCATGAACAAGTTCTTTGTGGGGAATGAAGTGCCGGTGCACAACCAGTCGGGTTTTGACCATGAGGCCCTCCCTCCGCTGTGAAACCTAGTGTGTCTTGCCTTGATGAAATATGTGACGCTGGAAGAGATTGAGCTTCCCTCTGCGACCAACTTTTCCCTAGCTGAATCTAAAGGTCCTGCTAGGAAAAATCACCCGGCCCCTGCCGACTCACTGAAACCAAAACCCGTTACAAAGAAGCTTAAGGGAAACGAGGGAGCGGCCCAGACTAGCATGACGGCTAGTCTGTGTGAACTCAAGTCAACCCCCGCGAAAACTTCCAACAAGCCCGCCCTGAAAAGGAAATGCAAGGAGGAAGGTAAAAGCTTGAAGGAGCCTCCGAGCAAAGGAAAAAATGTGGTGACCAAGGACTCTATGGGGGATATGGTGGTTGTGGAGATGGTGGTTATTGGTTGTGATGCCATGATTAGGTGCTCTAGTAATGACGATGCCATGGACTAGTTCTTTAAGGATGAAGATCGAAAGAAGCTGATTAAGTTATCACCATGGGGCTATGAATGAACTTCTTTGAAGAAAATTTTGGCTGATGTTGTAGAGTTCATCATGCGGTATGTTACCCTAAATGGTCACTATACTACAATTTTAGGTCACCATTTCACTTTTTTGAATCATTTCAAACATGGGTTTTTTATCTCGTTCCCTTTCTTTCTTTTAGCTTCGTTGGAAGTATCAATGTATGCTCATCTAAAAAATAGGAGGGCTCTTGTTCTCCATGAGGGCCTCATGCTGCTCATAATGGAGCATGTGAGAGCCCGAATCTCGACCAAGATGATTAAAGGTAAGAAAAAATATATCAGTGATGAATCCCTCTCGACTGGTTTGGATACCAGTGTTGCTGGTGAAGATGAATGAAATGAAGAGGACGAGGGTGGGTCTTTGTCCCCTGCGTAGCCCCTTCTAAGAAGAGGAAGAAGGGGAATCCCAAGGGGAAATGTGTGGCTAAGAAGATTGTTCTTCAGGATTTTGCTGGCAATGATACTGATGTTGTTTCTGGTGGTTCCCAGTCTAAGGAAAATAATGAGCTTAATGATCAGGATCCTGTTGTGGATGGTTGTAAGGAGGAGGGAGTGCCTAGAAATGTTGGGGAGAAGGAAGCCAAGGAAATTCTACGAAGGACATCCAAGAGAATTGCAAAGATGAAAAAATAAGTTGTGAAAGGTGATTTAAAGGGTTCTAAGGAGCAAGATAAGGAGAAGGGTGCTATGGATAATGCTATTGAAATAAATGACTCCCCTATTAAATAGTCGCCCAGTATGGAGCTTTCAGGTGGGAAGTCTATGCATGAGGATGAGGGGGTTAATTCGAGTTCTAGAAAGCTAGAGCCACTTAAGGTGAATCCTCTCTCTAAGGACTTCTCTTACCTTAATGATGACAATACTTCAATGTTCGAGCTTTTGGATATGGCTCATTCGGGGGCTACAAGCACGTTTAAGCTAGCCAAGTGGGTATTACATGAGTTTAATAGGGTGAATATCAAGATCATGGGACTTAAAGAGAATATGAAAAATAGGCTGAAGGGCTCTTCCTCAGATATGTTGATTGAAAGACTTGTGGACTTAGAGTGCTCCTTTACAGATTTTAAATCCTTGTGTGAACAACACTTCTCTGATATGGAGGCTAAGATTATTGAAACTAATGCAGACATCAAGAAGCTATTGCATGTTAGCCACAGTTTGGTTAAGAACAATGTGGAGTCTCTAGAGGTCCTTTTTTGCAAGGTAACTCAGCTTAGGGAAGATCAACTTTACTTTGCAAAGTTGATGGAGAAGGACCAATCCTCAAAGGGGAAGAGGAAGAAGGTCAGAAAAGATGAGGTAGTAGGTCCATGTACAAGAGGAAGGGGTAACTTGAGGAAGACCTTTGAGGATGAGAAGAAAGAACTAATGGAAATGGTCAAGCTACATCATAAATAGGAGATTGAGGTGGCTAACACCTTAAAGAACATGAAATAGTGTCTCTTTTTGTTTTGTTTTTTGTTATTGTTTTTTTTGCTACTAGGTCTATTTTTGGCTGTTATTTTGCTGTTGGTTGTTGCTGATGGTTCAATGTTTTAATCTTTAAGCAACTTTTTTTCTTTATATTTGTAAAGGGTTTCAGGTCCCTTCAAAACCTAATTTTCCCTTATAATCAAAACAAAGGTAATAAAATAGATTATGGATAAAATTTTCTCTGGATTTTTGTAATAATGATTTAGTACCTTGGGTTTCTCTATATAAGGGAAGTTTACTTGAACTACAACATGGTTGATAAAATTATTAATTCTCCTATACAAAGAGATGCAGACTAAAATAATCATTTTTCAAATAGTAGTGATAGGAACATGTCTCTACAAAGGAGATTTCATGTCCCCACCTGTAATAGCGACATCCATAGAATTTCAGGTTGGATAAAATTCCTTCTATTAGCCTTGATATTTTATTGCATTACTTTAGCAATCCATTTTCTTTTTTCCTTGATAAAAAGTATTTGCACACTGGCCTTAGTATTGCTTATAGAAAATTGAATCTATGGTTCAAATATAGAAAACACTTTTTTGTTTCATTATTTATATGTGAAGGACCTTAATTTGTTTTCAACTAGAGATGGATAGCCATCAAAAATACTATTAGAGGATGTCATTGATGTACCCCAACCTTCTGTTAAAAGGTGCAAGACAACTGAGAGGGGGGTGAATCACTTGTCACCAAAATTAAACTCAAATCTTCAACACTTATCAATTTTACAACCACACTTTTTTGTTATTAAATATGAACATGAAAAGAAAAATCAACACAATGAACACCAAATTTTACGTGGAAAACCCAATAAGGGAAAAACCATGGTGAGGATTAACTCACAATATAAAGTGATAGTAAAACCGAATACAAAAGGCTCACTGCCAAGGGCTCACTACCCGAATACAAAGGCTCACTACCTACAGAAAGGACTCATTGTCCAATAGGGAGGCTCACTACCTACTGATACAAAAGAAACCAAAAGATCCACCACAACAATTTACACACATCCATAGCCTTGATCAGAAGATTGCAAAAACCTTCAACTCACTGCTTTCAGGAATCTAACACATTAAAGTACTACTGCCTTAACTCACTTTTGCACAACTCTGCTCTTCACTTGTGGCTTACTTCGTTACTTTGCATCATCTAAACGTTCACATCTCGACATGCATTTATACAATCTTCAACATTAGAAACTTTCTCCAAGGTTGGCCACATACTCTTCATTTCATAAATTCAAATTAGGTTAACAACTTAACATTCCCGTGGTGGAAAGGAATGAGAGTGGACCAATCAACCACTTAACCAAGGCCAAAATAAATGTCTCAGATCAACCACACACTTCCTTAATTAAATTTAATTCTTCATATGAAGTGTAAACCCCAGGTTGGCCAAACCTAATGAAAACACAAATGAACATTGAAGTACACACTTTCCAAGACAACATGTGGATGACGTAACATGCTTCATCATGCATGAGAACACATTTTAAATACTTCTAGATAAATCCACAACAAGTGTAACAACCTTTGAACACATAACTCATTCCAAAAGTCCATCCAGATTGTGCAAACCCACAAAAATCTAAAACTCAACTTCCAGAGTACCAAACCTTGAATATTTCTGCCAGAATGTAGAGAAAACTATTACAAGACATATTCTAGATCCACAAGACCTGAAACAAAACAACGGAGGTCTACGAAGCAAAAAAATTTCTCCTAGTCCATAAAAAACTAACTCTACCAAAACAGTTCACACACCGGTGAACACAACTTTCACCTATCATCAAACCAACATCAATAAATCAAGAGATATCACCAACAGATCACCAATTATAAACCTTCAGATCCACACAAGAAAAGGATCAACACAGGAGAAATGCATAGCAGATTCTGAACACATACATAACTTTGACTTCACTCTTTATTAATTTTCTCAAAAGCACTTGGTAACCCATCATTTCAGCACATCTGCAACATCATAAGGATAGATCCATGTACTCATAACATCTCAAATAGTGTCTCAACTATGCATGCACAATATGCAACATACTTAACTGTGTTGACATCAATGACAACATTAATGACAACACCACCAAACTTGCTCATACTTACAACAATCTCCCCCTTTGTCATTGATGGCAACACATTATGTGAAAAACCATCAAATACCACAAATACTTACACAATATTATGGGAGAACACCTCTCTTTCTCTTCTACTATTTTTCACATGACTCTCTCTCCCCCTTTGATATCAATGGAAAAGAACAAAAGCTCTGATTACTCCCCCTTAGGAGTACACCCATTCAACTCATACTGCAACAATAAAAACTTTCTACTCCCCCTACGAAGTAGACCCATTCATGAATCCAGATAAATGAAGAATCTGTGGATTCACTGGACTAATGCACCTCCATGTGCACATAGTTTGGAGGGCCAATGACCCACAATATCTCCCTAAGATACTCAAAATTATCCTTTGGAAGAGCCTTAGTAAATATATCTACAATATGTTCCTTTGTTGACACATACTCCAACCTAACTTCATTCTCCAACACCTTCTCTCTCAGGAAATGATATCTGATAGATATGTGTTTTTTTCTTGAATGCCTTATCAGATTCTTTGAAATGTTTATAACACTTGTATTCTCACAAAAAATAGGAGTAGGCTCATCACATATCACTCCAATATCTTTCAAAGTTTGCTTCATCCACAAAACCTGTGTGCAATAGGATGCTGCAATAATATATTTTGCTTCTGTAGTGGATAGAGAAACTGAGTCATGTTTCTTACTCAACCATGAAACCAATCTTCCACCAAGAAAGAAAACACCTCCACTGGTACTCTTCCGGTCATCCACACAACCAACCCAATCTACATCAGTATAAGCACTCAAAGTGAAATCAACACCCTTAGGATACCATAAGCCATAATTTGGTGTACCTTTAAGATATCTAAATATCCTCTTTACAGCTGTAACACGTGCCTCTTTAGGATCTGCTTGAAATAATGAAACTAAACATACTGCATGCATAATGTCTGGTCTGGTAGCAGTAAGATACAACAGTCCACCAATCATAGATCTATATTTTCTTAGATCAACTTTAGCAGATTCATCACCTTTACTTAGCTTACATCCAATTACCATAGGAGTACTAACCGGATTGGAGTCATCCATTCCAAACCTCTTCAACACATCTTTCACATATTTCAATTGTGAAATGAATATCCCTTTATCAGTTTGATTTACTTGAAGACCAAAAAAGAAATTCAACTCACCAATCATGGACATTTCAAATTCTTTTTGCATTTCTTCTCCAAATCTTTTACACATACCTTCATTTCCTCCAAAGATTGTATCATCAACATATACTACCACTATCAACATTTTGTTACCTTGCACTTTGAAGTAAAGATTGCTGTTAGTAGAGCCTTTGTTGAATCCTTGTTCTGTCAGGTATCTATCCAATCTTGTGTACCATGCTCTGGGAGCTTGCTTCAGTCCATACAGTGCCTTCTTCAACTTACAAACCATATCCAATTTTTCCGATAACTGAAATCCTTCAGGTTGTTCCATGTATACTTCTTCCTCTAATTCACCATTCAAGAATGCTGACTTGACATCCATCTGATATACTTGTGAACCATTTGAATCTAGACCTTGCACAAACACAATAAACATGCAAACAATTAGATCAAACACAAGGTTAGAAACAAATGATTCCTCAAGAAATCCATTTGAAATTTGCAAAAGATAAGAAATGAAAATGAAGAACACAAATGAAACAATTAAATCCTATCTAATGCAAGCAAACTCTTGATCTCTTGAGGGAGTTGGTGCCAATTTGATGTGGAAATTGGCCCTTTCCCAACTCCTTTTGCAAGCTTGATGATGAACGAATGAAGAAGAATGAGAAGAGAGTGATCCACTTGATGAAGACTTTGAATGTATGCTCCAAGCTAAAATCTGCAAAAAACCTAGCTATGATTCAATGAGATGGATGAGAATTGCTAAGTATTTTAGCATGGTAACTTTGCTTGAGATGTGGATGATCAAATGCATGGTGAAGCATTCTATTTATAGAATGTTGAAATGGAAACAAAGCCAAAATAGAGCAATGTGGGACAAAGATTTGGCCAATGGCAAAATGCCACTTGTCCAAATGTGATTGGATGAGGAATGAGCAAGTTTTGACAAATGTGCCAATAAATGCATTTTTGAATTTGAATTTTTGAGAAAAGACATGTAAGAGGGGGAAAGAAAATTGCATTGAATGCCACTTGGCTCAAGGCAAGGACATGTAAGAAGAAGTAAATGCCTTGTTGGAAGGACTTGTAAGAGAGAGTAAATGACATGTTGGAAGGACATGTCATTCAAATTTTGAATTTGAAATAGAAGAATATTCCTCCAAAAGATGCTTTGTTGAGGGAAAATGAAGATTTAATAAATCAATAAATTGATTTATTTGTGCAAGTGGAGATATCTAGAGAATGCAAGTGGGTGAGATTAGTATTTAATCATGGTTAGATTAAATAAATGATGATTATGTTAGTTTAATGATGATTAGGTGAGTTGACTTATTTTGACTTAGATTTTGGATTAATTTAAATCAAACAAGAGAGGAAATGATTTAATGAGTTTAATTAAATATACATGTTTTGATTATTTAATTAAAGAGATTGAAGTAAGATTAAATTAAATAAGATTTAATTTATTCAATTTAATAGATAGACTTTAGAGATTTAATTAAATAAAATTAATTATTTAATTAAAATAGGGATAATTAGATCAGTTGAATTGATTTAATTAACAAGGGAAAGTGACTTAATTAGACAAAAATAATTTATTTAATTAAGAGACGAATATTGATGAATTTAATCAGATAAGGGAATTTGATTAAACAGTTAGACCGAGGGATGATTTAGGAAGAAACGATGTTAGTAGATCAGAGTTAGATGCGCAATGTCAACTTGTACATTTGCGTGTCTACAATACTGAAGTCCTTGTGGGTAGAGAATGCCAAAAACATCCTAATAGCTTCCATTCTAGCCACATGGGAAAATGTCTCTTCAAAGTCTATGCCTTCAATTTGTGAGTATCCCTTGCATACAAGTCTTGTTTTGTTTCTTATAACTTCACCATTTTCATTCAAATTATTCTTGAATACCCATTTAGCACCAATTACATTCTTATCCTTGGGTCTAGGAACAAGTTCCCATGTCTGATTCTTCTTTATTTGCAACTCTTCTTTCATAGCTCTAGCCCAACTCCTCATCTTCACATAAGCCCCACACAAGAGCTTAGAGTTCTATTTATTTTATAAAATGAAACACATATTTACCTCGGTTGCTACTTTTACTTCTAAAGTCTTCACACCTTCACTTTTATCTCAATTATTTGTTCCTCCAAATGATTCTTACGGACATACTTAGAAATTCTGCTTGTTGAGTTCAGACTTGTGCTCTTCTTCAATATGTTCTTCTTCTTCTTACCTCATTTCTCTTCAAATACTTGTCCACAAATGGGATCATCAAGTTCAACTTCACTTATCTCAATAGGTTTGTGCATGTCCTCATCAACTTTCACATTAGCACTCTCAACAATCTTCCTCAATCTTTTATTGAAGCATCTGTATGCTTTGCTAGTAGTTGAGTATCCAAGAAAAATTTCTTCATCACATCTCGCATCAAACTTCCCAATATTTTCATCATGTCTCTTAATGTAACATATGCTTCCAAATACCTTAAAGTACTTCACAATAGGAGTCTTTCTAGTCCATAACTCAAAAGGAGTCTTTGTGTGGTTTCCTCTAATCTGAACTC
>VDFB02000015.1:537454622-537488333 GCA_007258455.2 Sequoia sempervirens
TTCATTGGGTAATTCTCATTTTTGGCTTAAGGGGTTCATTTTGGAGAAATAAGTTATTTTAAGTCAAAATGTTTTATTTTAAAAATACCCCTTGGCCTAGTGTTATAACTTAACAGTTGTTTTAAAGAAGGGGACTTTGAGGGGTATTTTCTCATGAAGGAAATATTTTAATATTTCTAAAGTTATAATTGCTCAAGGGAAATTGGACGCCTTTTTGAAGGAGTTTATATTTTATTTAAAAAAGAGAAGTGATTTATTATTCTCAAGGAAGGTACGCCATTTTGAAGAAAGAGCTTTGGTCAAAGTTTACACCTAAAAGCAGCTTGGGATTAGGGCGCACTTTCTAGAAGCCTCCGGAGTCTTCTCTTCATTCTATAAAGGAGGTTCCTTCTCTTCTTTCGAGGTATCTTTTGTCTACAGGAATGTTATGCTGTCATATTGGCTGTGGGATTGCTTCGAGGAATGTAAGCCTCCTAACTTGGCATTGCTTCTTGCTTGAGATATAGCGACTAGTGATGAGGTAGATGTAGTTGAGTGATTTAATGTGAGATTTCTGCATTTTAGTCTTGTGTGGCTTTGTAATTCAATTTAATGCATATTAGAGGGATTTTGGAATTGCATTTTCCTTACAGCAGATTATAGTTTTCATTCATAAATCAAAAATACCAAAAATTATCGTTCTAGGTATTGCATATTTCATTTTGTCTAGGAAGGGCACCCCTCTGTGTTAAGTTGTAGACTTTTTAAGAAAGCATTGGATTTTTAAAGTAAAATTGGCCCTCTTGCTGGGCCGTACCATCTGTACTTTCTTGGGAATTGTGTCAGAAATTATTAATGGTTCTTTGTGGGGGTTTTGCAGTACAAGTTTGGTCGCCATCCTTCTAAGGGTGCTTTGCATTTGATTTCACGTCAATAGGGTTAGAAATGAGTGAGATATGATCATTTTTGTGTGGTGCTAGGTTGCTAGTTTACCTTTTAAAAGTGCAGATCTGTCTTAAACTGAATATTTAGTTTGGTGTTTGAGTGAAGTAAAGGGTCTTAGCATTCTTGTTAAGCAAGGAGAATCCTCTTAATTGATGTACGCTGTATTGTTCTAATTCTATGCTCTTGGCAGGCAATTTCTCTTCATATTGTAAGCTGAATAGTAGTACTGTCAGTAGTTCTCTAATCTTGCTTATCATGTTTTGTAACGATTACTTTACATTCTGAAGTGCTTTGTAATTCTTTATATCTCTGCCCTATGGTAGCTCCATTCCCACTCCGGGTTTGAAAGCACATTCTGGGTGTTGAGTTTACTTTCAACATTCTCACTTATTTTCCTTAATTGCATTGTAATTCTTAGCATCTCCGTCATATGGTAGCTCCCATTCCATCTCGGATTGGAAAGCACATTCTTGACGTCGAGTTATTTCAGCCCATTAGTTGGTAGGGATCCTCTGACCATATGCTCGTCGTTCTCCGACGCATTCTTGGTTAGAGTTCTTTGTATCAGCATTTCTTTAAGATCCTCTGACCAATGCTCACACCTTGCCCACATCGGGATCCTAGTGTACATTCTGGTTAGAGTTGCTTTTAGCATCGTTTTGGTTTAGAGCTAACCTTAACGGGTGTGTTTTGTTTGTAACTTGCAATTGAAAAACAAAAAAAATTGGCTTGGTATATTTTAGTGGTATCAGAGCCAGTTTTCGATCTGGCTACTTGATAGTCCCTTTTGAAGATTCAGGGGTTTGCGTGTTGGAGTTCGACTGTTTGGTTTCTAGATTCCTTCAGGGTTTTCAAAGAACTAAGCAGAGGTATGACATGCAACTGCGTCGAGCAACTTTTCTGGACTTACTATTTTTAGTAAGTTATGACGGCTACAGCTTGGAGTCAGGGATTTTGGATTGCGGATTCTTTCTGGGTTTTCAAAAAGCTTCGCAATGGTGTTGCATGCACTTTGATCCGAGCAACTTTCCAAATTTGCTATTTTTAGTAAATTCTATTTTTAGCAATGGTCTAGTCAGCATTAGCTCAGCAAGCTGTCCTCTTCTGGCAGTTCAGTTGGTAATATTGATTTTGACTTTAAGGTGCTCATTTTGGAGAGATAAGTTATTTTAAATTAATAATGTTTCATTTTCATCTTATGACCCCTTGGTCTAGTGTTACAACTTTAAGTTGTTTTAAAAAGGGGGACTTTGAGGGTGGTCATCTCATGGGGAATTATTTTGATATTTCTAAAGTCAAAAATGCACAAGGAGAAAGGTACGCCAACTTTGTTGAGGAGATAAATTTTAAATAAAAGTCAAAATTAGCTTTGAAAGTGGGACGCCTATGCTTGGAGGGAAATTGAAGTCAAATTCAAATTGGAATTAGGGTGCACTTTCTAGAAGTTTCTGGAGATTCCTTGTTGAGCTTATAAATGGAGACCTCTTCTCTTCATTTCAGTATCTTATGTCTTGAGTAAAGTTATGCTGCTGGAATGGTATTTGGATTGCTTCGAGGAATGAATGCCTCCTAGCCTTGGCTCGACTTCTTGCTTGAAAGACAACAACTAGTGGAGAGTTAGATTGTAGTTGAGTGAGATTTTGCATTGTAGAAGTTGTTTTGCATTTGTAGTTCAGTTTCTTGCATTTTAATCAAAATCTGGAGTTGCTGATTTTGTATTGCAGATTGAAGTTTATACTCATAAGTCTTGGGGCGAATTTATTTTGGTTCTGGGTAGTTTACCCATGCATTTGCTAGCCTTGGGTGCCCCTCTATGCCAAGTTGCAGATTTTTTAGAGGTGTCTTGGATTTTATCTTGTTGGTAGAACATTTCTTGAGGCTGCACCATTATGTTTTGTCTGGCAAGTGTTTAGAAAAAAAAATACTTCAATTTGTCAGCTGTTTCTTTGTCTAGTCTTCATTGTCATCATCCTATCTTTCGTTTGCATCAAGTCTCATGTCATTTTGGCAAGTATTGAGTGAGTTGTGAGCATTTTAGTGGATTCTAGGGTTGCTGGTTATGCATATTAAGTTGTTGTTCTGTCATATCAGCTAGCGTAAAATCTATCTTTTGAGTTGGGTTTGGGTTGAAAGTATTTGTGATCATTGAGGAGACATTATACTATATTGCAGCATGGTTAGACTTTCTCATTCTATGTATTTGGCAGGCAAATCTCTAATTATTGTAAGCTGAACAGTAGTACTGTCAGCAATCTTACTTCTCTATTATTTCATTGTAATACCCGCTGGATAAGTGGAAGAGGCTGGCTTGCCGCCTATTTACTTTAATTTGCATTGTAATATCTCACATCTCCGCCCTATTGTAGCTCCATTCCCACTCCAGGTTTGAAAGCACATTCTGGGTGTTGAGTTTACTTTCAGCATAATAGAAGATAGGGATCCTCTGACCATATGCTCGTCGTCATCCGACGCATTCTTGGTTAGAGTTCTTTATTCAGCATTGCTTTGAGATCCTTTGACCATATGCTCGTCGTCATCCGGCACATTCTTGTTTAGAGTTGAATTCTGCATTGTTTTGGTTTAAGTGCTAACCCTAACAGATGTGTGTTGCATTGCTTACTGTTATTGAAAATTTGAAAAAAATTGGTTTGGAATATTTTAGTGGTATCGCAACTCTAACCAGAATGTACACCAGGATCCCGATGTGGGCAAGGTGTGAGCATTGGTCAGAGGATCTTAAAGAAATGCTGATACAAAGAACTCTAACCAAGAATGCGCCGGAGAACGATGAGCATATGGTCAGAGGATCCCTACCAACTAATAAGCTGAAATAACTCAACGTCAAGAATGTGCTTTCCAATCTGAGATGGAATGGGAGCTACCATATGACGGAGATGCTAAGAATTACAATGCAATTAAGGAAAATAAGCGAGAATGCTGAAAGTAAACTCAACACCCAGAATGTGCTTTCAAACCCAGAGTGGGAATGGAGCTACCATAGGGCAGAGATATAAAGAATTACAAAGCACTTTAGAATGTAAAGTAATCGTTACAAAACATGATAAGCAAGATTAGAAAACTGCTGACAGTACTACTGTTCAACTTACAATATGAAGAGAAATCGCCTGCCAAGAGCATAGAATTAGAACAATACAACGTACATCAATTAAGAGGATTCTCCTTGCTTAACAAGAATGCCAAGACCCTTTACTTCACTCAAACACCAAACTGAATATTCAGTTTAAGACAGATTTGCACTTTTAAAAGGTAAACCAACAACCTAGCACCACACAAAAATGATCATATCTCACTCATTTCTAACCCTATTGACGTGAAATCAAATGCAAAGCACCCTTAGAAGGATGGCGACCAAACTTGTACTGCAAAACCCCCACAAAGAACCATTAATAATTTATGACACAATTCCCAAGAAAGTACAGATGGTACGGCCTAGCAAGAGGGGCGATTTTACTTTAAAAATCCAATGCTTTCTTAAAAAATCTACAACTTAACACAGAGGGGCGCCCTTCCTAGACAAAATGAAATATGCAGTACCCAAAACGATAATTTTTGGTATTTTTGATTTATGAATGAAAACTACAATCTGCTGTAAGGAAAATGCAATTCTAGAATCCCTCTAATATGCATTAAACTGAATTACAAAGCCACACAAGACTAAAATGCAGAAATCTCACATTAAATCACTCGACTACATCTACCTCATCACTAGTCGCTATATCTCAAGCAAGAAGCAATGCCAAGCTAGGAGGCTTACATTCCTCGAAGCAATCCCACAGCGAATCTGGCAGCATAACATTCCTGTAGACAAAAGATACTAAAATGAAGAGAAGAGGTCTCCATTTATAAGCTCAACAAGGAATCTCCAGAGACTTCTAGAAAGTGCACCCTAATTCCAATTTGAATTTGACTTCAATTTCCCTCCAAGCATAGGCATCCCACTTTCAAAGCTAATTTTGACTTTTATTTAAAATTTATCTCCTCAACAAAGTTGGCGTACCTTTCTCCTTGTGCATTTTTGACTTTAGAAATATCAAAATAATTCCCCATGAGATGACCACCCTCAAAGTCCCCCTTTTTAAAACAACTTAAAGTTGTAACACTAGACCAAGGGTTCATAAGATGAAAATGAAACATTATTAATTTAAAATAACTTATCTCTCCAAAATGAGCACCTTAAAGTCAAAATCAATATTACCAACTGAACTGCCAGAAGAGGAAAGCTTGCTGAATTGATGCTGACTGGACCACTGCTAAAAATAGAATTTACTAAAAATAGTAAATTCAGAAAGTTGCTCGGATCAAAGTGCATTTCACAAAGGAGACAAAGGGAAAAGACCTCATCATAGACCTCCTCACAAGGAGTTCAAACAACATAAACCTCATGTCACAAGATTGGATCCTGAGACACTTAACGAACTCAAAAGAAAGGGGTTATGTTTCCGGTGTAGAGAAAAATGTTCCCAAGACCATGTCTGCCCAAAAGGAGTCAAATTTAATCAAATTGAATACTATTCAGCTGAAGAAAGTAGTTCTAATTTTTCAGATCAGCAGTCTGATTTTGAGGACAGCGAAGCTGAGAGGGCTCCAGAAGAGTCCGAAGATGAAAAAGGAAGTGGAGGTATGTTGGCTCAACTCTTGAGCTTCCAAAAGAATGAATCCTTCAAATTCGGGGGATGATTAAAGGGCAGTGAATAGTTGCTTTGATTGAAACTGGAGCAACGCATAACTTCATTGACGAAGTTGTGGTGGCAAAGAAGGGGCTGCAAACAGAAGAGTTTGAGGGCTTTAGAGTTATGGTTGCCGATGGGTTCCACATTTCTTGTACTAAGAAGATTTCAAACATGTCCATGCAATTGGGAAATTATGAAGTCAAGGATGACTTCTATGTGGTAAGTATTGGAGATACGAATGTCATCCTAGGTATTCAGTGGCTGCGATAACTTGGAGAGATCTCCCTAAATCTGCAAACCATGGAGCTTAAGTTTCAATTCGATGGGAAGAGGGTAGTACTAAGAGGAATGTACAATGGGGGTCCTGGGATTGTGTCATTCAAGAGAATGGCAAGGCTGATTCATCATGATCAGGCTAAGTGGGCTGCAGAATGTATGATTCTTCCTGCTAGTCCGATTGAAACTAAGAGAGACTATCCTCCTGATATTCAGTCTTTACTCACAAAGAAGAGCAAGGTATTTGTTGATTTACCTTCTGGACCACCACCTGAACGAGGTTCAGAGCATATCATAGAGCTCAAGGAAGGAGCTAAACCAGTTATTACAACTCCATATCGGTACCCTAAGAAGCAAAAGGATGAGATTGAGAAAAACATTCAGGAACTCTTGGAGATGGGCTTCATTCATCCAAGCAAGAATCCCTTTGCTTCAGCAGTTTTTCTTGTGAAGAAGAAGGATGGTACCATTCGCATGTGTGTGGACTATCGTGCTTTAAATCAAAGCACCATCAAAAACTGATATCCCATCCCGAGGATAGATGAGCTCATTGATGAGCTACATGAAGCCAAGTTCTTTTCAAAGATTGACTTGAGATCGGGCTACTACCAGATTCGGATGAGAGGATCTAATGTTGAGAAGACAGCTTTTCGATGTCACTATGGCCACTTCAAGTTCTTAGTCATGCCATTTGGGTTGACTAATGCTTCTGCTACCTTCGAGTCTTGTATGAACAGAGTTTTTCAGAAACAGCTGAGGAAGTTTGTATTGATATTTTTTGATGACATCCTGATTTTCAGCAAGACATGGGATGAACATCTCAAGCACTCAGAGGAAGTGCTTAGCATCCTAGAATCTGAGAGCTTGTTTTCCAAAGCATCCAAATGTGAATTTGGAATGAAGGAGTTACTGTACCTTGGTCACATAATCAGTGCTGAGGGAGTGAAGGTTGATCCTGAAAAGATCAAGGCAGTTGTTGATTGGCTACCTCCTGAGAACTTGACTCAATTGAAAGGGTTCTTGGGTCTTTGTGGATTTTACAGAAGATTTGTGAAAGGCTACTCACAAAACGCTGCTCCTCTTACTGACCTCACAAAAAAAGGGGCTTTTTGTTGGTCAGAAAAGGCTCAAACTACTTTTGATAAGTTTAAGAGGATCATGAGCTCTTGTCCGGTTTTGGCTATTCCGGATTTCTCCAAACCTTTCAAACTACAGTGTGATGCATCCGGTGAAGGAGTTGGGGCTGTTTTGATGCAAGACAAACATCCCATTGTGTTTGAGAGTAGAAAGCTGAGAGGTGTTGAAAGGACTTACTCCATTTATGACAAGGAAATGCTTGCCATTATGCATGCATTAGCTAAGTTCAGACAGTATTTGGTGGGAAACAAGTTTGTGTTCAAGATTGATCACAATAGTCTCAAACACTTCATGCATCAGAAGGATTTGAACGAAAGGCAACAAAAGTGGGTGAGTAAGCTTCAAGCTTATGATTTTGATATCGAGTATGTCAAGGGTAAAAAAAACATTGTGAGTGATAGGGACAGCAAGTTCCTAAGCACTTTTTGGCAAGAGGTCTTTAGAATGAGTGGTACTGTGCTTATTCCAAGCACTAGTTATCACCCCCAAACAGATGGACAAACTGAAATAGTGAACAAGTGGTTGGAAGGCTATTTGAGAAACTATGTTTCAAAACAACAAAGAGCATGGGTGAAGTGGCTTCACTTAGGCGAGTACTATTATAATTCTTCTTTTCACATGTCAATAAGGATGTCACCTTTCTTGGCTCTTTATGGTTATGAAGCTCCTAGCTTTGCTGATTTGGTGTTTGGTGATAGAAAAGCCCCTCAAGCCAAGGATTTGTTGCAGCAGAGTAAAGATATCATGAAATCATTGAAGAACAATCTTCAGATTGCACAAAATTAGCAGAAAATGTATGCTGATCAGTGGCATGTTGAGCACTCTTTTGAGGTTGGAGATATGGTTTATCTCTGACTATAGCCTTACAGACAGTCTACTCTCAAGAAGAGTGGAGCTGAGAAGCTCAAACCTCGTTTCTATGGGCCGTTCAAGGTTATCAGAAAGATGGGAGCAGTAGCTTATGAGTTGGAGCTACCTTCGAATATCAGAGTACACAATGTCTTCCGTGTGTCTCGCCTCAAGAAGGCACTTGGACACAATGTTGTTGCTTCATCACACTTACCACCTTTGGATGAAGAAGGACAGTTGGTTTTGATTCCAGAGGAGATTCTTGATTCCAGAGAGCGTTCTTTGAGAAAAAGAACAATCAGAGAATACTTGGTGAAGTGGAAAAACTTGCCTATGGAGGATGTGACTTGGGAGAATGATGAGATTCTGTAGCATCCAGGTTTACGATTGCTTGAGGAAAAGCAATCTTGGGGAGGGCAAGACTGTAATGTCCCCTTCTTGAGCATGATTTTTCCAGTTGACCGTTGGGGCCTATTCCGGAGACCCGTAGGCTATTCGGAAGGTGAAATTAGGGTTTCATGTTTTGGAGGTTGCTTTTGCTCGAGGTTGGTTGTTTTAATGGTGGATTCTTTCTGGGTTTTCAGAGAGCTTCACAGTGGTATGTTTTTCTTGGCATTCTGAGCACCTTCAGGAATTTACTATTTTTAGTAAATTCTATTTTTAGCAATGGTCCAGTCAGCATCAACTCAGTCAACTTTCCTCTTCTGGTAGCTCATTGGGTAATTCTCATTTTTGGCTTAAGGGGTTCATTTTGGAGAAATAAGTTATTTTAAGTCAAAATGTTTTAGTTTAAAAATACCCCTTGGCCTAGTGTTATAACTTAACAGTTGTTTTAAAGAATGGGACTTTGAGGGGTATTTTCTCATGAAGGAAATATTTTAATATTTCTAAAGTTATAATTGCTCAAGGGAAATTGGACGCCTTTTTGAAGGAGTTTATATTTTATTTAAAAAAGAGAAGTGATTTATTATTCTCAAGGAAGGTACGCCATTTTGAAGAAAGAGCTTTGGTCAAAGTTTAAACCTAAAAGCAGCTTGGGATTAGGGCACACTTTCTAGAAGCCTCCAGAGTCTTCTCTTCATTCTATAAAGGAGGTTGTTGGTTTACCTTTTAAAAGTGCAGATCTGTCTTAAACTGAATATTCAATTTGGTGTTTGAGTGAAGTAAAGGGTCTTGGCATTCTTGTTAAGCAAGGAGAATCCTCTTAATTGATGTACGTTGTATTGTTCTAATTCTATGCTCTTGGCAGGCGATTTCTCTTCATATTGTAAGCTGAACAGTAGTACTGTTAGCAGTTCTCTAATCTTGCTTATCATGTTTTGTAACGATTACTTTACATTCTGAAGTGCTTTGTAATTCTTTATATCTCTAGCCTATGGTAGCTCCATTCCCACTCCGGGTTTGAAAGCACATTCTGGGTGTTGAGTTTACTTTCAGCATTCTCACTTATTTTCCTTAATTGCATTGTAATTCTTAGCATCTCCATCATATGGTAGCTCCCATTCCATCTCGGATTGGAAAGCACATTCTTGACGTCGAGTTATTTCAGCTTATTAGTTGGTAGGGATCCTCTGACCATATGCTCGTCGTTCTCCGACACATTCTTGGTTAGAGTTCTTTGTATCAGCATTTCTTTAAGATCCTCTGACCAATGCTCACACCTTGCCCACATCGGGATCCTAGCGTACATTCTGGTTAGAGTTGCTTTCAACATCGTTTTGGTTTAGAGCTAACCTTAACGGGTGCGTTTTGTTTGTAACTTGCAATTGAAAAACAAAAAAATTTGGCTCGGTATATTTTAGAACAAATCAAGGACCCACACCACAATTTCAAAACACCATACCAAATACAAACATGACCTTTGGGATCAATTTGAATTCTAATTTCACTCCAAATCCAGCCAATACCAATAGAACATTTACACATCAACAAGGTAACCAAGGACCCATGCCACAAAATGCCAATTCACATCCAAATCGAACATACGATCTCAACACCAATGTCATTACACCAAATCAAACCAACACAACACCATCTCTTGTAGACACCTTGATGCAACAGATATAAGCTATCCAAGAACAAATGACAAACATGCAATTGGGGACCAACAAGAAGACGTATTCCATGGAGGAATTGTACCCCTATCCTTTCGACAGAAATCTATACATGCCACCCTTTCCCCCTCACTTCACAACTCCAACTTTACCCAAGTACAAAGGGAAAGGAGATCCAGTGGAACACATATGAGAATCTAATACATCATGTGTGGAAGTCACATATGATCCCACCTACTTGATGAGACTATTCCCATGAAGTCTCACGAGGCCAACCCTAGATTGGTTTGCACATCTTCCTCCAGGGATTAGAACATGGGGTGAGTTGGCTGATAAATTCATTAATCACTTTTCCTTTAACATTGAAAGTGACATCACCCTCATAACATTATGCACAACTAAACAAGAAGGGGAGTCACTTACCTCATTTTCCCAAAGATGGCGAAGTCTAGCTAGCAAGTTCCCTTGTCACATTCTTGCTAAATAACTAGTCACCATGTTTGTAGAAAACCTTAACAGAGAAATGATGAGTGGAATTCAAATCCAATGTTGCACAACTTTTGATGAAATCCTTGAGAAAGGCGTCCTTATTGAAAAAGGTCTTGTTACAAAAGGACTAGTCAAAATACACAAAGAGACTCCATAGCCCAATAATGACAAAAATAAATACTAGTCCCAAAACAAGAATGTCACTAATGATGGAGTTGTCGATGCTAAAGTGATAAACAAAGGTCCTATCATTCACCTCAAAGGTCCTTCCTCATCAAACACATCGAACACATCAAATACCCAAACACAAGGTCAAAGTCAAACATTGAATGCAATCCAAAACAACCAACAACGTAGAGGTCCTCCCCGTGCCAAGAGAACATACACCCAATTGAGTGAACCCATTGAATCAGTCCTAAAGACACTTGCAATCCAATGTCATCCAACTACCCGATATCAAAAACTATGAACCCTCATTGATCAAACCCGGCTGGTCAAAAGAAGATGAATATTGTGAATATCACCACAAAAAAGGACATAAAACATCTAGATGTTGGACACTCAAAAATTTCATTCAAAACCTCATTGAAAAAGGAATCATTTCAATAGACAATCCACAAGGCAAGACAAATGTTGATCATACCATATTTAAAACTGCCTTGCAAGATCATGACAAAGGAAAAGCCTCTAGTTCAGGGAACAACAATAATGCTAATTATGCTAGTGTCAAACATGATTATAGTACTATTATCCTTAATGTAAGACCCTTTGACGATTGTATTTCCACCATTACCATAAATAAGAAAAGTTTAGATTGCGCCGTGACCACTCGTAGAGCCAAGATAACCCTTCCAGGACCTCCTTCCAATCCGCAACCACAAAGTTAGTACAATCTCCTAAACCAGCTAGTGAAGACTCCCGCACAGATTTTCATCTTGGAACTCCTTCACATATCTCCTCAACATAGAGTTATCCTTGATAAAGCCTTGCAAGAAGCATATGTACCCGCTAATCTATATGTCAATGAGTTTCAAGCCATGGTTGGATACTTAGCTATGTCGCACCATGTCACCTTTTCTGAACAAGACTTTTTTGCACAAAATCCAGATCATAATGATGTCGTACACCTTGAAGTTTGCGTTAATAAACATAAGATCAAACGAGTCTTGGTAGACGGTGGAGTAGGTCTGAACATTTGCTCCCTAAAATTGGTAAAAGCATTGGGATACTCTAAGAATTGCATAGATCAAACCAAGAAAATTGTTATCAAAGCTTATGATGATGTTGAACGTTCATCTAAAGGAGTAATTTCACTTCCTGTGAAAGTTGGTCCAACTATGCAAAATATAGCTTTTCATGTCTTAGATTTGGATTTACAATACAACGTTCTCCTTGGTCGCCCATGGATTCATGTCATGAAGGCTATACCATCCACATACCACCAATGCCTCAAGTTTTTGCATAATGGCACTGGAATTACTATTCTCAGTGATCCTGATCCTTTTCAGTATTGCACTAACTTGAGAGGATTTGTTGAGCATCAAGTGCCCATAATTCGAGAGGCCTCATCCTTCACTTCATCTCGCTACATTGATCCATCTGACCTCATTAAATTATCCACTTCATTCACTGTACCATCAAACCCTAAGGTCCAAGTCCATGATATAGGATATAGAGAATACCATATGGATAATTTACTAGCAAAAGACAATGCTAATGTTGCTAAGAAGGTTCAGAATTCCAACATTGATGTCAAGACAGCTGTAGAAAGAATGCAAAAAGATAGTCATGCTTGGATTGAAACCTTTTGGGATACTAATGATATATCTACCTTTTTGCTATCTACTTCCACTCAATCCTTTCATGACCATGATAGCCCCATGTTTGACCAAGATATCTATGATAGCCCATCCTTTGATCCTGATCCTGTTGAGGATATACAATCACCACCCTTCCATCCCACCTACCGTGGGCTAGGATATGCATTTTCTAATGTCATTGCTACTAAGCCATCTTTCCAAGTCATTAAGGATGTGCAAACCTCCTTTTACACTAGCAGTACCAAAAAGGATAGTCCCAAAGACTCCATTGATGGCATTGCCACTCCTTGTCATACACCAAACATTCTTGTCACTCCATCCATCTCACCCATCTCACTCACATCCATTCACATCATAGACATGGATTAACAAGTCATACCTCAAGAAAAGAACAAGGATAAAGCTCAATAATTAAAGGTGAAAGTGCCTTTCACAAATGGAGATCCAGAATACAAAGAAATAATGATCAAGAAAAGTCCTTTAGCCAAATTCAAAAGATATTGGACGAGTCAAAGATACAAATAAAATCCAAGACTAAAAGAAAGAAAAATTATGCCTCTTCATAAAAAATAACTAGGGGCATCTATCAAAAGAATGAAAGTAAGAAAGAATTGATCTCCAACTATGCCTCTCCATCAAAAATAATTGGGGGCATCCATCAAAGTAGAATGCCAAAGGAAGCGATTGTTGATCCAACATCTCCACCATCACTTTTACTCATTCCATACATCCCATTCCATCATCCATGCTCACACATTTGCCATATCTTTCCACTTCCATTGGAAATGTTTTTCAATGTACCTTTCACAACGAACCCTTTGTTGAATACCCAAGATACTGAGAGGGGGGGTGAATCAATATCTTCTTAAACTTATTGAACAAACACCATCCAATTACTCCAATGCATATAAGAGTAAATGTGGGCAAGAGCATTAATAGATCATAAAAGCACAAAACACATGAACACTAGCATTTTTATGTGGAAAACGCAAAATGGGAAAACCACTGTGAGGATTAGCTCACAATATAGTATAACCGGTTATAAGATATTACAAGTGGCTCACTGCCAAGACTCACTGTCCAAAATGGGAGGCTTACTGTCTACAAAGATACAATGCAAAATGGCTTATAGCCAAAATATGAACTGATAAAGTTACACCTAACAAGTGTTGATTTAGTTCCTTTGATGCTCAGTAAATTGACTTTACACACTTCATCATCTTCACATACTTGTCTTCTTTGCACTTCCTCAACTACTACCCCAATCTCAAAAACTATCCAATATATATATTTGATTCATCCGCAAGCATCAATTAGGTCAGCCTAATTAGATGCAACCCTTATTCACTTACAAGATCAACTGTTGGATTCAAGCTTGTACAAAACCTTTCCAAAAACAATTCAAGCATGTAGCATGCTTCAACATGTTGGCATGGACCTAAGATAGGTCAAAATTACATCTGCACCACAAAATCAATTCATTACAACATCAACAATACAATAGGTCGGCCAGAGATAGACCTAATAACAAAATGCAACAACATAATAATGCCAACTCGCCATACGAGCACCTGTGCACATGAGATTATGAACATACAAGCTTCCAATATCCAATTTTTTTTTCCCAAAACCGCAAGCTATGATATTCATCAGTGTAGGATTGCGAACCAAAATACCGAAGGATAATAACTGCATACCGGTTTAGAATACTAGATCAAGCTAGAACTTAAACTTGTAGTTGCAACTCATAATTATGAGATAAAGCTCCTTTTTGGCTTTCTTTTGTCCGCTATTTTGGACCTGCGTCCTTTAGCTATCCTATTTTGGTTAACTATTTTTGGCCAGCCCCTGATAGCTAACCCTTTAGATGTTTCTAATTCTGGCCCCGCGACCATCTTGCCTAGATTTATGTGCCTTGTCCACATGGAAGGAAAACCTTCCTTTCCTTTCACGTCCTACTTAGCTAATTTTGTGTAGAGATCCTCATTTATGATTCCACTAAGATTGCTTTTAGTAATTTACTAGCTCATACGTGCGATCTGTTTTTAGCCTTGATAATAAAAAATTGTCGTCTCTAGCCTAAAATCCTTAATGTGCGGATGATTTTTCACTTTTCTATTTTCTCTAACCTTGTTTTTTCTTAGAGTTCCTAGATATCCAGTGTGTAGAGTGGCATTATGGGAGGTGATAGGGTGCGGACGAAGGCAGATAACTGCAGTGAATTTCGCAAGGATCCACTTGTTTGGCACATTTGTGTCAAGGGTGGTCTTGCTCCTCTTATGGAGAGACTTGTTGGCCATAACCCTAATCTTTCTGCTCAGTTTTTCAACTCGTGGAAAGATCGTCATGTGACTATGGGTGGAATTTCCTTTACGGTGGATGAAGAAGTGATTGCGCAGGCGACGGGTCTCCAGTGCACTGGTATGAAGCATCCAAAACACACCAAAACCTAGGACAATGAAAGCATGAACAAGTTCTTTGTGGGGAATGAAGTGCCGGTGCACAACCAGTCGGGTTTTGACCATGAGGCCCTCCCTCCGCTGTGAAACCTAGTGTGTCTTGCCTTGATGAAATATGTGACGCTGGAAGAGATTGAGCTTCCCTCTGCGACCAACTTTTCCCTAGCTGAATCTAAAGGTCCTGCTAGGAAAAATCACCCGGCCCCTGCCGACTCACTGAAACCAAAACCCGTTACAAAGAAGCTTAAGGGAAACGAGGGAGCGGCCCAGACTAGCATGACGGCTAGTCTGTGTGAACTCAAGTCAACCCCCGCGAAAACTTCCAACAAGCCCGCCCTGAAAAGGAAATGCAAGGAGGAAGGTAAAAGCTTGAAGGAGCCTCCGAGCAAAGGAAAAAATGTGGTGACCAAGGACTCTATGGGGGATATGGTGGTTGTGGAGATGGTGGTTATTGGTTGTGATGCCATGATTAGGTGCTCTAGTAATGACGATGCCATGGACTAGTTCTTTAAGGATGAAGATCGAAAGAAGCTGATTAAGTTATCACCATGGGGCTATGAATGAACTTCTTTGAAGAAAATTTTGGCTGATGTTGTAGAGTTCATCATGCGGTATGTTACCCTAAATGGTCACTATACTACAATTTTAGGTCACCATTTCACTTTTTTGAATCATTTCAAACATGGGTTTTTTATCTCGTTCCCTTTCTTTCTTTTAGCTTCGTTGGAAGTATCAATGTATGCTCATCTAAAAAATAGGAGGGCTCTTGTTCTCCATGAGGGCCTCATGCTGCTCATAATGGAGCATGTGAGAGCCCGAATCTCGACCAAGATGATTAAAGGTAAGAAAAAATATATCAGTGATGAATCCCTCTCGACTGGTTTGGATACCAGTGTTGCTGGTGAAGATGAATGAAATGAAGAGGACGAGGGTGTAGTAGCCCCTTCTAAGAAGAGGAAGAAGGGGAATCCCAAGGGGAAATGTGTGGCTAAGAAGATTGTTCTTCAGGATTTTGCTGGCAATGATACTGATGTTGTTTCTGGTGGTTCCCAGTCTAAGGAAAATAATGAGCTTAATGATCAGGATCCTGTTGTGGATGGTTGTAAGGAGGAGGGAGTGCCTAGAAATGTTGGGGAGAAGGAAGCCAAGGAAATTCTACGAAGGACATCCAAGAGAATTGCAAAGATGAAAAAATAAGTTGTGAAAGGTGATTTAAAGGGTTCTAAGGAGCAAGATAAGGAGAAGGGTGCTATGGATAATGCTATTGAAATAAATGACTCCCCTATTAAATAGTCGCCCAGTATGGAGCTTTCAGGTGGGAAGTCTATGCATGAGGATGAGGGGGTTAATTCGAGTTCTAGAAAGCTAGAGCCACTTAAGGTGAATCCTCTCTCTAAGGACTTCTCTTACCTTAATGACGACAATACTTCAATGTTCGAGCTTTTGGATATGGCTCATTCGGGGGCTACAAGCACGTTTAAGCTAGCCAAGTGGGTATTACATGAGTTTAATAGGGTGAATATCAAGATCATGGGACTTAAAGAGAATATGAAAAATAGGCTGAAGGGCTCTTCCTCAGATATGTTGATTGAAAGACTTGTGGACTTAGAGTGCTCCTTTACAGATTTTAAATCCTTGTGTGAACAACACTTCTCTGATATGGAGGCTAAGATTATTGAAACTAATGCAGACATCAAGAAGCTATTGCATGTTAGCCACAGTTTGGTTAAGAACAATGTGGAGTCTCTAGAGGTCCTTTTTTGCAAGGTAACTCAGCTTAGGGAAGATCAACTTTACTTTGCAAAGTTGATGGAGAAGGACCAATCCTCAAAGGGGAAGAGGAAGAAGGTCAGAAAAGATGAGGTAGTAGGTCCATGTACAAGAGGAAGGGGTAACTTGAGGAAGACCTTTGAGGATGAGAAGAAAGAACTAATGGAAATGGTCAAGCTACATCATAAATAGGAGATTGAGGTGGCTAACACCTTAAAGAACATGAAATAGTGTCTCTTTTTGTTTTGTTTTTTGTTATTGTTTTTTTTGCTACTAGGTCTATTTTTGGCTGTTATTTTGCTGTTGGTTGTTGCTGATGGTTCAATGTTTTAATCTTTAAGCAACTTTTTTTCTTTATATTTGTAAAGGGTTTCAGGTCCCTTCAAAACCTAATTTTCCCTTATAATCAAAACAAAGGTAATAAAATAGATTATGGATAAAATTTTCTCTGGATTTTTGTAATAATGATTTAGTACCTTGGGTTTCTCTATATAAGGGAAGTTTACTTGAACTACAACATGGTTGATAAAATTATTAATTCTCCTATACAAAGAGATGCAGACTAAAATAATCATTTTTCAAATAGTAGTGATAGGAACATGTCTCTACAAAGGAGATTTCATGTCCCCACCTGTAATAGCGACATCCATAGAATTTCAGGTTGGATAAAATTCCTTCTATTAGCCTTGATATTTTATTGCATTACTTTAGCAATCCATTTTCTTTTTTCCTTGATAAAAAGTATTTGCACACTGGCCTTAGTATTGCTTATAGAAAATTGAATCTATGGTTCAAATATAGAAAACACTTTTTTGTTTCATTATTTATATGTGAAGGACCTTAATTTGTTTTCAACTAGAGATGGATAGCCATCAAAAATACTATTAGAGGATGTCATTGATGTACCCCAACCTTCTGTTAAAAGGTGCAAGACAACTGAGAGGGGGGTGAATCACTTGTCACCAAAATTAAACTCAAATCTTCAACACTTATCAATTTTACAACCACACTTTTTTGTTATTAAATATGAACATGAAAAGAAAAATCAACACAATGAACACCAAATTTTACGTGGAAAACCCAATAAGGGAAAAACCATGGTGAGGATTAACTCACAATATAAAGTGATAGTAAAACCGAATACAAAAGGCTCACTGCCAAGGGCTCACTACCCGAATACAAAGGCTCACTACCTACAGAAAGGACTCATTGTCCAATAGGGAGGCTCACTACCTACTGATACAAAAGAAACCAAAAGATCCACCACAACAATTTACACACATCCATAGCCTTGATCAGAAGATTGCAAAAACCTTCAACTCACTGCTTTCAGGAATCTAACACATTAAAGTACTACTGCCTTAACTCACTTTTGCACAACTCTGCTCTTCACTTGTGGCTTACTTCGTTACTTTGCATCATCTAAACGTTCACATCTCGACATGCATTTATACAATCTTCAACATTAGAAACTTTCTCCAAGGTTGGCCACATACTCTTCATTTCATAAATTCAAATTAGGTTAACAACTTAACATTCCCGTGGTGGAAAGGAATGAGAGTGGACCAATCAACCACTTAACCAAGGCCAAAAGAAATGTCTCAGATCAACCACACACTTCCTTAATTAAATTTAATTCTTCATATGAAGTGTAAACCCCAGGTTGGCCAAACCTAATGAAAACACAAATGAACATTGAAGTACACACTTTCCAAGACAACATGTGGATGACGTAACATGCTTCATCATGCATGAGAACACATTTTAAATACTTCTAGATAAATCCACAACAAGTGTAACAACCTTTGAACACATAACTCATTCCAAAAGTCCATCCAGATTGTGCAAACCCACAAAAATCTAAAACTCAACTTCCAGAGTACCAAACCTTGAATATTTCTGCCAGAATGTAGAGAAAACTATTACAAGACATATTCTAGATCCACAAGACCTGAAACAAAACAACGGAGGTCTACGAAGCAAAAAAATTTCTCCTAGTCCATAAAAAACTAACTCTACCAAAACAGTTCACACACCGGTGAACACAACTTTCACCTATCATCAAACCAACATCAATAAATCAAGAGATATCACCAACAGATCACCAATTATAAACCTTCAGATCCACACAAGAAAAGGATCAACACAGGAGAAATGCATAGCAGATTCTGAACACATACATAACTTTGACTTCACTCTTTATTAATTTTCTCAAAAGCACTTGGTAACCCATCATTTCAGCACATCTGCAACATCATAAGGATAGATCCATGTACTCATAACATCTCAAATAGTGTCTCAACTATGCATGCACAATATGCAACATACTTAACTGTGTTGACATCAATGACAACATTAATGACAACACCACCAAACTTGCTCATACTTACAACAATCTCCCCCTTTGTCATTGATGGCAACACATTATGTGAAAAACCATCAAATACCACAAATACTTACACAATATTATGGGAGAACACCTCTCTTTCTCTTCTACTATTTTTCACATGACTCTCTCTCCCCCTTTGATATCAATGGAAAAGAACAAAAGCTCTGATTACTCCCCCTTAGGAGTACACCCATTCAACTCATACTGCAACAATAAAAACTTTCTACTCCCCCTACGAAGTAGACCCATTCATGAATCCAGATAAATGAAGAATCTGTGGATTCACTGGACTAATGCACCTCCATGTGCACATAGTTTGGAGGGCCAATGACCCACAATATCTCCCTAAGATACTCAAAATTATCCTTTGGAAGAGCCTTAGTAAATATATCTACAATATGTTCCTTTGTTGACACATACTCCAACCTAACTTCATTCTCCAACACCTTCTCTCTCAGGAAATGATATCTGATAGATATGTGTTTTTTTCTTGAATGCCTTATCAGATTCTTTGAAATGTTTATAACACTTGTATTCTCACAAAAAATAGGAGTAGGCTCATCACATATCACTCCAATATCTTTCAAAGTTTGCTTCATCCACAAAACCTGTGTGCAATAGGATGCTGCAATAATATATTTTGCTTCTGTAGTGGATAGAGAAACTGAGTCATGTTTCTTACTCAACCATGAAACCAATCTTCCACCAAGAAAGAAAACACCTCCACTGGTACTCTTCCGGTCATCCACACAACCAACCCAATCTACATCAGTATAAGCACTCAAAGTGAAATCAACACCCTTAGGATACCATAAGCCATAATTTGGTGTACCTTTAAGATATCTAAATATCCTCTTTACAGCTGTAACACGTGCCTCTTTAGGATCTGCTTGAAATAATGAAACTAAACATACTGCATGCATAATGTCTGGTCTGGTAGCAGTAAGATACAACAGTCCACCAATCATAGATCTATATTTTCTTAGATCAACTTTAGCAGATTCATCACCTTTACTTAGCTTACATCCAATTACCATAGGAGTACTAACCGGATTGGAGTCATCCATTCCAAACCTCTTCAACACATCTTTCACATATTTCAATTGTGAAATGAATATCCCTTTATCAGTTTGATTTACTTGAAGACCAAAAAAGAAATTCAACTCACCAATCATGGACATTTCAAATTCTTTTTGCATTTCTTCTCCAAATCTTTTACACATACCTTCATTTCCTCCAAAGATTGTATCATCAACATATATTACCACTATCAACATTTTGTTACCTTGCACTTTGAAGTAAAGATTGCTGTTAGTAGAGCCTTTGTTGAATCCTTGTTCTGTCAGGTATCTATCCAATCTTGTGTACCATGCTCTGGGAGCTTGCTTCAGTCCATACAGTGCCTTCTTCAACTTACAAACCATATCCAATTTTTCCGATAACTGAAATCCTTCAGGTTGTTCCATGTATACTTCTTCCTCTAATTCACCATTCAAGAATGCTGACTTGACATCCATCTGATATACTTGTGAACCATTTGAATCTAGACCTTGCACAAACACAATAAACATGCAAACAATTAGATCAAACACAAGGTTAGAAACAAATGATTCCTCAAGAAATCCATTTGAAATTTGCAAAAGATAAGAAATGAAAATGAAGAACACAAATGAAACAATTAAATCCTATCTAATGCAAGCAAACTCTTGATCTATTGAGGGAGTTGGTGCCAATTTGATGTGGAAATTGGCCCTTTCCCAACTCCTTTTGCAAGCTTGATGATGAACGAATGAAGAAGAATGAGAAGAGAGTGATCCACTTGATGAAGACTTTGAATGTATGCTCCAAGCTAAAATCTGCAAAAAACCTAGCTATGATTCAATGAGATGGATGAGAATTGCTAAGTATTTTAGCATGGTAACTTTGCTTGAGATGTGGATGATCAAATGCATGGTGAAGCATTCTATTTATAGAATGTTGAAATGGAAACAAAGCCAAAATAGAGCAATGTGGGACAAAGATTTGGCCAATGGCAAAATGCCACTTGTCCAAATGTGATTGGATGAGGAATGAGCAAGTTTTGACAAATGTGCCAATAAATGCATTTTTGAATTTGAATTTTGAGAAAAGACATGTAAGAGGGGGAAAGAAAATTGCATTGAATGCCACTTGGCTCAAGGCAAGGACATGTAAGAAGAAGTAAATGCCTTGTTGGAAGGACTTGTAAGAGAGAGTAAATGACATGTTGGAAGGACATGTCATTCAAATTTTGAATTTGAAATAGAAGAATATTCCTCCAAAAGATGCTTTGTTGAGGGAAAATGAAGATTTAATAAATCAATAAATTGATTTATTTGTGCAAGTGGAGATATCTAGAGAATGCAAGTGGGTGAGATTAGTATTTAATCATGGTTAGATTAAATAAATGATGATTATGTTAGTTTAATGATGATTAGGTGAGTTGACTTATTTTGACTTAGATTTTTGGATTAATTTAAATCAAACAAGAGAGGAAATGATTTAATGAGTTTAATTAAATATACATGTTTTGATTATTTAATTAAAGAGATTGAAGTAAGATTAAATTAAATAAGATTTTAATTTATTCAATTTAATAGATAGACTTTAGAGATTTAATTAAATAAAATTAATTATTTAATTAAAATAGGGATAATTAGATCAGATGAATTGATTTAATTAACAAGGGAAAGTGACTTAATTAGACAAAAATAATTTATTTAATTAAGAGACGAATATTGATGAATTTAATCAGATAAGGGAATTTGATTAAACAGTTAGACCGAGGGATGATTTAGGAATAAACGATGTTAGTAGATCAGAGTTAGATGCGCAATGTCAACTTGTACATTTTGCGTGTCTACAATACTTTGAAGTCCTTGTGGGTAGAAAATTCCAAAAACATCCTAATAGCTTCCATTCTAGCCACAAGGGAAAATGTCTCTTCAAAGTCTATGCCTTCAACTTGTGAGTATCCCTTGCATACAAGTCTTGTTTTGTTTCTTATAACTTCACCATTTTCATTCAACTTATTCTTGAATACCCATTTTGAATCAATTACATTCTTATTCATAGGTCTAGTAACCAATTCCCATGTCTGATTCTTCTTTATTTGCTGCAACTCTTCTTTCATAGCTCTAACCCAACTCTCATCTTCACATGCTTCACACAAAGACTTAGGTTCTATTTTATAAAGTAAACACATATTTACCTCAATTGCTACTTTACTTCTAGTCTTCACACCTTCACTTTTATCTCCAATTATTTGTTCCTCCAAATGATTCTTTTGGACATACTTAGGAGTCTTAACAATAGGTTCAGGATTTCTTCTTCTTCTTCAATATGTTCTTCTTCTTCTTCCTCATTCTCTTCAAATACTTGTCCACAAATAGGATCATCAAGTTCAACTTCACTTATCTCAATAGGTTTGTGTATGTCCTCATCAACTTTCACATTAGCACTCTCAACAATCTTCCTCAATCTTTTATTGAAGCATCTCTATGCTTTGTTGGTAGTTGAGTACCCAAGAAAAATTCCTTCATTACATCTAGTATCAAACTTCCCAAGATTTTCATCATCTCTTTTAATGTAACATATGCTTCCAAATACCATAAAGTACTTCACAATAGGAGTCTTACTAGTCCATAACTCAAAAGGATTCTTTGTGTTGTTGCCTCTAATTTGAACTCCGTTAAGAACATAAATGGCAGTGTGTATTGCCTCTCTCCAATACACATCAGGTACATTTGATTCTTTCATCATGGTTCTTGCAGCTTCCTATACTGTCTGGTTTTTTCTCTCAACCACTCCATTCTTCTGAGGGGTTCTCGAAGCAGAAAATTATCTTTTTATGCCATGCTCTTCATAGAATGCATTAAATTCACTAGAAGTGAATTCTCCACCTCTATCAGATCTCAAACATTTGATTCTTAGGTTCACTTCATTTTTCCACTCTTGCTTTGAACGCTTTAAACCTATCCAGAGCCTGAGTCTTTTCTCTAAGAAAATCAACCCATGTCATTCGAGAATAATCATCAATAAGGAGCATGAAATACCTATCACCATTTAGGCTTCCTATTCTAGTTAGACCATAGAGGTCTATATGAATTAATTCCAACATCCTGGTAGTAGATTGCTCTTTTCCCTTAAAACTGCATCTTGTTTGTTTCCCTAACTGACAATTTTTGCAAATAGTATTAGCAGGCTTTGTGATTTTAGGTAGACCTTAGACAACATCTCTTGAACTGATCTTGACCAGATTATCAAAGTTTGCATGTCCCATTCTCCGGTGCCACAACCAAATTTCATTGACTTGAGATACAAGGCACTGACCATCAACACCCTTAAGCTGATAGATATTTCCATGAGTTCTCCTTCCTACAACAACCATATCTCTAGATCCTTTTTTGATCTTGCAGGTATTATTCTGAAACATAAATTTAAAACCATTGCCACACATCTGTCCAACACTCAAAAGGTTATGCCTTAAACCCTTTACATAATATAAATTATCAGTGCTATGTATTCCATCAAAACTAATTGTACCTTTCCCAACAATCTTTGCTCCTGAATCATCACCAAACATGACCAAACCACCATCATACTTTTCAAGTTTAGTAAAACTACTTTTACCTCTGGTCAAGTGATTAGAGAATCCACTGTCAATCACCCAGTAGTCTTCGTCCTGTCTAGCATGAAAGGCGCTGACTAAAGTACCTTCCATCTCATTATTTTTGTTCCCTAAAATATTCTTTCTTGCACATTTTCCAGGGTTAGCAGACATAGATTTATTCTCCAAGGCTAAAAACAAACATTCGCTATCATCGCCCTCATAATCAGATTCATCATCAAAGATTTTGACTTTTTCTTTAACATAATACAACTTCTTGTATTTCTTATCCTTTCTATCTTTATCTTTATAATCCTTGTTCTTCTTATGTACAACCCTATTTAGACATCTTGATGGATAATGACCAATATTACCACAACTAAAACATTTAAAGGGAAACATACCTTTATACTTATTGGTACCTTTCTTCAAATTTCTAGTAAAATTTGCTTCCAACTCATCAAAACCATCACTATCCGGATCATCCTTAGTCTTTGTTGCTTTAAATGATGTTCCTTTCTTTTCCTCTTTCTTTCCAAACTTTCTCATCTCAAATGCAGTCAAGGTGCCAAATAGCACTTCTTTAGTGTATTTCTTAGGATCATACATTTCTTCAATAACTGAGATATTATCATTGTAACACTAGGGTTATTAGGATCTTCTCAATTATATCTTCATTAGTCAATTTTCCCCCTTGATTCCTATCTTCATTTGCTGCAAGTTCAACCCTCTGGAAATAGCTTGCAAAATCTTCACCTTCTTCCATTTTCAAATTCTCATATCTCCACTTTTCCATCAACTTCTTTGTCAATTTCACTCTATCATTTCCTTCATAAAGATCTTCCAAAATTTTCCAAACTTCATGAGTAGTTCCCAAACAAACAACCTTAGTTCACTCAGTTTTAGACAGAGCACCATCAGATCTTTCTTAAGCAGTTAAGCTCTACACCAAGGAACCAAAGTTCTAATACCAATTGTTAAAAGGAATAGGACAATTGAGAGGGGGGTGAATCAATTGTCACCAAAATTAAACTCAAAGCTTCAACACTTATCAATTTCATAGCCACACTTTTCTGTTATTAAAAATGAACATGAAAAGCAAAATCAACACAATGAACACCATATTTTGAGTGGAAAACCCAATAAGGGAAAAACCACGGTGAGGATTAACTCACAATATAAAGTGATAGAAAAACTGAATATAAAGGCTCACTGCCTGAATACAAAGGCTCACTTCCTATAGAAAGGACTCATTGTCCAATAGGGAGGCTCACTACCTATTGATACAAAAGAAAACAAAAGATCCACCATAACAATTTACACACATCCGCAACCTTGATCAAAAGATTGTAGAAACCTTCAACTCATTGCTTTCAAGAATCTAACACAATGGAATACTACTGCCTTAACTCACTTTTGCACAACTTTTATCTTCACTTGTGGCTTGATTAATTACTTTGCATCATCAAAACCTTCACATCTCGAGTTGCATTTATACCATCTTCAACATTAGAAACTTTCTCCAAGGTCGGCCACATACTCTTCATTTCGTAAATTCAAAATAGGTTGGCAACTCAACATTCTCGCGGTGGAAAGGAATGAGAGTGGACCAATCAACCACCTAACCAAGACCAAAATCAACGTCTTAGATCAACCACATGCTTCCTTAATTAAATTTAATTATTTATATGAAGTGTAAACACTAGGTCAGCCAAACCTAATGAAAACACAAATGAACATTGAAGTACACACTTATCAAGATAACATGTGGATGACGTAACATGCTTCATCATGCATGAGAACATGTATTAGATACTTCTAGATACAACTACAACAGGTGTAACAACCTTTGAACACATAACTCATTCCAACAATCCATCTAGACTGTGCAAACCCACACAACAACTCTGAAGCTCAACTTCCGGAGCACCAAACCTTGAATATTTCCACCAGAACGTAGAGAACACCATTATAAGACATATTCTAGATCTGCAAGAACTGAAACAAAACAACAGAGGACTGCAAAGAAAAAACATTTCTCCCAGTCCACAGAAAACCAAATTTTCCAAAACAGTCCACACACCGGTGAACACAACTTTCACCTATCATCAAACCAACAACAAAAAATGAGGAGATATCACCAACAGATCACCAACAAAAAACCTTCAGATATACACAAGCAAAGGATCAACACAAGAGAAATGTGGAGCACATTTTGAACACATACATTACTCTGACTTCACTCTTTATTAATTTTCTCAAAAGCACTTGGTAACCCATCATTTCAGCACATCTGCAACATCATAAGGATAGCTCCATGTACTCACAACATCTCAATCAGTGTCTCAACTATACATGCACAATGTGCAACATACTGAACAATGTTGACATCAATGGCAACATTAATGAAAACACCACCAAACTTGCTCATACTTGCAACACCTTGCCCCATTTGTTTTTATGTTTCTAGGACGTTTTTGAGCAAATATGAGGTTTACGTGTATGTGGGATTTCTTCAAAAATTACTGTTTGTTTGTATCTTATAGCAAAAACTCTAGATAAAAGGTAGCATAGTTAGCCCATTTAAAAATCAACTCCATTGTGGATACTACTCGACATTCAAGTTTGCACACAATCTCATGACTATGCTAGAACATTCAACAACTTTGGTTGCAATGGTGGCTTGCCATCCCAAGCATTTGAGAATATTAAATACAATGGTGGAATAGACACTAAAAAGGCTTACCCTCCCTTACAATGGTGGATTTATTGGGCACGTAGATTGTTGGGAAAGCCTGATGTATAATTGCAATTTCAATGAATAAAATAATCTTATATATTTTAATTGTTTTATGCTCTTCTACTTTATCTATTATAATTTGTAAAGTTTAATGGATGCTTTCACCCAAAACTCTTAGACGCTCACTTGTTGGCTATTTTAAAAAAGAAAGACATGTATTTAAGTGTATAAAAAGAAACCTTTGAAGATTGGCCTCATTAAATTCATAAATTAAAACAATAGTAAACAATTGGAAAAAGCACACACACACACACACACATATATTACATGCTACTTCAATAAAAAAAGAAGAGAAATAGTATGTACCTCTTGTAACAAATGATTCCACTTTCTCAAGCATTGCAACTCATAACACTTCCTGCAAACTCACTATCCTTTTTGTAATTTAAACATTTACAATTTTTAGACTCATATGACCTTAAATAGCCTTCTTTCTCACTAGGAAAAATGTACATAGATATAAATTTGAATGAAAATCTTCTTAGTGATCATAAACATCTAATCACAATCTTTACATGATCATGATCATGATTCTAGACCCCATGTTCAATCATGCACATATCACTGCTCATAGTCAAATTGAGCAGTGTAAGAAAATTCATTTCAAAATCTAAATGAATATTAGATTACCTTTATGTCTTTTCACATTAATATACAAATCAATAAAGTAAAAGTATATGTTGTGATTTTCATTGAGATTGTTGCTAAGCATTAAATTATGCTCCTACACTAAAGTTTTGATTAAACTCCTACCACAACTTCGTTTATAAAAAATGCTTCCAAAATCAATCTGAAAGGGCATTGTAAAATTGAAGAGCACTAAAGTCTTGGACAACTTAGCAACCAAAAGGCATTGATACAAATTTAGTTGGATTTCCATATTGCTGCCAATTTTTCTTAGCGTGCACAAAACTTTGACAACCATAATACGTACAAAATACAAAAGCTACAATGATATTAAATTTATGCCCTGATATCTCTACACTATCCGATAGTCCCTTTTTGGTGGGGCCATTATCTCCAACCATGCATTATATTTCTTAACTTTAAAAAATTAAAAAATGAAATATGTAATTTTTATTGTCAATTATACATAATTTGTAATGTTGAAAAATTTATATATATGCCCTTATCTATGGATATGTCAACTAATATAAAAATTATATTAATTATTAACTGATAACTATATAACTATATATATATAAATAATAGTTATATGAATTAGTTATATATATAATGTCAAGAATTATATCATTTAATATTTCAATTTCATAATATCAATGAATTTATATAATACAAATATATTAATATATTGAAAATAAAAATATTTCTCTAAATCCATCAACCACATCAAATAGTTAAGTTAAATAGGTTAGAGAATCTATGAATAGTATAAAATTGACTAGACATATCATTCACATCAATTATTCAATTTGTTACTATTTAAGAATAGTGTTTGAATTTGGATAGTATCAAATAGTGATAAATTATTCCAAATGTTGACCTCATACCAATATTATTGTACACTACTCTCAACCAATAGAATTAGAATAAAATAGTTTTAATATATTCATATAAATCTAAGAAAATATATACATTAGCCAAAATAGTCAACATATTTTAATCCTTTGCTAGAATTGGTTCATTTTTTCCAAGCTAAATAAACTTGATGAATGCATTAGTATACCTTCCTCCGACATGAACTAATAAGAGAATTTTTTTATAGAGTTAAGATAAATAATTTGTTGTTATTTTGGTATTTTATAAAATGTATAGAGTTGTAGTGAGTTAAAGTAAATTTGTCTATTGAAGTGTTATATAGGTAATCTACTTTTAACACTATTGTATTTAAACGAGATGAATTAATATTATTTATTAGAAAGCAATAACAATGTTAAAGGATCACAAGGAATAAATAATATAATTTCACTATGTGTTCCCTAGTTCCTTTACTTTAAATTCTTATAGTGTGTCTAATTAAATAATATTGTTTTAATAATCACAAGAGTTGGATAAATGTTTAAAATAAAATTGAATTAAAGATAACACAAAAGGATGAAACATATTTGAATGGTTGAATTACAAATGCTTGATAGAGGCTAAACTATTGGAAGCTAGACAAGGAGAATACATATCAATATGAAACCATATGTGCACTATAGACCATTCTTTTGTTGGAGTGTCCACCTATAGATACCTAAACAATATAACTTAGGTCACATAGTGATTTGTTATCTACAACACTAAAAGGAAGCAAGGTACGTGGAAATGCTTCTTAACACTAATCTAAGAGGAGAGATGTACAGTTTTAATTCTTTTACAATTACAATATGAGATGCATAATAGAGAGATTACTGAAATAACATCACATGCAAGTATATAAGCCCACAACATAAGATATACATGGGAAAACCCTTTCAGGAGAAAAACTACAAACTCTAAAACTTGCACAATGTATTATCAAATCAATGGTGATTACAATACACTTGCAATGCAAGTTCTAGGAGTATGCACTAATATCGAAATATGGAGCAATTTTGGTAGCATAAAAATATATGTAAATGAACCATTAAAACTGTAGACACAAAAAATTATCCTAGGCTTGCGAACTTTATTTCTTCATCAATTTTCTCCTCATTCCTAATAATTAAAAATGTCATTTATCTTCTATTAATTAAATAATTTTAATTATTTAATTAATTCATGTCTATCTTTTATTAATTAAATAAATACTCTTTATTTAATTACTTCACTAATAGTCTATTTCCTCTATAATTAAATAAATTATGAATTTATTTAATTATTTACCACTTTCAACTATAATTAAATAATTATGTTAATTATTTAATTATTCACTAAGCCTCTTCTAGCATTTAAATTAAATAAATTTTATTTATTTAATTTGTCATTTTCCTCCCATTGATGAATTAAATTATTATTTAATCAAAAATTCAACCAGTCGCATGTCTTCTATAATTAAATAATACTTTTATTATTTAATTATTCATTTGAATTTCTCCTACAACCTCTTTTTTTGTGTCAATTTTATCTTCCACATCAAATCTTATCTCTTGACATCTCATTTAATTCTAGCCCTTGATTGAATTATCTTATAATTCAATCCTAGCCATTCATCCTTATCTTTTCCCTAATTTAGCCCTAACCCTATTGCATACTACAACTTTCATTCTTGGCCATTGATCTTTAGGTCAAATCAACCTTTCAATCTTAGCCCTTCATGACAAATTGACATTCTATAAAAGATATCTATTTTTTCATTGTAAATCTATCCGTTGTCAATCTATCTACATGATATCTAGTCAATCATATCTCTTAGCTATCAAGTCAAGTGCATTCTAGTCAATTATAATCTTCAATATTTTGCTTTGTCATTGTCATTAGGCCTATTTGCATACTCAAAATTTGAGGGAAATTATTCATATCAAGTAAGATGGAGAAGTGCAATGGAGATGTATCAATGGTGGCATGAAGACTCTATGGTGATATTGCTTTATGTTTATGTCTTTATGCTTATTTGTACTTCATTATTTATTAGGGTTTGATTTACATGCATTATTGCCTAACCTTGATAATTTTACCCTGATTCACATTGGTGAACCCGACATGAACCCCCTAATTGATTTTTGCCTCAATATTTTAAGAAATTTTGATGAATTTTGGAGTTGGACTTAGATCACTTGATCTAGCTTGCTTTTTTTAAGGTTTTGTTAGCTTTTTGTTGCAGGTTTTGCATCATTTTTGGATAAAACCATAGTTTCAAATATTTCACAATAATTTTCAAATGGCCATGAATTTTTCTATGGTATTTTAGCTAAAGTTTATGGATCATCTAAGGAGGCTACACAAGAAAAATTAAGGTCATATCATTATTTTTGGGCAATTTATGGTGGTTTTAGGGTTTTTCATAAATCTATAATTTTCAGGGAAAATCAAAGAATTTTCTAGACTTTTTTATATTTTCAGAAAGCTGTTGAAATTTCAATGGGGGTCTGTTGTTAGCAAATTTATTTTTGAGCTAAAAATAATAATGAAAAATCAAATTAGGGTTTCTTCATAAATCCACATTTTTCGGTGCAAATAAAATAATTTTTCAAATTTTTTTTTGTTTAGAAATCTATTAAAATTTTAATGGGGGTCTATTCTTTTCAGATTTATTTTTGAGCTAAAAATAATTATAAAAAAATCAAATCTTTGTTAATTAGGGTTTTTTCATAAATCTGCACTTTTGGGTGCAAATCAATAAATTTTTCAGATTTCTTTGCATTTTTGGAAAGCTCTTGAAATTTTAGTAAGGGTCTATTCTTTGTATTTTTATTTTTGATGCCAAAAAAATTTCTAAAAATCAATTTTATCTTGACTAGGTAAGAATTTTAAAAAAAATAGAATTACAACCTAGTGATGAGCATTTTTTTTCATATTCTTCTATTTTGTTGCATCATAAATTATTTTATGATTTTTTGTAGGAGTTTTTTATTGTCATTATCAGATCTGATTTCTTTTTCTTTGGTTTTAAGCTAACCCTATAATATTAGTGATCAATTATCATATTGTTAGGGTTTTTCTTTGTTGTTGGTTTTATTAATGTGCAGAAAAATAAACTCCTCAAAAGGCGAATTGGATTAAGTGGAAAAAAATTTAGAGCTAAAGAAAATCTAGGTGCACATTTTTCAACTCATATCTTTATCTTAGTCTTATTTACAACATCACATTTCAATTTGGATTTAAAAAGAATAAGTGTCTTCTCAACATCACACTTTCAATTTGGGCTTAAAAAGAACAAGTGTCTTCTTAAAATCATACTTTCAATTTGGGCTTAAAAAGAACAAGTGTTTTCATTGCTTGGTGATCATGTTTGTGTTTGGAGGTGTGTATGCTCTTCCCTCACATTTCCATATGATCTTGGGAATCAAAAACACTCTTCAACACTCTCATTTTCACATCACACATTTCAATTTCTAAGGTTAATGAACATTTCTTGTGTGATCAAATACATGTGTATGCTCTCTCCTCGCATTATCATATGATCTTGGAGATCAAAAGCATTATTTGCATCATTTTTATGTAACCTTCTTAGGGGCATACCTAGAGAAGTGATCACTCTAGGGGAAACCTCAACTGTAGCATTCCGATGGAGTATAAATAGCAAGGGGTGAATCAAAAGACATGCCTCTTGGAAGTAGAATCTTGTCAATCTTGGCTAAGCCCCAAGAACTTTATACCTTTGGGAAGTGAAGTGGAGTGTGGGTTACCCTCTCCTCCTGGTTGTTTGGCATTGTTGTCAAAATTTTGGGACCTCCCCCTTTTTTTAACCGGTGCCATGGTAAATTTTGGCTATCTTTGTTGGGCGGGTTTTGCTAAGTGTTTATAACCCAGGTGGTGTTTTGGTTACTTAGTCTAACTCCTCGCTTAATCACCACAACTCTTTATTTTGTCATCTTTGAACTCAAGCGGTGTTTTATAATTTTGTCCCAACTTGCCGCATGCTCCAAAGTTTCTCTTTCCAAGTTTGGGTGGTCCGTACCCAACGTTCATGAACTTACCAAAAAGACCATCAATAATCTCTTCGATGTCTTCTCTAAGCTAAGCGCAAGCCTAAGCATCCTTTGTAACTATGGCGATGATTTTTTATAGTTTCATGAAGTTCCCATTTTACCACCAGAATGTGTTTTCAAGGGGAATTAAGTGATTATCATGCAAAGTACCATTCAAAAGCATGAATGAAGCCATTATGTAGAATTAAATGAAGAAAAATTCATTCACATGAAATACAATTGAAATCTAAAATGAGAAAGAATGAATCATGTTATAGAAAATCCACACTAGGAGTACCAAAATGCTATATTATATTATATATATAATATGGGTACTACTGGAAATACAAAAAAATTGTTGATTACATAGAAATGGAGGAGCTACATTATATCAAAATGGTAATTTCTTCTCGGGCACAAAGGGTGAACATCAATACACAAAGTGCCTCTGTGACTACTTGAAGATTCTCTATCTGATCAGTAGAGAGTAGGTTCTCGTGTGTTTGTAGAAACTAAGCAAATAGTTCCATATTGTTTCACAATCCCGTGTAGAAGAGTCACGCCTCCTCTAGGGCTTTTTTGAGGAAGAGAAGCAATGAAGATGGTGTCGCCTATCAAAGCCACTCCGCTATAATGTTAAGGTTGATGATGGCTACGTTCACTTGGTGAAGAAAATTTGGTCTCACTAAACACTCTACTGCCCACATTCCCCAATCGTGGTAACTTGAAGTGCAAATTATGGTGTACACGAAACACTCCAGAAGTGTAGCATTATGTGTATGTAAACCTAATTTAGAAAGGTGTCTCCTAATATATTATGTAGCACTTCCTCCTCAATCTCACTTTCTAGTGTGAAGACTTATTTTAACTGATCAATCAGTCTCCTAAAAAGAGGACTACACTTGAAATCTCTCCAATGGTGATGAAATAATTCATGGACACACCATCACTTTGAGCGCTAGCCATGTTTGATATTGTATGATGGTGAAGTGAGGTTACTCCTATAGAATTTATAGATAGTTGGTGAGACATTCTAATTGAGAACAATTAAGATGATATGATGGGAATTTAAGTTACATTCCCAATTGATTTCATGATAGGACAACATGCATGAGTGATAGTTGTTCAATCTTCAATTGGTGAGGTATACAAACCATTTTGTGATTAATGGTCACGAGGCAAGAATTAGATCAAGAAGTGTTCGAGAATTATTCACAGTCTTTTCATTGGCAATGTAATCATGATGGCTATTTATTATTTTCTGGCCACTATTTTTCAAGATAGATAGTTACGCAACAAGAAAATGTTGCCACAACTAATCAGTAACTGTCACAAAGGGAATTCAACCCCTATATCTAGACGGGGGAGACTCTTTGGCAAGGGTTCGATCTCTGAATTTACATGGTGTTGTAGTGGGGGAAGGAACACTAGGTTTATTTTTAGTTAGTTCAATTTTTTATTGCAATAACTGACAAACTATGTTATTGGTGGGATATAATGTTGATTATATTGATATGTGAGTCACGTACAATATAAAATACATTTTTTGTGTGAGGTTTATTCTATTGCATTTATTTCCTTATTGTAATTATGAAATCTTTCATGCATGCTTAGATCATCTTCCGTCATTAGTTGAATGTAGTCTATGAGCTATCCCACTGATAATCTTTAGGATTTTCTTTCGCATTAATTACATTTTTATGTATTAATGTCAGTTTCCTTATCGCTTTCTGGTTAAAAGCTACTTATCTTTCAATTAACTCACACAAGGGAGTTGCACCTCTCAATTTAGAGGAAAGCCACAAATTCAATTATGGCCTTTCCAGAGTTGTTAGCAAATAAGAACTAGTGCTTATTAGATAGAGGAGTTACAT